>CM056395.1:17080547-17107605 GCA_029718625.1 Synaphobranchus kaupii
GGGCTAATTAAGACCTCATTAATAACTCAATAACTAATTTATTTTGACACTAATAAATGGTTTCTAACCTTTTATTATGGCTTTGTTCAGGTGCCATCTCAGTCATACAGTATTAGCCACGTGTTAAGGGATTTTCAGTAATAACGCAAGTATTATTCAAGCTTTTTGTATTTGAACCTAATTCAATAGCAGTGTGTCTGCATAGTTACAAGGCAAACCTGGCAATCAAAACTCTGAATCGAGTTGGAGCTGCAGAAGCTGATCAGCATTCATTTAATGACAACTAGTTATTGAATCATTAATAAGCTCTTAATAAACCCTTACTATGTGAGATCTGCAATACAGAAAAAAAATATTAGTCAGACGGCTGAAAAAACTGTGAGCTTCCCACAGTGACTGAATAATAAGCATTAACTGTGCATATTTCAGGGAATCTACTTTTTTTACACACGTGCATAAGCTTGTATTCATACATCGTTTTATAAACTTTGTGGGAAAACATTTGGCCAATGTGTGCCATTTTTAAGAAGAATCTAGATCCCAGGAAAAATTGGTTGAAGGACTCAGGTATACACTCAGTTATAGTACCACCTTAAACAATCTGGTGAGCTCCTGAGTTCAGAGAAACTCTTTGAAGAAACTCTTTGAAGACCCGTCTTGTAATGATGTTTGTCTATTTCTATGGAAATGCGACGCACTACATTTAGTCTTCTGAGTTAAGGGACTTGGAGAACTGGATTATTGCTTCGTTTTAAAACACAAGTTACTTTTTTTGAATATTTGAAACCCCTTTAAAATGGCCAGAAAGATGATTGTACTCACAAAAGTGCTGTTCTACTCCCCACAAACACTGGTTCAGAATTGTTCCCCCTCATCTCTATGGTTATTAAGACCGCGCCTAAAATGGTGCAATTTTGAAGCTGTGGCTCAGACGAAGACAAATAGGAAATGTTATTTTGTAGCGAGGAAAGAGGGTAATTTCGATCATCTGGCAGCCAGAAGTAGTTTAAAGTAAGGCCATCTGCCATTACTGAAGCTCTGAGGAATAACGTCCTTAAAAAAAAGGCTGGGGGGGAATGCAATCAAAGCAGACATTGTAAAATCCTGCATCTGTGTGTTTAAGAAGTGAGCTGCATAATTAGATTTTAAGAGTGCGAAGGGCAATGACCATGATTCCCAGGGAGGGTTTTTTTTCCCTAAAAGTTATAACCTGACACTTTATGAGAACACTTGTTTTCACACAGAAAAATGTGACACATTCTCACGAGTAGTCATACCTCTCCTCTCCCCCAAGACTTAAGACTAATACCTCTGTTGAGAAAATTACCTTAATAAAAAAAGTTTTTTTAAAGATGTATTCCTTAAGACTGACTTTGCAAAGAAACAAATCAAATCAGGAAAAGAAAAAAGCAAAAGGACCATGGTCGATGGTGGAGTCAAGTGCATAATGGTGCAATTTCTGAAACTGTCAGTTTCCATCAGGGAGGGGGAAGGACAAATTTGGACAATTATTTTTTTAAATGGAAAGACTTCACAGACTCCTCTTTCAAAATGGTCCTAGAATTAAAATGTACCGGCAGAATGGCATCACCGACAGCGCCCGATGTCATAACATTCTATTCCAAAGACACATCTCTGTAGCAGCAGTATAGTGCCGTGACAGCAAGGACTTTGCATTGTCAAACTCTGTCAAAACATGGGCATTCCAGAGAAAAATGAGGCGTAGCACGCCAGAATGCTGCATCACAACCCTGGAGCTACATTTTTAATTGAAAAAAAAAAAAAAAAAAAACAGTCTGAAAAATGTTGGCTGTGAGAATCGGGGTCCCTGACTGTCTCACCCCATGCCTCCTCAGCTTCTGCAAGGTCCAGCACCGTGTCATCTTACAATTTTATAAAATACAGCCGTGGCCGTTTGCCTTCCAGCTCAGTCAAAACATTGTTCAGACTTATCACGAAACACAAGATGGAGAGATCTGGCCTTGGAGTGATTAAGTTTTCATTTCTCAGAGAGAGAGAGATAAAAAGAGAGAGAGAGAGAGAGAGAGAGAGAGAGAGAGAGAGAGAGAGAGAGAGAGAGACAGCAATGCCTCATTAAAGAAGAATCACTTGGGAGACATTATGAGGCATAATTGGTACATTTAAACCCCCTGCCTCATTTATTTATTGTGGGCAGTTTAAGTAATTAAATAGTGTGTGATACAGTACATAAAACCAAAGCTCTTCAATAATGGAAATGTCTATTAAAGTGTCCAGGGATTGCTTTTAATAATGACCACATCTGGATCATGTCTGAAAATGATGAAAAAAAAGCTTCGTCGAAATTAGTGTATGGAAAAGTATTAACAGATTTAAAGTTTTATGTTGTCCTGTCCCCTGTATGATCAGGTTAAATAAAGGGGCTCACTTGGGCTTCAGTTTAGCACTAGTTCTGTGTGTGTGTGTGTGTGTGTGTGTGTGTGTGTGTGTGTGTGTGTGTGTATGTGTTGGCGGGGAAGGACAGCTGCGGGTCTCTACAGTACAACTTTCATTTTCCTGTATCACTGCAATTGGTGAACCATCAGCATTGTGTATGATGAGGATTAGCCAGTGATTATCATCCTCTTAGGAAAGTCTTGTACCAGCATAATTTCATCAGTTAAAAAAAGGAATGAAAGGAGGTCCCGGAGAGCCTTTGTTCGGTAGTTTCCATGTAAAGGCTAATGGAGTCTGCTATGTTAGCGCTGTCTGATTCTACTGTAAGTTACAGGCCTGTCCCTCAAATATACCTCAAAATTCCCTATGTTCAGTGGAACCCCCCCAAGAAATTTCCAAGACCTTTTCTCCATAACTCCATTAAAAATCCCCCACATATCATTGACTCAAACATTTGCAGAAAATCCCCCAGTTTTTATTGTTCCAAATTTTCCTGCCTCTACCAGGACTGTCTGTATTTTTGGGAACCCCCCCCCCCCCCTAAACATTCTAATGCTGATGTCATAATCAATGGAGTTCTAGAACACTAACTTGACAAAACATTCCAAAAAACCTACTCCTTCAAGGGTTAAGAGGCTGAGACGATCCCTTCGGTGGGAAAGGTGGTCACGTTACCACGGAAACCCGAGCCCCATATCTCCGGTCTCCGTTTTTGGCGGGGGATGGGATGGACATCTGTGCAGCTGCCTCTCGTTACCCTTCCTCTAGAGCCGCGCAGCGGAGCGGCTCCTGGGAAAAGAAGGGAAGTGCCTCTGGTAATAGGATGAGGACTCGTATAGTCAGGGTGCGTGTGCGCACGTTGCTCGAGCACCTGGCCCGCTGTGTGCCCGTAAGTGTTTGCCTCTCTATATGATGTACTCCATTACTGCAGATGTAATTAAGGTAAATCAACTCCAGCTCCACCGGCAACATCATGTGGAAGTCTTTCAAACAAAGGAAATAGAAAGTGTGGAAATATGAAAAGAAAGAGAATAGAAGGAATGATGTAACTTTTATATCTTGTTCTTTTTCCCCGCGGGTTTGCCAGGCAGTCGACTGGCCATTTTAATATTGTACAGACACATACAATTTTAAAAAGCCCAGTAGAATGCGTGTGGCGGTATGATTGCTCTAATATGACAGATGATGCAATCAAAACCACTTCTGATCTGTATTACAAAATGTGAGTAATAATCAGATGTGACCATGCTCTACACTCATAAACCCATACTCACTCAACATGTGTCTTTCCGTATAACACACACACACACACACAAATCTACAGCCTTAATTATTCTCCGTAATAAAGACAAACAGAGTACACATATGATACTGATACAGAAATAGCAACACCAACAAATGGGACAGTTTCTGTGAATCAGCGTTTTACTTTAAAGAGCAACTACACCCACTGTCTCAGCCTGTCTCCGCCTACTACACAATTTTGAAAAATACTTTGTGGGGTGAGCGAGGGAGAAGGGCGGGGGCGAAGGAGCTGTGTCCATCGTTATTTGCATAAATGAACGTACATTGTACAAATAATTTTGTATAACTCGGATCAAACTGTCAAACTAGACATTGCACATCAAATATGAATCAAGATTCAGCAACGACATTCTATTTCTCACCTCAAATATTTTCAGAAACATATTTTAGTGGACTTGATTGAAAATGATGGACGCCACGTTGTTCCGGTTTAAAAAACGTGGAGGCAAAACTAAAGTAATGTAGCGGGTCTAACCAATCAGGTACCGGCTGTTTCCGTTGTGGGGCGACAACAATTATCCATATGACATAGAGGTACCTCCAAAGAGGTACTCTGACATCACGATTGGGGCGGAGGGCAGTGTGGGGAGCAGAAAGGAAATTTCAACCCGTTAAGGGTAGCACAAAGACGTTTTTTCTACCAGTTTCTTATATACAATACAATATTATTTCAGAATTGTTGAAATAACGGAATGCATTAATAAGTTTCATTATAAGGTATGCATGCAAACACGTTTACAGCGAGAAAAAAAAGTGATCTAGAGTGTAGTTACCCTATAAAGCAAAATCATCTGTATCTGCCATTATAGGTTCTTTAGACTACCCAGATTAGCTATCTTGCTTCAAACACTGGCATGTCTCTCTCTGCTGCTGAAGCAGAACCATTCCAATTTTATGCATCTTATCAATGCTCATGAAGGAGCCATGACCATAGACAATCCAGTAATTACCATCCCTGGGCTCTTCCACAAGACTATATCTAAAGTGCAAAAGACCACCAGAAACTCAACACAAACACCAGAAACTAATACAAAGCAGAACCTCCAGTAGTAATGTGCGGTAGAGTGGACAGAATGCGTGCAGGGTACCGACCATCTGGTTACTACAGAGTCTGAATCTGTGACTGTAGATCTCAGTCTGAGGGGGGTGGGGGGGTGGGGGGGGGGGGGGGGGTATGAAAAATTATGAATAATTATACAGACAACAAAGAATGGAACATAGAGTATTCCAGTACAGAGAGTTCTCTCAGCGCCCAGTGACATTTTCAATAACGGCTCAAGGAAACAAAATAAAACAAACTAGCTATCACAACATGGCACGATGAGACTCAAAGCAAACACTTCAATAGCAACCCAAACTGAGAGTAATACAGAGAGTGCTGGAGTGTGCTAACTGCGCTAATTCACAAACCATGGGGAAAACATCGAGAAAACTGTTCAAATAAGCATTTGAATGCTTAGGCTGTGTCAATATTGGATTTTCATGTTCAATTACATCTCTTGAAGAAAACAGTATCGGCATCACAACATAATTTACAAGGTAAATAAGCCACATTGTGTAGATTGCACGCATGAAAACATAAATCTTGGGAGTAGAACAAAACCACGGAAGCGTAAATTTCAAACATTAAGCCTAGTAAAACTTTGTTTAATGACGTGTGGGGTGATTTTATTCTATTTCGTTAGATGTCACAAACGTGTAATCCCCTGAGAGATGAAGTCACTTGGGAACATTCACCACGCCTGTGTAGCTGCGCACTGCTGATAGAGTAATCCTTTATGACACTCTGCACACAAGGCAAATTTAGATCATCCATTCCACGCACGCACAATAGAAATTGTTATTGCGTAAGGAACCCTTAGTGCATCCTGACGCCTTATGCTAACCGTGTGCTGTGGACTTAAATCATCGCTGATGGACAGCTGTCAAAAAGAGTCCTGGCAGAAGGCCGGCGATCCAATTTATTCAGCATTGTGCTCCCATAGTAAAACGGGCTGAGGGTCATTTCCCACCAGAAAGTGCGACGATGACCAACACTGTAATATGCAGTGCAGTGTTACAGTGTATTACACATCTGAACGGTGCTAGTAATTCAGCAATCCCCACGCAACAGGAAAACAAACCACGCGCATCTAGGGTCATTGTCCCGGGCGAATACCTCAGTTCAAGCAGCCAGCCAGTACTCAGGGACTTAGAAATGCAAGCAATATGGCGCCCCCTGCAGGCGTGCCCAAGGGAGGCAACGTCTGGCTCTCTCCAGAGGTACGCTGCATGGCCAAAAAAAAAAAGCCGCCGCTGCACCCGTCATGCATAGTGCCCACTGTAGAAGCCTCGGGAGGCAGTGTTATGATCTGGGGTTGCTTCAATTGGTCAGGTCTAGGCTCAGCAGCGTTATGCAGCAATAAAATGAAGTCAGCTGAGTACCTGAATGTACTGAATGACCAGGTTATCCCATCAATGGGCATATTCCAGGACGACAATGCCAAGATTCATCGGGCTCAAATTGTGTAGAGTGGTTCAGGGAGCATGAGGAATCATTTTCACACATGAATTGGCCACCAGAGTCCTGACCTTAACCCCATTGAAAGTCTTTGGGATGTGCTGGAAAAGACTTTACGGGGTGGTTCGACTCTCCCGTCGTCAATACAAGATGTCGGCCAAAAATGAATGCAACTCTGGACGGAAATAAATGTTGTGACGTTGCATAAGGTTGTCGAAACAATGCTACGACCAATGCGCGCTGCAATCAAAGCTAAAGGTGGTCCAACGAAAGTGTGTGCGACTTTTTTTTCGGCCAGGCAGTGCACATTAGTCTCCCATAAGTCAGCCATGTACAAAATAAAGCTGACCCACCCCACCAGTTCCCAAAAAGCTGCAGCCGGTGACGCATGCCGATGGTCACGTGCAGCAGAAGAGAAGTGGGGAGGATATATCACACACTGATCTGAAAAGCGCGGTCCATTTTGTTTTCTTTCCTAATTTTGCGTTTGCTTGAGACATCGACATTCAGCCCTCGGCCAGCATCGGGTTTCATTTGCGTGATCTGGACACGGGCCCATCGGAGGTTTTTTGTGGACTTCCTGCCAGGAAAGGATGCCGTTCCGCAGATGCAATTAAGAGATCACTCCGAACAATGAATCGACAATAAAACCAGGAAATACGGCATACCTCCGGGGCTAACCTTACACGGTTTTTTTTATTATTTTTTTTGTTTGTTGTGGGAGAGGTCGAACAACATGCTAATTGACAAAAGATGCTCATTTTCGAACACAAACAACACGTGTTGCCAGATTAGCCCGAAACTATTATTAAATGTGTGGAATGGCAAGCATGGAATGTCAATGATCGTTACGACGAGCCAGAAGACTTGACTTTTACGCCAAAGTTTTCATATTTCTTCAGACGCTACCTTGCAATCTTTTCATATGCTACCAGGGAACTAGCAAACTCAGCAAATGTAATTATCAAACAGCATTAATTGGGGGGTGAGGCTGGGTTAATTCAATATTCTGTTCAGAAAAACAAATATAAAGCCATGCGTGTATTTATCTAATTAACCTTTTGCGGTTCACATCACAGTATCACGATCCGTTCGGTTAATGGGATATTACACAGAACAAAAGGGATAGGCCTGAGCTGCTTCTCACATATGCTGTAATGAAACCTTAACATGGATTTTTTCCAGTGGCTGCTTTGGATAATGCTTTGTTTTTATGCAAAATTGTCTCCAATAAACCTGCCTTTGGGGCTACCAATGAATGGTAGACCTTAAACACACGGTAAAAACGAATCCACTGTGTCATGTGAGCTGTTCCTGAAGAAAAGAAGAAAAAAAAACAGATTCACATCGATCCTGCCACACATTTTGATCTTTCTAGCAGGTATTTTCCCCACATCTGTCAGATAAATTTGTGTTTCGGTCAGGGATGTCCTGTGAATGAATCGCCTTTGAAAATAACTGTGAGATTCGGAGACGCTGGTAAAATCCTGAGGACTCTTGAGTGAAAGATTATAAGAGGAGGTGAATGAGTGAGAGGAAGAAAGGGTTCCCCTGAGACAGCTGTGACCTCTTAATAATGACGAGTTCACGGCACAGTGTTCATGGAAGATAGCGAGTGGGTTCGATTAAGCGCCCGGTCATGGACCGGGTTAACCGGATTAGAAGTGATAGCGTGCGATTTAAAAGAACCGGCGTACTCTTGATGTGCCGGACGGCGCAATGTTATGACGACGACCCCGCAGCGATGGGCCGTGTTTGCGCCGGTTCCTGTTCGATTTAAATAAACAAGAAAGTCTGTTCCATTTAGTTCACTAAATGGAACCCTCTCAAAGCCTAAACGATCCAGCTAAAACGCTGATCGTGACACGCCCCGCAGAACGAGATGCGTACACCGACTGCTCGCCTGCCAGAATGGCAGAGGAAAAAAAATTATAAAAAATGAAACTTCCAACTTTAAAAACTTAGCATCACTTTTGGGAGGCAGACAGATAACCGGACCACCAACTGAGCACTTCAGGGCATTCAGCTGAGCTGCGACATTCAGCCATTGCACTGGTTCTTTTCTGTTTGTGTGTGTGTGCTTGTGTGTGTCCTGGAGGCGAGAAGCCCAGGTATCCATCACTGCTGAGAGCTCTTCAGTACTCCACTAGCTCCCGTGCCGCACACGCACACACGCACACACGCACACGCACACGCACACACCGCAGCTCTCCTCACTTCCACCGAGAGTGCACCAAACGGAAGGGGAGGAAGAATAGCTGAAAGAGACTCGCAGAGCAACCGCCCATCTGTGCCATTTTCAATAGCTCTCTCTCTCACACACACACGCACACACACACGCACGCGCACACGCACACGCACACGCACACGCACACGCACACACTCTCACTCTCACTCTCACTCTCGTTCTCCGTCTTTTATCATGTCCCCTCCACAAAAAAGACAGCAGCAAAACCATCATTAGTGCTCATGTCTCTCTCGCTCTCGCTCTCGCTCACGGTATCAAGGGGTTCACGGCGTCAGTTAGCATACGGCAAACGAGCGGACGGCGATCAGTGTTCTTTGGCGATAACACCCGAGCCGCCAGAGTCGTTGGCCTTTGAAGCGGGCGGCTCTGTCGTGCCGAGGCTCGTGGAGAGCTCCAGGAAGCCACGGCTGCACAGATGAGGAAGATTTTGACGAATGGGTTCAGGACAAGGCCGGTAGGCCTCAAAGAAGACCTGGATTTAATGCTCGGGTGTCAATATGAAAGAAAGAAACAGTCTGTTAATCTTTAATGAGAGCCCACAGAACACTCAATATATGTGTGGCCTGGACCACCTTTGGTAAGAGACTTAACATGGTGGGCCCCCACACAAGGGCTACAGCATATCTTCTTGGAAAAACCTTAATCTTTGCCTCTTTTTGAACAGCGCCCAAAGCACTATCAAACTGTGGCAAACATCACTTTGAAAACGAGTCCTTTATTAGCAAACACTTAGAAAGCCCAGCGCAGGAATCCCGTTCACAAAATCCCCCCATCCTCCACAGAATACATCTGTGAGAATTTAACATTTAGAAGTGGCCTGATAAAAAAAGACAATCTGGTTACAGAATAGTTACTGCGCTGCCAAGCAGAGCTGTTTGCCTGCTATAAATCCTGCACCCCCCACAAGGTTACATGTAGTCATTTACTCTTATGAAAGAACTCTGCTTAGTAACCCTCTGAGCATTTTAATAACGCCCCCAGGCCAAGATCACAGCACAAATCACATTTTACTGACATGCACATCATAAGCAGTATAATGCTTGTTAACCATGCAAAAACAAGGACCAGAGGTGGAAATCCAGGGGACATAAAGTAAAAGTCCTGCCATGCGTTTCTTCCACCCATAGACTCAGCTGATTTCACTAATTAGTTCTACCTCATCGCTGAAGAATTATGTTAATTAGCAAATCCAGGTGATTGGAGCGAAATACTGGGGAGGACTTTTACTTTATGTCCCCTGGATTTCCACCTCTGCTAAGGACCAGTATAGGAACGCCTTTTCTCCGTTCCCAACCTCCGTGTTTCTTCATCTGTTCATCTATCATTTCATCTACACTGCCTCGTTGTCTCCTGAGAGCTTTCTGGCAGACCAACTCCTTCCTTCCTCTTTTCTTCCACACCACAAATAAGGAGGTCTGGGTCCCAAGCTTATGTCGTCTCTCAAAGACTCCGTATCCTTAGACACCACACATTTTCCACGCTCTATACTGTATATGTATTTTTTTAAATTAAAATGGCCGTCAAAGATTTTTCCATCATCTGAAGGCACGTTGATTCTTGCATTGCATCGTGTAAGACTTGTGGCACTAGTTCTACATCTGCTGCAGGATAGTTGCATTTCGCAAATTATTGTTCCTGTCGCGTTTGACCTGTGACCTGTTATTTACAGCTGATAAGGTAAACCGGTGTGCATTAGCCCAATGCACACGATTCCATTCGATTCTATTAGAGCTAGCCTTTCCCTTAGGCATTGCCCAGAAAAGCCTACAATGCCATCACTATGCAGGACACAGAAAGAGATTAGCGGGCCACACAGAAACAGCTGGAATGCTGCCTGTGGAGGAAAAAAAGAGAGGCTTTTCAGGGCTGTCGGGTGGCTCGTCCTGCTAATAGGCTGGTGTAGACACCCCACGTGCCTGGTCTCAAATCCGGACTGTTACAGTGCGGCCAATGGAGACCTGCACAGTGGCACGTTATTGCCTGCAGCTTCTCCCAGGGAGGGTGTGGCTCCGCTGGGCTGTCTCTGTCTCAGGACTCCTGTAGTGGTTGGAGCGCCAGCAGTGTGGCTGCCCCAGCTGTAGAGTATTCTGGGGTCAATTTTACCAGGGGGCAATTGCAACACCATAAAATTGCACCAATCTGAAACAAGCTAGAGCTGAGATTCCATCCAGCAAGCTAGCTAATTTCATGTGTTCAGGGTTGGGGGCAATTGTAACAAAAAATTGTGTTACAATTGACCCCTGTTACAATTGCCCCCAGAATACTCTACAGCTCAAGTGTGTCCCTCCATCACAATAACTGACTGAGCTGCTCAGCGGAGTTAGAAATGGGAGGTGGGAGGTTGGAGTTAATGGCGGTCGAGGAGAGCATGCGCTTGTCTTCTGCTCTCTCCCAAATTAGAGAGGATGAAATGGGCCCATGGACAGCGGGCGTTCCAAAATGCGAGAGAAAAAACAAACCAATGGAGAAATTAGAAATGTGATGCCAGGGATGGGAGGTCTACGTCTGGGCAGTATTTTTGGGAGGCTATGGTCATTCAGAATCATAATTTGCATAGAAAACATTTCTCCCAAAAATGAATATTGGTGGGATGTATTCACAGAAGTGTAAAGTGCTTGTGTTTTTTGTTTTCACCCTAAACAATAAGGAGGGGGGGGGGAGGGGGTTGGCATTTTCCTGTACAGTTTGTGAATTCGGTCAGCATGGCCTTTGTACACTCTAAGGGACTAGTGACTGAAAAACAACCATTGTAGCTATAAGTGAGATTAACAACTTTAATTTTTCGCTCGTTTCTGACGAATTGAATTAGATTAATTTTACATCACTGGGGTTAAGAGCTGGGTGCCGGTTGGATGTAGATAAAAGGCCTACTCCACATGCAGAGAAGTTTGAATCACACGGTACTCTCTCTGTTGCATATTTTATGAGTCTCAAAACCTTTACACAGATGGAGGATAATTATCCATGGTGGATTTGATGGAATTTCTTAATGTTCATCATTGCTGCCAATTCCAATTTCCGGTAGGTAATTACAGGCTGTTGAATCGAATATTCTACAATTGACTTCTGTTCCCTGCACAAAACCCACAAGCCAATAGATATTTAGTGTTCTGCTATTGAATTCTCAGAAACAGCATTCAAAAATAACTAGAAATAAATGGATGTTGAAATAAACCAAAATGCTGAAATTAAGAAATACATTATGAAATAAAGAAATCCATTATTCTTTTTGATTATACATTTCAACATCTATTTAATATATTTATGTATTATTACAGGTTTTGCCTTGCATGGAATCCCCTGCCAAAGTTGCACCGTTACGCCTATGACCCTAAAATCAGCAGTCAATTTAAACCCAAGGAACTGGTGAGGTAAATTAACTGTGTAATCCACTGCTTTAATTGGTCTATTAAGCCATACGTAAGAAGGAAAAGCTGTAGGCTGTCCAGGACCAGGGTTAGGCACCCCTGGATTATTGGGCTGTGACAGAATGACCTCGCTGTTAAAACTCAAACCTGCAACGAGGAAGTCACTGGCAGGCAAACCGACAACCAGCATCAGGGAAATTGGCCCAATTACATCATGAAGGACATCTGCGGATTTGCAAGAGCTCGTTCTTTTTCTTCTAATCGCCCTCAAATCCAGGAAACAAAGGCAGGAATAAAATTTGAGCATAAAATGGATCGTCGGACGTCTGCTGAACGTTGCACTGAAAATGCTTCTATATCAGTGTTGCTATAGGATTGTGTTTTACAATGAACAGTCCCAAACAACGCTCAGAAACTACTGAGTGGTTTTCAGTGCATGTCGATGGAGAGGGAGAGAGAGGCAGATAGAGACAGAGAGAGAGAGAGAGAGAAAGAGAGGACAGCTTACCCTTTTATACAAGCATTCTGCTACAATGCCTTGCATACAATGCTTCTGCCAAAATAATCCATTTGCACCACTGCACAGATGTCCTTGTGGTCATAGGGGAAGCATTACAGTAGACAAAGAAGCATTGACAAACATAATAAATGATCAATTTAGGAAAAGACCCATCTCCAAATGAATATGTGCAATGGCAGATCACGGACATCTCTAAACACGTATCCTTTCTCATTCCACGAGACAAAGGGGAAAACAATAAACCTAAAAATGAACAAGGGTTCCACTCCAATAACTCATCTAATAATGCGCTAACAAGGCAAACGCCTGTACTGCGATATAAATAATCCAGCCTTACTATTGTGTACTCTTGCCGACAGAACATTGTGCTAAATTATTGAAGAACGCCATTCAGTCTGATGATCAAACCAGCTAGGCTGGTGCAGCTAGTGAGCCAGAAGACTGCGCAGCTGATGCAGCTAGTGATGTAGGTCTTGCAGCCACTCAACCAGACGACTTCACAGCTGTTGCAGCGACTGAGCCAGAGGACTGCGCAGCTGATGCAGCTGTTGCAGTTACTGAGCCGGACGACTGCGCAACTGATGCAGCTACTGAGCCGGACGACTGCGCAGCTGATGCAGCTAGTGATGTAGTTGTTGCAGCTACTCAACCAGACGACTTTGCAGCTGATGCAGTTGTTGCAGCTACTGAGCCGGACGACTGCGCAGCTGATGTAGTTGTTGCAGCTACTGAGCCGCACGACTGCGCAGCTGTTGCAGCTACTTAGCCGCACGACTGCGCAGCTGTTGCAGCTAGTGAGCCGGACAACTGCACAGCTGATGTAGTTAACTTCATTAATCCCAAACCCATTAAGGGCCCGATTTACTACGACTTTCAGCATGTGTAAACCTTTTAACAGGCAAAAATAAATAGCACAATCAATGATTGGTGCAAAACAAATACCATGACCAATCACTGGTCATGTTATTGGTTTTGCGCGTGCTAAAAGGTTTTGCGCACAAGCTAAAGGTCTTAGTAAATCAGGCCCAAAGTGTTTAGCGAAAATAAGTGGCAGCTTTTTTCTGTTTTTCCTCTACATGGCCTATGATTGGACAGAACCCTCCAGCATACCCTACTTTTTTATGCAGGCACACGTTTGCGCATTGAAATGAAAACAGCAGGAACTACTTACAGTTGTTATTCTTATAATGTAACCATGGTCACCCGTCACAAAGGCTCTGCTGCTGCATTTGGAAGGAAGAACCGACACAAGATTAAACGCTGTATCAACCTCATCGACAAAAGAATTTGAAGGCCAGGTAATTAAATGTACAATGCTGATAGTCAAATATACTGCACCGATTCCCCCCCCACCTTTTCTTTTTTTGCCGTAAACACTTGCTACCTGAAAACATAATTTTGTTTGTTGTTGTTTTGCTATCTTTACAATGTAGATGTGCTAAATGTGCAACGAGGTTACACAATTTTTTTTAGCTTAAGTGTGCATTAGCATAGAGCTCATTCTTCACTGTCTCATTCCATCCCTTCTTTGATGTATAACCACACTCATCTGCCATTTCAGTTCCCGTGCTTGAGCTTCAAATCACTTCAGATTGCTGCAGGTATCATCTGCATAACCGCATAGGGACCCTCTCCCTTTAAAGCCAGGGCCTCGACACGAGAGCGGAGAATGAAAATAATTTCACCATACATTTATAGTGGGGGCTCTCATCCAGAAAGCCTCGCGACGGCCTCACGGAACGATGCGCAAACAGAACCGCGGCAGCGGATAAGGAAATATGCTGGCATGTTAACATGACATCATACCCATGGGCCAGGCCCACAGTACGATGACGGTAATGATGATGATGATGGATCGCGTTTATATTTCGCCTTTCAGGATCTCAAAGCTTTGCAGCGAACGGGGCGGAGGGAGGACATCTCAATTCAACCACACCCCACCCCCCCCCCCCCATGTGCAGTGCCCCTCAGGGTGGTGGTGCGAGGCAGACATCTTGAACCCGAACACTAAGAAATACAACAGCAGGGGCTGAGAGGGAGGGCCTGTGGCATCTGCATAATGGACATGAATATGCATGTCCAGATGCGCTCACTGCGTACACATTGGTCACCTGGGTAATGTCTGATGAGCCTGACGCAATGGCCGTGTCCCAAACCGCATACTTCCGTGCTCCGCACTGCCGTGCTCCCAAGTGCAGACTCCAGTCCAGGCTTGGGAGTGCGCACTCTGGAGCACGGAAGTATGCGGTTCGAGACGGAGCCAATGTTTATTTTAGACGTCGAATGCGGAGAGACGCCTACGCGTTCAGGTGCAGAGTCACGAGGTCTGGCACCCCAAACACGGGTCAGGCTACGCTGGTCTTTTGAGCGCTTGAAGGGCTCATTCGAGAGGTTGGCCCGGAATGTTTGGAAGAGCTAACCAGTGACGGGAACCTGATGTCCCTTTGGTCACAGCCAAACACAAATACAACCTCCCTGGGCTTGACTAAGTCTGTGGCCATTATCAGGAGGCTGGTGAGAACCGGGGCTGTGACCGAATCAACGCCCTTCCATACTATTGAGTATGCTTGCTGAGTACACTGGATGAGAAAGTTGTAAAGTAGGCGAAATGTTCTCTAAATGTACTGCACTGAAAATCCCTGGATGATATACCTATTTCTGGGTTTTTAGCTGATAATGGTATGGGAGATATTTTTTTGCATACAGCATGTCACATACTAGAATGCAGTAAACAGTATGCAGTATGCTAGTACACAGGACACAGGACACAGTAAATACATCTCTGATTTGGACACAGCCCTGCTCTGTGGCTACTGTGTGTATCACTCACAGCCACCTTCTGGTCATCTGATCACCTTCAGCCAGACATCATTCTCCTTACAAACTGCTTTAAAAAATTATTATTATCCACTTATGACATCATATGTGATAGAGCTGGCCACAGGAATGTATGCATACCGCGTTTATTTTAACATACAAGCCCAGAACATTTACTGCAAATCGCAACACACGGAAGGGAACAATCTTAATCCGAACACCTTCATTTAAAGACTGCAAATCACACATTATACCAATTAGCACGCTACCCACATACATACTCAATCATTCAAATGAAAACAGTCAGCTGCTAATCACGTAATCTCACAATGACAGCTTAATGAATCGGAGGTTTAATGCCTTCAAAAGATAGCAGGGAAGAAAATTAAACACAAGTCCATGCATTTATTTTGTGTGAAGACAGAGACAGTATTCTCTTGACTCTTGATTCCCTATCGTTCTGTTCGTCTATTGTGTATCTGACCCTGTCGCTCCAATTTCTGCCTATCCCCGTTGCTCTGGTTGCTATTGTGGATTATTGTAAATATTGTATACAGTGTTATGTAAAATATTTGTGTTTGTATATATTGATGTTCACTGGTGAATGTTGGGCGGTAGGGGGTCCGACGCCGGTTCTTTTTGTTACTCCACCGTTTTAACTCTGTTTATGATAGGGAGTCAGGAAAGAAGTGTGTATTTATTTTATTTTCTGTTGGTAGGTTAGGTAGTCAGGTTTGTTTGTTATTTTTGCCTTGTCAACTGCTGAAGTTTATCCCAATAAATTCCCAACAAGTGCATTTTACGGAGTCGTTTCATCGACTTCTTTCTTCTGTTACGGTCCGACCCTAGACCGGGTCGTAACAGTAGCTGAAGCCCTTTCTTTGACTTAATTTCTGTCAGGTGTTCGGTCTTTGTAATATTGTCATCTTAAAAGATGAATTAAACGAGGAGAGGGAGCCAGTTTCAATTATTCATGGAATGGCTATAAGTGCCAAAGAAAAGTTACTGAGATTTGTCAAGTACATAGAAGAGTTTGGATCATTTGTTTTGGAACTAAAGCCTACTCACTGTGAAAATTGTGTTCGATGTCTAGTTTGAAACATTCAATGTCTAGACAAAGGAACCAGTTCATGCTTTCATTGCTGTGTTTTGGCAATTTTTTAAAATAATAATAATAGAGTGCTTGCCTAAGGAATTGAGTGTGGAGGAAAGAAAAGAACTTCCTTGCTTGCGTTTCTCACAAAAATGGCAAGTTGCCTCAGAATGGGTGATTTGCTAAAGCACTCACCTCTGTCCCCATTAAAACAGTAATTACAATCGCGCAATTTCATTTCAGCTTTGGTTGCTGTGGGCGATAAAATTTCAGATGATCAAGTATAAAGGGAGCGCAGTAAAAACCACTCAAGGGCAGTCTGGTGTTGGCTTCCCTGCACAGAGTTTCAGAAATTAACCGCAAGTCCCGTCCCTCACACGAGACGCGGGTTTGAGCAAGGTCCAGATTGGGAAGTAGAGAAGACACACGGACCAAAGAAATCCCAAAGTGACTCAGACAAAAATCAGGACATCAAAAAGGAACGCAAAGGGGAAGGAGGATATTGCACACATTTATTAAACTGAGCCTAAATGTCATGTTTAGATTTGAGGGACTTGACGGGCATCCAAGGACCCAAGAGTTTGGATGCTCAAAAAATATGTGAATGTGGGGGTGGGGGGGATTACTTGATATTTATAGCAGGTCAACCTATACCAAATCAAGAAGTAGGCTACATAAGGTCTTGACTATTCTTGAAGGTCTTTTTTTTTTTTTTTTTTTGCATAAAATGACTTGTAAATACAAAAAATAACCAGCAACCATTTAACATTTTATAGCAGTTTTAGACATACCCGTAATTGTTTGCATTTACATTTATTGGTTGTCCCCATGCTGGTAAATATAAAAAATGGCAAATGTGCGACTTGTCAAGAGTGATGAATAAACATCCATCCAATTCAAAGCATTTAGCCTTCTCCCGTTCGTCCAACGGTACGTCAACATGTTAGTTTTCTGCACAAAGGTACAAGCACAACAACATGCCTAAGTTCTGCACATAGTCCAAGATAACATGATGGGCTGATGTTACTGTCGAGTTAAGTCTGAATGAACGTTCTGTAAAGAACTCGGCAGATCGCTATAATTCAAACTTATTTGAATAAATACAAAACACGGCTTGTTGGCAGTCAAAATTTTAATGGCCATATCTCCCTTAATATTTGGCGTAGAGCTATAAAATATCTTTAACAATGTATAAAACCCAAGATGTGTTTCTGGGTCAGTGCGAAAAATAATGGAGCAGTTCACAATTGGCCATGGCTTTGCTGAGGGAATGAGTGCTTCAGCCAGTAGGTTATCCAACTCATGGCACAACCGGGCTTCCCCATTGGTGCTTGCATCGGCAGCTCAGTCCTCTGAGCCAATAGCTGCACAGCTTTACAGGGGTTCCATGCAGTAATGGGAAAATAAAGCAGGCCGCATGGGTTTCAGATGATGCACGTGCAAATGAGGGCCCTCTTCAACTGAATTTGTGATAACAGGACGGGATTAAAGTTGTGCTGGGCCATTCCCCATTAATGTGTGGTTACTGTTAATGATCTGGCTTACAACCAATTATGCAGCTGTCCCAGAATGTTATGGAAAAATTATTTTGCTTTAAATTTGTTTTCCTCAACAAAAAAAGGCTTTCTTTTTTGACACATTTTTCTTGCCACAGTAAGGTATCCGTAACAGGAGGCAAGAGAACAGGAACGTTCCAGCCTCTTCCTTCGCCAGCATGTATCTGCCAGGTTTTCCAGGCTAACATGCTAAACCAAAGGCAGTCTCTACCTCCCCAAAGATTATCTGAAAACGTAACAGTATTCTTGGAATTGGTTATTAAAAAATACTTCCAGAATTCACTTTTTTTTTTTTCTTCTTTTTTTTAAATAAAAAGAGACGCAGTTTCATTGCATTTTCTCGGACATGGATGCTGTGTGTAGCCAAGCTCCTTGGATGGATACCTGGCCTAAATGAACAATAGGAGAGGCAAGCCTCATCAAGCATTTGGTCACAAAAACAAAAACAAAAAGGCGCGTTTAAAAACTGTTAAACGAAAATGCGATGAAATGACTTGGGACCAACTGATAACAGCTTGCTTTAAAAACATTTAAAAAATAAATAATACAGATCTTGTTGAGAAGTCTTGTTTCCAGGCAACCTGCCGTCTGCAAGCGCAAGCGTTTCAGAGCGCAATCATGGCTTCTGCTTTGATAATAAATTGAAGATGCCTATTTTTACACGGGGCATTTGTAAAGGGATCAGACTGACTCTTCTAAGAAAGACTAACAAGCTCGACTATAAAAAAGGAACAGAAAGACATTTCAAAAGGTTGGAATGAGTAATGGAGAATATTGCCATAGGCAGGAAAAATTATGAATTATTTTAGTCATTCTATTTACTACTTTATTTTTCTACTTTGGCATATGCTCTTATACATACATTGGAAGGAGAAGGTACATACAGTATCTTACCACGATGGAGAAGAGGTTGGATAGCATCAACCACATTCAGCACCAACAAAAATTCCTTTAGTTCAAAACCTCATGTTAATGCAAACACATCTGCAATTATGCATTTTAACTCAATTTGTTAAACAAATAAATAAAAAAAACATATATATACGGTAAGTGTACCTATTTAAGCCCACTTCCAATATTGGATTTGAACTAAGAAGAAAAAAATGATCTTTTGTTGATTTTTATTCTAAGCATAAGTGATTTTACTCCACTATTAGGTGTGACTTTCGAAAATCTTTTTTCGAAAAAATTTCTACCTAATAAATGACAGCATTTTATGAGTAGTTTGCCATCAAGCACAACAATCAAGACATGACTTAATTTCAGACTAAAAATCGGTACTTGCAAAAGAAAATGTCAGCAACATTTAATCTAACCGTCCCTTCCACGGCAGAATTTTGGGCCACCATAAGCCAGACTATGGATAAGAAATGAGAGAAAAAATTGCCACTGACACAAACAAAATATGGGAAGGATTCACAGAGGTGTCCAACACTCAGTAGGCTCTATATTTTATCTTTCCAGTGTTCTTTACAAATAAAATAGTGTAAAAAATTGAATGTGCCGAGATGAATTTTTAAAAGATTTTCATATAAATAATTCATGAAGTGGACTTATTTGGAACACCTATGGGTTTAACTGGTATGCCAGGTACCTATTAAGCGCAGCCCAGTTCAGACTTCTCACTTATCATAAAATGTCTTCATCTCAAATGTTAAAAAAAAGTTTATAAATCAAGTCAGAAAACTTCAAATGAGAGATTACGGTTTCATTTTTACTCAAGTTTGTCTGCAACTTTTGAGATTTGGGTGGGCTTAATAAGTATACTTACCATTCATCATTTGACTCTTGCTCAGTGAGACTGTAAGGGTGTGATTGGAAAAGACAGATACAATGCATACTATAAACGCTCTGAAAGAGCATGGCTATATATCGGAGATAAAACATCAAGCTAAACTCTGTGCTAATGTAGGCAAGATAACACAGTATAATAACAATTACGTTGCAATTCCTGTGAGAGAGGAGGTATGGAGCTAGGGCGCCACTCTCTTTGGGATTCTCATTGTTATATTTTTCCCTCCATTTTGGCTTAAATGGGTACCTTGTTTTCTATTCCCTCTGGAGAATTCCCACTGAGGGACAACGGCAGGCACTATAACTGCGCTCAATAAAGATGGACTGATTTATTGATTGATTGAGTCATTAGTGTTGTCAAGGGCATATTGATGCATTATTTCAGCTATTCTTGAATAGGTGCACAAAATTGTTTTCTTGAAGAGGACAAAAAGCCCATTACAGATGGCTCGCAGAAACAGTAACACGCCCGCAAAGCTCTAGAAGAAAAAATTAATTATAGTTTTAATCTGGGGGACATTGCAAAAATCCAGCTGTAGGTGAGTTGGAGACATTTTTTTGGAAATCTATAGATAATTATCAAACTTTCAGTTGGTATGGAAACACATTGTACCCAGAATAAAGGAGTTGGGGTGTGTATTTATTTATTTATTTTATTTTTTTTAAGAGTTGATATCTGGTGTATTAGTGGGTTTGCATTAAAAAAGGGAGATCAATGGATGATAGTTCAAAAGAGTCAAACTTTTCTCCAACTCACCCACTGAGGTCTTGCGTCAATTGTCTCAACTTTTATTATCTGTTGAGAAAGAGATGCAAGGACGTGAGGGAGAACAAGCCACCCACCAATGCTTCTGCGGATTTACAGCACTGCTAATTACATTCCCAATGTATGGAGGCGATGGGAAGGGTTGTGGCGGTAAATAATAACTTAACAGCTCTGGTAATATTTATCCCACACATCAGTGAACGCGTGGGGTCCAAGAACGGCAAAGGTAATCCAGTCAACTCTGTAAAGACCTACTTGCTATTGTTGTTTAAGGCCCCGTGCGAAACTGAGGTCCCGGAAGTTGTGCTTTGGGATTCTATGTTACCGTTAGTCCCGATTTGGAATGTCCGATTGCACGGATAAGCCCCGCCCCCTTACAGCCACATAGTGGAACCCATGCAGCAGAACCCATGCAGCAGCTCCAGCGCAGCTGTGCACAGAACAGTCCACCAGCCGAGCTACGCAGCTCCCGCGGCAGAGGACTGAATTAGCTCACAGGCAAAGGACTAACTGGAGCCGCTAATGCACGATGAGGCAGGGAACACCCTGCTCACCAAAAACCCTCCCTCACTACCTATGCTACAGCCAATTAAATATCAGCAATGGACCAACATGTTAACTGGAAGGATGTGGATTATTTCCAGAGCAGTGCAGTCACAAGTATGTCTGTTTTCCCATTTCATGTATTAAGTTTGAAACTCTTGACTGGCACAAACAAGCACACTGTCTGCATACGCTATGGGGGGGGCGGGAAGAACGCTACGCTAATGTCTTTCCTGCATCTTGGTGGGGCGATGACAAAATATGTCACCGTCTCAAAAAAAAAGTCAACCGCGCCGGTGTGCTTAGCCGTCACAGCGAGCGGAACTTCTCTGGCGCTGTCGCCATACCTGAACTCCTCAAAAGACACGCCTACAATTTTGTTTTTCTCCTTTCCCACCACTTGGTGAATTATTTTTATATACGCCTGCCTCAGTCGATCGTTCCTAACATGACGCAAAATGCTTGTGGAAACCTTTGGTCTCCACACCGAGAGGGGAGTAGCAAACTGCTGATTGGGCCCATTTATTTTCTCCCGCTGTGCTTTCTTTGTAGCCATTATTTATTTATTTTTTTCTCGTTGATTTTAGGGTACCTGACCACACGGAAGGAGATTGACCGCATTTGTTAGTCGGAGGGTCACTTCAGGGACATTAGGGAGCCATGACATGGAAATTAACAGCGAGAGAGGGGAGGAGGGGATGTCACAGGTAGAAAGAAAAGCCTGTCAAGAATACGTCACGGTTCCGAGTTATCCATCCGTCGCATCTGAGATTGAGAGGGCACCACCGGCATGATAATAAGTTGAACTTTAAAATTGAGAGGGGGGTGATTTATAGGATCGCGCATTTAATTACAATCCACCGGCGCACCGATTTCCCGCCCGCCCTTTACATTCTGTGCCCACGTTGTTTCCCTTAATCAGAAAGGTAGCAGCTTTTCCACAGTAAGCCGGGGATCGGCCGTACGGACAAAGCTGTCCTTTGTGCTCCCCCCTTTCTGCACTTAAGACGGCCGAAGAGGCTTTTCCCACCCTAGAAGCGGCGAGTGAGAACATCCGACGCCGAAAGTCTATTCGCGAGAGAGCAAAGGACTACATCTAAGGAAGCAGCGTGAAAAGAGCGGCCAGGTATTAATACAGCACAAGGTAAGGATCGCTTCTTCGGTGACTTCTTTCAAGAGAAGAAAATGGAAATGTCAGGATTTGAAATTCTAATTTTGAGTGCCTTTATGTGATACCTCGGGTGCCCATGGAAACATCCATCCCTCACTTGTATTTATTTTATTCTATTAATTTCTGTCTCGATTCTGCAAACTTCGGCAAAGCAGCAACCAGCACTGTTGACTGAATTTCACACTTTCTTGGCAACGTCTTCCAAAAACATAAAAAATAAATTAAAAAAACTGGAAACTTCAGACTAGTTCACCACAAACAATAAGAACTTGTGCTGCAGACGGACTGGCCGCAAAATTTAAGAATTGCTGTAACTTTTAGTTTTTCAAAAATATGTAAATGCAAGCTAATTGAAATAGGCAAAATATTTTACCATATATGATATACGTATGTGTAACCCCTTTCCAGGTTCTATAGGCTCCATCTTTGAACTGCGGAAATAAATTTGTCAAAAAAATGTTTGGTATAAGCCTGCAGACAAAACAAACCGCTCGTAGTTTGATCCGGGTCTTTTTTAGATGCCCTCCCACCAGCAGACTGACGCCAGCTGTCAGGGAGAGCGGACCGACTCAAGTTCCCGTCCAACCAATGGCTCCTACTGAGGAAGCAAGATGACAAAAAGAGTTTGAAGGAAGGCCAGATACCCGTGGTTCGCAAAGTGTTGCCAAGCAACTGAAGGACATCGACAGAGGGCACTTGACCAGCAGAATATCAGCGGTGCGTTCAAAAGCAGCCGGGCCGCTTCATGTCGCCGCGGGCACAGTTCCCTCCTAATTATAGCGGGCGCACTCGCGACAGCCAACGAGTTATCGTTAAGAACAACAAAAGTGAAAGTGATTAAAGCTCTGTTAATCTGGGGATTTTAGCAGTCTATGCAAAAGATCCAAAGGTCAGGGGTGACTGAAGGTTCCATATTTACTAAAAGTTGCTATTAATCAGAGCGAGTTCTCAGTGGTACAGGGAGGCTTCCACATATAAATTGGTGCTCATGGGAGGTCGGGTCCTCAGAGGCTAGATTGGAACGGGGGCGCACAGACTGCCGCCGGTACACTTCCTTCATACTGTTGTTCATTCCAAAATACCAGAGTAAAAAAATAAATAAATAAATAAAAATGTCTGTGCATTTATGAAGAACAGACGGTCCCAATCACAGAACACAGGGAAGTTTAATTACACAGCCGTGCCGCGGGAGCACAAGCAGGTTAGTGTTCGACAGACACAAGCTGTAATTCTCCTCTACGCAGTTAATGAGGTGCGTTTACGTTACTGCACCCCGGGCGGCGACACGCTGGCCCTGCATGGCTGCTTCCGAGACGGCGTTCTCGCGGAACGTTTCCGGGCCGAGGCAGACATAAAGGAGTCGTCCCCTCAGCCTCGAATACACAAACAAAAAACAACATATGCCAGTTCTCAGACCGAATGTGCGCGTTCCCTTTACGCGCTAAACACGACGGATACATTACTCCATCCAAAACCACGGCAACCCGCGCCTCTGTGTGGGTAAAGGAGCTCATTACACATGCAGGAAGCCCTATAGCCATCAGCTACCTATAGCTGTGACCACAGCAGCGAGACAACCGGCCTTGCACCGCCCCCCCCCCCCCCCCCCCAAAATATAACACCCCGGCCAGTCGGCCACCATCTGTGAGATACGATACACAGCTCGTCTAATCAGTGCAGCACTGTGCAGACTGCAGGCTTTTAAATTGGCACTGGCTGGCAGAGGCCCTGGTGTATAGGTGTGGACGGCGCAGCAGCAAGTCCAGGGGAAGTACTGTCCATTACAAACAGGAGATGGGAAAACCGGTGAAAGGGTGAGAGGAAAGAAAACAAAACAAGCTACCGGCTCCACTATTACCCAGTTATGGCTTCATAGGAAAGAATTGAGACAGAAAGATTTGATGTTTAGTGTACTTTATTAGAAAATTCTAAACCCCTGGTTAAATACATTAGCATGCGTAAAAAAAAAACCTTGCCCCTGATTTAGTAAAATTCCATCCACCAGTGGCTAATTAACCCTTAGAACGCAATTAAGATGGGGGGTGTGGGGGTTTACCGCTGAAACTGATTAAACGCATAAAAGTCCACGCGCTTAAGGAGTTTGTTTGGCAAAGAAAGCACACGCCCAATCCAACCAGAACTGGACTGTGCTGAATCTTCGGTAAATGAAAGCCGCAGAGTCCGGAGGAGCTGCGCTCGAACGGTGAAGATGTAATGAGTAATTCCTTCCACGCGAGAAGTGGCCAATTACAGCCGGGAGAGGATCACGGTACGCTGGTGCTCGCCGTCTCCTTGTGAATTCCGGGGAGGTTGATTGAATCGAAATCGATGACAATCCTTTTTCTCTTAGGCTCAAACTGCCTGGAACACACACAAATAAGAGTATGTAAGAAAGTCATTTTTGTTAAAATTATCTTTTTTCCAAGCAGCACCCGCCCCCACCCGCCCCTCTCCTCACCATTTCCATCATGCCCCTTTTCTTTGGGTATGTTTTGAAGGGGGGGCTTCAGTTGTTATTAAATATGCAGCCTGTCACTTCAATTCTTCTCCAGCACAGAAGAGCCAATCACAGGGAAGTTGGGGTGCGGGTGGGGGTGCGGTGGGGGTCGGGCTGGATTGAGGCGCCAGCGTCATACTGCTCAGCACCAGTGCCGCCGTTGCAGTCCATCAGCAGGTTGTTCTACAGCAGGGGTCTTAAACCTTGTCTCGCAAGGGCCAGTGTGGGCTTTTGTTCCAACCAAGCAGTTACACACCTGATTCTCCTAATCAATCACTAGAGTCTTTGCTAAGGACCTTGATTAGTAGAATCAGGTGTGTAACTGCTTGGTTGGAACAAAAGCCTGCACCCACACCGGCCCTTGCGGGATAAGGTTGAAGACCCCTGTTCTACAGGGTCCGGCAGAGTACCATTCACTCGGGTGCTCTGTGTGGTGCCACCGAACCGCTTACTCACTCAAAACCCCCCCCCCCCCCCCCACCTGGCCTTTCTGCAGACACGCCTCCTCTGTGACCCTTGACCCTTTCCCAGGAGGCCCGGCTGCGTCTGCTGTGTTACTGAGCTGGGAGTAGACTGGTGTTGCTGTCCCCAGAATGCACCTCTGCAGTGGGGACCCCTAGTGTGATGCGCCCCCCCCCCCCCGGCACCATCTGGACCAACAACCTGTGAGCTCCTCAGCTTGAGCAAAGGGGGTGCCAGTCTTTAGGCTTTGTAAAATCAGGGACAGGAGCTTTGAGAAGCGGTTGAAAGCAAAGCGGACATGTTAATACTCCCAAGGCACCTAAGCCAATCAAACAAAGCTTTCCAACGTCCAGGCTTAAGACCACGTGGGCTTTGTAAGCTGCAGCAACTAAACGTCAAATCAAAAGTCTTCCTTGTTTAAACTTTTTTTTAAACTCTTCAACCAGCCAAAGCCTCCTTTTAAAAAAGCCAGAGTAAAAGAATTCCAAACTGTATAAAAAAGTTTTAAATATTGAGTTCAGAATAAATAGTATCCCTTCTCATCTGCAATAGACCCCCAAGGACAGCTAGTCACTTTATTTATTTTTTGGGCAATTCCAATGATTTATTCTTTTTAAACTCATGTTATACCAAGGAGCACACATTCATGTACAGTAGTACACTTTTGATGCAGAATAATTAATTCAGCTTTTGCGTTTTTCTAAGTATGAAATATTTTAATCTATACACACCAGATATTCATTATGCATCAATACAGCATGGCCAACAAATTCAACTGTTAGTGTGTTCTTCTCTCGATACCTTTTCCACCCATTCCCAGGTGGCAACATGTCAAGGTTACAAAAGTTGTTTTCGAAGCTATAATTGGATGTGAGCTGTATTTGATGTGTGAATTAAATCACTGGCCACAAATGGACAGAGAGGAAATATAATTGAACTGAGTTACAAGATGTACGCCTGCAGGTAGGAGACAGCCTTCTGACAACTGCCAAGGGAATTATTCTCTAAACCTCTCAAGACATGAAGATGTCTTCTGGGATTTTATATTGAAAATTGATTTTTTTTTTTTTTTTTTTTTTTTTTTCCCCTTTCTGCTTTCCCTTAAGCTCATCCCCCGCAATAGGTTTTTTTTTTATTTTTTACATTTGCTTTACATCAGTTAGCAGTCTTAAGACACCACCGCAGACCTCCTTACCTACCTTTAATGTCTTATTGCTGGAACCTCACAATACATGTGAAAGATTTACCATGGAATTTCAGCCTCTTCTTTGCTCATTGCATTTTCTCACTGACAAAAAATAGGCCTGGTCATATGCTCATAACGGAGAACCTCAATGTGCCGTGAATCACATCCTCTTGGCTGTTGGAATCTCATTAAAAAAAAAGCAGACGGCGGAATTTCAGTGCAAAATAATAACGGGAACATATCAGAATATCATATTAATTATAGAGGCCAATGAAGAGCTACAACTGTGAGTAATCTGGGTGCGTGCAGTGAAGGAACAGTAATTCCCCTCTCAAGTACCAATGAAAAATGTTTTCATAAATTTCAAAATCATACTTGTCGACTGCAATCGCACGTGCACAATCATTGCTCGCACGTGCAAACCAACAGCATCGCTTCACTTGCTTGAACCAAAATTCCACACGGAGGGGGGGTGGCACAGCGAGGCTCCAGAACGTCACCTATTCATATTGAGAAGAAACTATAAAATTTGTGTGTTTCCTCTCTAGTATAACATTCTCAGAGGCGCCGTTTGAAAAGTGCGTCCGAGCCCAGCTGCGCTTTCAGGAGCAATAAAGCCCCTTTATTAGCTCTGAAGAGGGCGACACCGCGGGGGCGGGGAGTGAAGGGGCAGTGAGATGCTACTTCCTGTGCCCCGGAGGTGCCTGGCTCCTCCCGCCCCCCGGCCCCTGCTCCTGCTCCCCGCCCACGAGCCTTTTAATGTCACTTTCTCAGGGTAGCTTGGGAGCAGGGCGGTGGCTCCCTTCGGCCGGGCCGG
>CM056395.1:17108105-17127785 GCA_029718625.1 Synaphobranchus kaupii
TACTAATCAATCACTAGAGTCTTTGCTAAGGACCTTGATTAGTAGAATCAGGTGTGTAACTGCTTGGTTGGAACAAAAGCCCGTACCCACACCGGCCCTTGCGGGATAAGGTTGAAGACCCCTGTTCTACAGGGTCCGGCAGAGTACCATTCACTGGGGTGTTCTGTGTGGTGCCACCGAACCGCCTACTCACTCAAACCCCCCCCCCCCCCCCCCCACCTGGCCTTTCTGCAGACACGCCTCCTCTGTGACCCTTGACCCTTTCCCAGGAGGCCCGGCTGCGTCTGCTGTGTTACTGAGCTGGGAGTAGACTGGTGTTGCTGTCCCCAGAATGCACCTCTGCAGTGGGGACCCCTAGTGTGATGCGCGCGCCCCCCCCCCCGCCCGGCACCATCTGGACCAACAACCTGTGAGCTCCTCAGCTTGAGCAAAGGGGTGCCAGTCTTTAGGCTTTGTAAAATCAGGGACAGGAGCTTTGAGAAGCGGTTTAAAGCAAAGCGGACATGTTAATACTCCCAAGGCACCTAAGCCAATCAAACAAAGCTTTCCAACGTCCAGGCTTAAGACCACGTGGGCTTTGTAAGCTGCAGCAACTAAACGTCAAATCAAGTCTTCCTTGTTTAAACTTTTTTTTAAACTCCTCAACCAGCCAAAGCCTCCTTTTAAAAAAGCCAGAGTAAAAGAATTCCAAACTGTATAAAAAAGTTTTAAATATTGAGTTCAGAATAAATAGTATCCCTTCTCATCTGCAATAGACCCCCAAGGACAGCTAGTCACTTTATTTATTTTTTGGGCAATTCCAATGATTTATTCTTTTTAAACTCATGTTATACCAAGGAGCACACATTCATGTACAGTAGTACACTTTTGATGCAGAATAATTAATTCAGCTTTTGCGTTTTTCTAAGTATGAAATATTTTAATCTATACACACCAAGTATTCATTATGCATCAATACTGCATGGCCAACAAATTCAACTGTTAGTGTGTTCTTCTCTCGATACCTTTTCCACCCATTCCCAGGTGGCAACATGTCAAGGTTACAAAAGCTGTTTTCGAAGCTATAATTGGATGTGAGCTGTATTTGATGTGTGAATTAAATCACTGGCCACAAATGGACAGAGAGGAAATATAATTGAACTGAGTTACAAGATGTACGCCTGCAGGTAGGAGACAGCCTTCTGACAACTGCCAAGGGAATTATTCTCTAAACCTCTCAAGATATGAAGATGTCTTCTGGGATTTTATATTGAAAATAGATTTTTTTTTTCTCCCCCTTTCTGCTTTCCCTTAAGCTCATCCCCCGCAATAGGTTTTTTTTTTTTTTTTTTTACATTTGCTTTACATCAGTTAGCAGTCTTAAGACACCACCGCAGACCTCCTTACCTACCTTTAATGTCTTATTGCTGGAACCTCACAATACATGTGAAAGATTTACCATGGAATTTCAGCCTCTTCTTTGCTCATGCATTTTCTCACTGACAAAAAATAGGCCTGGTCATATGCTCATAACGGAGAACCTCAATGTGCCGTGAATCACATCCTCTTGGCTGTTGGAATCTCATTAAAAAAAAGCAGACGGCGGAATTTCAGTGCAAAATAATAAACGGGAACATATCAGAATATCATATTAATTATAGAGGCCAATGATGAGCTACAACTGTGAGTAATCTGGGTGCGTGGCAGTGAAGGAACAGTAATTCCCCTCTCAAGTACCAATGAAAAATGTTTTCATAAATTTCGAAATCATACTTGTTGACTGCATCGCACGTGCACAAATCATTGCATCGCACGTGCAAACCAACAGCATCGCTTCACTTGCTTGAACCAAAATTCCACATGGAGGGGGGGTGGCTACAGCGAGGCTCCAGAACGTCACCTATTCATATTGAGAAGAAACTATAAAATATGGTTTTTGGTCCTTCTTTTTTCTATTTATTTGTTTTGTGTGTTTCCTCTCTAGTATAACACAAAAGCAGAAAGAGTAAGAAAAGAAAGTAAAGAGGTAGGTAGAGGAGAGGGAGAGAGATATAGGCGGCAGACGGAAAGGGAACAAAAGAGAGGGAGGACAGAGATAAGGTGAGAGGAGAGAGCTGAAGAGGACACTTCAGAGAAAGAAGGGGAGAGAGGAGAGATGGGAAAGAGGAGAGATTGAGGTGGAGAGGGTGAGAGAAAACAAGAGGAGAGGAGAGAGGGATGCGAAAGCTGAGATGAGGGAGATGCGGTCGGAGAGAGAGAGAGAGAGAGAGAGAGAGAGAGAGAGAGAGAGAGAGAGAGAGAGAGAGAGAGGAGAGAGAGAGAGAGAGGGAGAGAGAGAGAGAGGAGAGAGAGAGAGAGAGAGGGAGAGAGAGAGAGAGAGGAGAGAGAGAGAGAGAGGAGAGAGAGAGAGAGAGAGAGAGAGAATGCACAGCATCAGGTTCACGCGGCGCAAAAGTGCACCACAGACAAGGGGGAGCGGGGGTTGGAGGGTGAGCGCACAGGACTGAACCAGCAAACATCACAGAAACAACCGGGGAAAAAAAAAAAAAAGGAGGCAAACGACGAAGTGAGATCTCCTCGAGGGGTCCACGGCGGTCCTGGGTCGCCGGCGTAAACACCCCCAATACCGCCAAAGGGGCGCGCCCTGCCGTAAACGCGCGGCCTTAGAAAAGGTGGGAGAGAAGAACGAGCAGCTGCAGCTTGTACGCCAGATTTTAGGATAAGCGCATCGTTCCCCCCCGCCCGAACCCACACGCCGTTTTAGATTAGTACACCGATCTGCGACGGGTATAGCGGCGCGCGCGGCGCGCTTCCGACGGTTGAGAAACGAGAGCGCTCTTTCACCGGAGAAGGGTTTCTTTGAAGCGAGATTCCTTGTTTGTTAGCGAGGTCAGACCCGTCTGGCTCTGACGGATGTAAATGAAGTTGTCTGTTTTTTTTTTTTTGTTCCTCTGAAGAGTGTGGCGGAGACTCACTTGTGCTTGATCCCTGCCATGTCAAGTAGCCGTCTGGAGGCAGTCATTTCTTTCTTGTCGTGATACTTGTCTGACAGATAAATCACGTCCTTTATACCTGCGGAGAAAAGGAGAGAGACAAGAGAGAGAAAAGTCAATTGCGGCTGCGGGGGTCCGCGTGCGGACACGCCCGTGGGGAGGAGTGGGCAGGGTGGAGGGGGCCGTTTTAACTTCAACTAGCGCCAAGGGGCTCGGGACGCACGGGAGGCCCGCTGGAGCAGCCTGGAGGACGGACTGCGGTCACAAACCCCGCCCCCTTGCCCTGCTCCTGTCCCGCCCGCCCGCGTCTGATGGAGCGGTCGGCCTGCCTAAAGCGTGGCTCCGCCCATCCCCATCCCCCCCCCCCCTCCCTTTGGATGAATGCGCAACGGGGACAAAACAAGAGCTTCGCCGGGGGAGAGGCAGACGGTTCCTAGGGTAACGAGCGCCAAGCGAGGTCAGAGAAATTCATCTCACTTCCAGCAGCCCAGCCCAACAATGTCCCCGGAGCAACAATCAAACTCGCTAGGTCATTAAATCTGCGAACGTGTGCAGGTTTGCATATTGAAGCCGCTCGCGGTGAGGGATGACGGCGACGTTTCAAAATTTATACCTAATAAACAAACCATAAATAAAAATACGCTGCCGTGCATTGTCAATATTCAGAGTGCAGCGCGCGCATATTCTCTGCGTGTTTGAACCTGGCAGCGCTCCAGCCCCGCGGAGCAGGAGAGCGCAGGAATACCGATGGCTCAGAGGAGGGTAGGGGAGGAGAGAGGGCCTGTATCCAACCGTTCCCTCCCACAAAGCCCCTTCACGAGCTGTCAGAACAAATACACAAGCCAAAGTCCACTTAAAGCAAAAAAAAAAGTTTGTTTAACCTATTTTTACGGAAACCGCGCTTCCGAGTTTGCCGTCTCTGTACTTCAGATCACTTTTACCGGGACAGTTTTTGGGTCGGTGGCAAGACTTGACTCACGCTGTTTCCAATAAGACCATTTTTAAGTTATAAGCAAAGGATACGCAACTCGAATAAAGCAACCAACTACCGGATATACTGTCTAATTGTGGAAAGCTCAGTTATACATCTGAGCTTTTGTCAGTACAGCCTCATACTGCTGTAGAGTTCTGCCGTTACTGAAGTGCAGCCAAGCCTTTCATACTTTTCCCTTAAGCCAAAACCTGAAAATGTGCAGTCTTTTTCGGTCCCAGAAATATCACATGGATTGCTTTGGTAAAAGAGAAGTTGTGAATAAAAAAAGAGCGGCAGTTTGTCATCATGTCATTACTTGATGTATTTGATGACAAAAAGGAAAGCCCAGCTCTTTTATCACCGCTCAACTCAGCTACTCAAGGTATTAAAAAAAGCCCATATTACAAATCTTCCAGTCGTTGCAGACCAGTGGTATTGCTGATAAGGTTTGTAGCGGGGCTCCCACATGCCACATCCACTTAAAGCGCAGTGCCGATATATGCTTTACGTTGCTACGATCCAATCTGGGAGTCCCAAGTGCTTCAGCTAAATTGGGCATAGCATTGCTCAGTGAAGGCCTTCAGTCAACAGGGGGAAACCAAACCTCATTGCTCAATAGCAACAGCTGTGCCCCTGTGATGCCCAGGAGGGCGTCTGCCCTTCCCAATTGACTGAGGACATTGCAGCAACGGGACGGGTATAGAGTAATGACTGAGTTTCCCAAATTGGGGATAGAAATTTGGAAAACCAAAAAAAAGAGTTAAGTGAGAAATTGCTGCAAGAGGCACATGCTACCAGACGCATCCTCATAGCCCATAGTGTCAAATGAAACATAGGTAGGGGTATTCAACCCGGAATAAAGGTTTGGTTTGGCGTCAGCAGGTGATTTCTCAGGCAGACACAGTGACTCGGCTTGCCTCTCTACTGCAGTAGAGGAGAGACATGAAGGAGAAGGCCTTTTCAGGAAGGAATAGCAACGCGACACAAGCTTGCGGATCAAAGTGGAATGGCTGGAGTGTGAGTGGTACAAGAGCAGACACTTGCACAATAACCCACCTTGCACAATAACCCACTGTGTGCCACTAGCCACAGTTGGCCAAGATTCAGTACCAAATCGAGGGGTACATACACACAAGGGAATCCAATGTCTTAACAGGTTGAGCAGATCGCTGCTGTACACGTACGTAGCTTTTGTTCAGATATCCCCATGCACCTCACAGAATCATATCTCTCTTAGGAACACTTGGTGACCTCTCTGAAATGCCCGCCTCTCCAACTCCCTTTACCGGAACACTCCGCACGGGTACAGCTTCTCCCAACCGCGCCCCTTTACCGGAACACTCCGCACGGGTACAGCTTCTCCCAACCGCGCCCCTTTACCGGAACACTCCGCACGGGTACAGCTTCTCCCAACCGTGCCCCTTTACCGGAACACTCCGCACGGGTACAGCTTCTCCCAACCGCGCCCCTTTACCGGAACACTCCGCACGGGTACAGCTTCTCCCAACCGCGCCCCTTTACCGGAACACTCCGCACGGGTACAGCTTCTCCCAACCGCGCCCCTTTACCAGAACACTCCGCACGGGTACAGCTTCTCCCAACCGTGCCCCTTTACCGGAACACTCCGCACGGGTACAGCTTCTCCCAACCGCGCCCCTTTACCGGAACACTCCGCACGGGTACAGCTTCTCCCAACCGTGCCCCTTTACCGGAACACTCCGCACGGGTACAGCTTCTCCCAACCGCGCCCCTTTACCGGAACACTCCGCACGGGTACAGCTTCTCCCAACCGCGCCCCTTTACCGGAACACTCCGCACGGGTACAGCTTCTCCCAACCGCGCCCCTTTACCGGAACACTCCACACGGGTACAGCTTCTCCCAACCGCGCCCCTTTACCGGAACACTCCGCACGGGTACAGCTTCTCCCAACCGCGCCCCTTTACCAGAACACTCCGCACGGGTACAGCTTCTCCCAACCGCGCCCCTTTACCGGAACACTCCGCACGGGTACAGCTTCTCCCAACCGCGCCCCTTTACCGGAACACTCCGCACGGGTACAGCTTCTCCCAACTGCGCCCCTTTACCGGAACACTCCGCACGGGTACAGCTTCTCCCAACCGCGCCCCTTTACCGGAACACTCCGCACGGGTACAGCTTCTCCCAACCGTGCCCCTTTACCGGAACACTCCGCACAGGTACAGCTTCTCCCAACTGCGCCCCTATACCAAAACACTCCGCACGGGTACAGCTTCTCCCAACCGCACCCCTTTACCGGAACACTCTGCACGGGTACAGCTTCTCCCAACCGCGCCCCTTTACCGGAACACTCCGCACGGGTATAGCTTCTCCCAACCGCGCCCCTTTACCGGAACACTCCGCACGGGTACAGCTTCTCCCAACCGTGCCCCTTTACCGGAACACTCCGCACGGGTACAGCTTCTCCCAACCGCGCCCCTTTACCGGAACACTCTGCACGGGTATAGCTTCTCCCAACCGCACCCCTTTACCGGAACACTCCGCACGGGTATAGCTTCTCCCAACCGTGCCCCTTTACCGGAACACTCCGCACGGGTACAGCTTCTCCCAACCGCGCCCCTTTACCGGAACACTCTGCACGGGTATAGCTTCTCCCAACCGTGCCCCTTTACCGGAACACTCCGCACGGGTACAGCTTCTCCCAACCGTGCCCCTTTACCGGAACACTCCGCACGGGTACAGCTTCTCCCAACCGCGCCCCTTTACCGGAACACTCTGCACGGGTACAGCTTCTCCCAACCGCGCCGGAAAAGTACCAAGAACCACAAAGGGAGTGTGCTGAAATTTGGCCGTCGTGATCGGTGAAGAAAATTAGTTTTTGTGACTATTTCCAACAAAAACTTTTTGCAAACTTTAGCAAAAAGCAAGAGGTGAGGCTTCTTTTTCCATAACTTTGAAATGAAACGGGAGTTTTTCCCTTCACATCTCCGCCTTTGTTCCAAGCACACAAAGAGGGCCAGCTAACCATAGTATAAAAACATAAACGGGTAGCTAGGGAAGGGGAACAATATATAAAACTAAGCGGCTTTAAATTATTGCTTCCAGTTGTTCTGGACTGCACCTCACTCTATTCTCTAAAACACACACACGTAGCAAAAAACCTCTCTGTGGGCCAGTTACTCTTTTTTCCCAGCTCCCAAATCAGATTTTCCCAATTTCTTCTGTTGCAGGAAGAAAAAAAAAAAAAAAAAAGTTTCATTTTCTGCTGTCTTGTCTCTGCACTGAAAGTCCCCCGTTACAAAAGTGTACAATGTGACAGACTGTGAAAGGCTCTAACTGATATTAAATGCACCCCAGCGAGGGAGGCAGAGTGAGTAGAAGCAGGTCAGGGCGTGGCACAGCTGAGAATATCAGCTCCGACATCCTGAGAGGACTTTAGTTTGGTTGGAGGAGGCAGAAACTGGGGGATGGGGGGTGTATCGGCACGACCAGACAGGTTTAATATACAGTGCCCTCCACAATTATTGGCACCCCTGGTAAAGATGAGTAAAAAGGGTTATAAAAAATTCACCGTTTGGTGAATTAGCTTAATCTCACACTGAAAACCTTTAATTGAAGTCAATTTATTCTCAGAGAAAAAAAAAAATCCCTCATCAAGAAATAATTATTTTTAACAAAACCACGTTTGCCACAATTATTGGCACCCCTGCATTTAATACTTTGTACAACCTCCCTTTGCCAATAAAACAGCAGAGTCTTCTCCCGTAAAATGTCGGAGGCGGGGCGAAAGCGGTACTGGAAACACTTCTTAAACATCGGTATCCAACATTTATATAACATTCATATACATTATGATTATGGAATTTTATACCAGTCATTATTCTTTCACATTTTTTGAATTTCCAGCATTTTAAATTATCTGGTGCTTACACTAAGTATTGCCCTAACGGCAGATATGGGCATTTTCAGGTGAGTAGCTATTTTTTTATAGCCATTCCCTGACTTATGAAGCTCAACACACTTTTCCCTCATTTGATTTGTGTGTTCTCTTAGCTTTCCCATGTTGATGTATGAATAAGGGAATATGGCCTCTGCGTCACCTCATATTTATACCCCAGTGAAACAGGAAGTCATGGATTACTGCTTGAAAGTTCCTAAACACTCTGATCAACTTGAAAAAGTAAAATATAAATGGAAAAAATGCTTCAGTTACATTTTGTTCATAAGAATTTCTAGGGGTGCCAATAATTGTGGCACATGTGGTTTTGTTAAACATAATAATTTCTTGATTTTTTTTTTTTCCTCAGAATAAATCTACTTCAATTAAAGGTTGGATTTATCTCACTTTTTCAGTGTGAGATTAAGCTAATTCACCAAAAGGTGAATTTTGTATAACCCTTTTTACTCATCTTTACCAGGGGTGCCAATAATTGTGGAGGGCACTGTACATCATTTTGGGAACCACGCGGTCCTTTTGCTGGGGAAAACACAGAGCCTGTAAAACCTGATTTAAAAAAACCCACCAGGAATAGTGGAAACCGAAACTCCATCCACAACTGTGGGTGAGGGAGAGGGAGAGGGAGAGGGAGAGGGAGAGGGAGAGGGAGAGGGAGAGGGAGGGAGACAGAGACAGAGAGACCATGGTGCCTAAAAATGCTGTGAGGAGAAAATAAGGGGTGTTAGGGGATCCAACCAAAGGTCAAGTTGGGGGGCGGGTCCAAAGGTCCCCTTCCCCTCCCTCTCTTGATACCGGGGGCGCAGGTGGCATATCAAGGCATGCCCGGGACAACAGGCAAACCGAGCAGCGACGCCATTACCATTGCAGGGGGATCGAGGTACAATGAAAGGGGACTGCAAAAAAAGCCTGTAAATTAGGTGGGGGGGCGAGGGATTCGGGAAGACAACCAAGGCATAATTAAACAACATTAGAATGCAATCAGCGTCATTCCGGAACCCTAGCCCATAATTTCACCCGATTCAGTCCCTCACATCCAACTAACAAAAACCTGGCACCGGCCACACTGATGGGGTGCTGAGCTCAATGAGGCTTAGGAAAGCCAGGGAAAAGATTTACAGTTTCACTACACTAATTATTTCCCTGCCTTATGAAGCATAATTACTCACTAAATGATTGTGACAGGTTTGTGATTGTCAATCCCTTCAACTTGAAAAAAAAATCAAATTTTTATTTTTTGTATTTTAAATTCTGAAACAAGCAGGGAGTACTTAAATAATCAACGCCGGCCCAATTGAGCTATGCTGAATGTGCTAAACAAAAACAGTTCAAATCAGTCTCAACCCCAGAGCTAGGATAGCAGCCTGGCAGGAGACGGCAGATATTAGTGTTGCTGAGAGTAGATGATGCAGCTGATTTTCCGGGATTAATAACGAAGTAGCGCCCGATTAGCCGTCTGTCGCAAAAGAGAGTGAGAGAAGGAGGGAGGGACGGAGAGAAAAGGGGAGCTGAGGAGAGAGAGTAAGGTAGAAAAGAAAGAAAAAGGAAGAGATGGGAAGAGGAGAGTGAGAGAGAGAGAGACCTCAGCTAACCTGGTTTCAGGAGGATCTCATCATAAAATAAAATAAGAATTTAAATATTTAAATAAACTCATTGGGTTGGAGGTCTGAACGTGTCGGGTGGGAGGTCTGTCCAAACGCGTGTCGATGTGTGTGGCCCGGCCCTGGGGCGAGGGCTGGGAGACTACAGCACCACAGCGCCCCCTAAAGCACGTTGCCCTCACTGCCGAGGCCATCCGTCCAACCAAAGGGCCGGCCTGCGCTGGCAGGAAAGCTGAAGAGCTCACATAAAGGAAACAAGGGTGACATGCATAACAAATAAACAAATAAATTAAAATCCTCTGTGTCAGCACAAACCGAAAATGGGCGAGCTCAGAGTCTGCCGTTTCTTAGCGCCACCACCCCCGCGGTCAGATTGACGCGGCGCAGCTGCCGTCTGCGGCTTTAAAGACGACGGCAAACAAACGAACGAGAAAACCTGTTCTTAGCGCGTGCCGCGTCGTGCCCCGTTTCCTGGAAAAGACATCGAGATATTAATCACTTAGAATCCACCCGAGAGTTCCTCTTGCTCCTCGTGTCTTAGGAGGACAGTAGATGAAGTGGGAGGTGGAGGGGGGGGGGGGCAGTTACACAAGCGCTTTTGCCCCTCTCCTGTTGCCGAGGAGTTCACCGCAGTCAAAGAGATGACACGCACATCTTTGGCTGATTTGAGATTGATGCGTTTGGGCTTTTGTTTGGGCTTAGTCTCCTCCTCCTCCTCCTCCTCTTGAAGTGCGAGGAGGTCGTAGGAGGCGTCGTTCAGGGATCAGGAAAAATAGCCGAAGGTGTTGAAGAGGCGCGCCGCGCTTCCTAATGAGGTGACAACCCTGAGACGGGAGGCGGCACCCCCGTCGCGCCGGGAGGGAGCGGGTGAGCGAGCCCCCCAACCCCGCCATCCGAGGGAGAGACGTCAACCTCGTTTCACTACCCGCCCCCCCCCGAGGGGCGCCGCCTCTGCTCCAACAGCAGGGGATCCTGGGACCAAACAAAATATTTAAATAAATATATCTTTCAGAAGTCTCGAGTACGTTCTGGGTAGTTTGAGCAGAGCGCGCAAGCTGCAGCGATGTGGGGGGGAAAAAAAAAGTTTGGGTGTTGACTGAAACAGGCACTTGTGGGCCCGCGCGTAAGTTACTATGCCGGATATTCTTCACCCTCCAGTGGTAAATCACCACAACTGCAGGAGCCGCTGGGGTAAATCGGCGATGCAGCCGCGGAGTCGGCGGGTGAGGAAGCGGTAATATCATTTCCAGGGCTCTGCCTCCTCTGCTGTCAGGGCCTGCCCTTGCCCTCTTTTTTTGGAGGCCTTTTGTTTTTTTTTGTTTTTGTTTTAACCCCCGAGGGTGTGGATTCGCCCTTCATTTCTCACTCACGGTGACAGTTCCGCACATTCCTCGGCCTGCTGGGAACAATCACCTACACCGGAAAGAGTCAACAAAGAGGGGAGAGCCTCAAACGATCTTTATCGCATCAGAGGGCCGCGCTTCGCACACGGCACATGCCGAGAGAGGAGTCGCTGTTGTGCAAGGCCAGGGGACCCCGGCTGATTTAAACACCCGCCTCCCGGGTGGTGCATTGGCAGCTACGCCAGTCGGCACTGGCACGCTCGCCATTAGACTACGGACCACAAGGCACACCGACATCAACCAAGCACTACCACTTTAGTCGCGTGCGCCAACCAGAAGGCCACGGATAGTCAAATCAGGGGGCCGAGCGTCCAGATGGACCCAAGGACATCTTGGTCAACAGCTATGAAGGGCCAAGCTTGAGCTACCCAGATACAGCTCCTAAAAAAAAACAGGATGTGGCATGCTTCAAGAGAACCTGGTGTTATTCACCTCCATCTGAACCGTCAGGGCGAGGGCGAGGGCGAGGGCAAGGGAGAGGGCGAGGGCGAGGGAGAGGGAGACCCACCTGCCTGGATGATGAGCTTAGCGCACTCGTTGCAGGGGAACAGGGCCACATATATGGTGCACCCCTTCACGTCCGCGGAGTTCTTGTTCATGATGGCGTTCAGCTCCGCGTGACACACTGCAAGGGGGGGGTGGGGGGGGGAGCAGAAAAGTCGGTTTGTAGCGTCCGCATTTATATACGCAAATATACGCACTCACACACACGTTCACGCTAAAACACGGACGTGCGCGCGTACTCGCGCACGCCCACGCAAATGCACCCGCACACAAAAGCACTTTACAGACAATGCTTCAAGCCCGAACAGATGTATCCTCTTCCCAACAACACTGGCTACAAAAGGGGAGGTAATTGTTCAGCAGAAGCGCTAATTATCTGAAATGAATGGCCCTATCAGCGTTGATAAATTATCATATTTTGACTGAAAGCCAACAACCACCGCATCGCCGTCAGTGTTGGCAGAGCTCAAAGTGTACGCTACAAACACAAAAAAAAAAAAAAACCCTGCTCAGTGTTGAGGGCAGGAGGACAAGCATAATGTGTGTAAAAACAAGGCGGCATCAATCATTCGCACTGACAAAGGCGTAACGGGAAGACTCTTCTCAAGCCTGGCTGACAACGTAAAAATTACACCGTCAAAACATTGGAACAGACTATCAACTTGGTGGCAGCAAACTCAGAGAAACCGGGAACAACAGAACCCTGGGTAACAATTAAGTGAACAATGGCTTTTTTCCCCAAAGTACACCAACGGAGACGGAACAGACTGCGTTCAGAGGAGCACAATCCCGTTTCGCAAACTCCAGCTGCAACAATATCCCATAAGGCATATAGGCTCGCTCAACAAGATGTACAAGTGCCAAGGGCACTGCGAGACAACGGCTGCTTACAAGGTGATTGATCAACGCACCATCAGGCAAGCAAACGCTGCCCCTAAAATTTGTTTTTGGATTAATTTATTTATTTTTAACACTGTAATTTATATCAACCTCAAATTAAGACACATACGACAAATCATCACCGGGTTTTACAGTAAAGAACCTGAAAATAAAGGACATTTCTCTGCAAAAGTGCCCCAGTACACTTGACAGGTGGCACCGTGTTCCATCATGGCTCATCCCAAATAATAACTAAGAAAATACCGCCAACTGCCACAGCACACAGAAGGTCCAGTGGTGACACTTAATGGTATGTGCATTTACATTTACATCGACTTGATATGGAACTGCAGGGAACGATAAGATCCAGCGGTTCAGAGAGGGCGACGTGAACAAATTATTTTCTACCATCAGGAGAGTTGCATGAGCTGAGAGAAGCGCGTGTGAGCTAGCAGCCCCCACACCCTAAAACTGAGCGGATGTTGGCCCCCGCGCATGGAAAGAGATACTGGCTGACCCAGCAACAAGCAAGGGCCACAGATTCTCAGACAGCGTAAAGAGGCGAGGAGCAAGGGGAGTCAACAATTTGGGCGTATACGGGGCTACCGTGGTAACTTGGAAATTGTCTGGAGGATGGCAGAAATCAGGGCCAAGCAGGGGACTCAGCATGGACTCACCAGGTTGTTCCTTTCTGACATCACACATCAACTGCCATGTTTGCTCCACTAGCCTACGAGCTAGCGAATGGTCTGCTGTCACCACAATTCCACAGCACACAATTCAACAAGATATTTAGAAGATGGGTTTTGGACTGTCTTCAAAGGCACATCTATTATTTCCTGAAGTAAAATATAATTGGGTGTAATTTTGGCCTAATTATTGGGCCAGTGGAGCTGCAAGGTCTTCCATCAGATCCTCTACACCACTAGTCTCTTTGTAAATTTATACATTCAGGCTCTTAATCTGACAAGAGGCAAGGAAACACGCAGGACGGAGAAACCAAATATATTGAGGTCTTTTCTGAGATGGTCAGGCACACATTATTACACTAACCCAGCAACTCAATGAAAAGAGAGAATGCATTCCACCTGTGAAAACATCTCCTCGCTTTAAAAAGGTGAATAAAAATGGACTGAAGTCCTTTAAACCATTCTAATTTATTCTTTAAAAACATAATTCCTTCCAAGTAATAAGAGTTGGAGATGAGCCAGTTAATTTACTCCTGACAGCTGGCTATGTGCAGTTTCTGTCTGCAAAGCTTCTTTTGCCAGCATAATGTGTAGAGGAGACATCTTTCAGCTACGGGTAGCCCTCCAAACTGCTTTCAATTACTTTTGAGATGCCTATCTTTTCTTTCTTTTATTTATTTATTTATTTTTAATATTCAACCCCAAACAGCACAGCTCCTTAGAGACAAAAAATAAAAACACAAAGAGATGAGGGGGGTTTACCTTTTCCATGTTCAACCCCAGGCAATGAATTTTCCCCACTTCCCAATCTTGCATCAATGTTACAAACACAGTGGCTGTTTCCAGTCCTGGAATGTGGAGTGTATGCCTGTGGGGAATTCTGCCAGGATGCATTTCTGACAGGTGAGTACCTTTACTTTACCAATATACAGATCCTTTCCAAAAAATTAATTTTTCATAATTTTGGCTTACAGCTCCAGAAAACCCCCAAAACAGTATTTCAAGAAATTAGAATAGTGTGTCGAAAATCAGCATTTACTTCAGTTATTTCAGAGAATGAGTGGAGTGGCTTGACTCGAGGAATCCGACAGTTGTAGCCCATGTCCCGGATACGTCTGTACGTGGTGGTTTTTGAAGCACTGACCTTTTGTGGCTTACCCATCTTCTGGAGGGTGTCAATGATGGTCTTCTGGCCAATTGTCAAGTCTGCAGCCTCTTCTTCCCCATACTGAACCAAACTGAGATAAACTTTGCAGGTGTTTTGAGTAAATTAGATGATAGTGTGACACTCAGTCTAAAACATTCATTCTCTGAAATAACTGAAGTAAATGCTGATTTTCGACACACTATTCTAATTTCTTGAAATACTGTTTTGGGGGTTTTCTGGAGCTGTAAGCCAGAATTATGAAAAATGAAAGGCTAGAAATATTTCACTTTGTGTGTAATGAATCTATAATCTATGAAAGTTTCACTTTTTGAATGGAATTATGGAAAAAGAACAACTTTTCCATGATATGTGTGGCGCTGTACAGCTGTGGAAATGAATGGAAATTAATTTTCTGTAAAGGACAATAAAATAATCTATCTATCTATCTATCTAATTTTTTGGAAAGGATCTGTAGAACTTTTTCCAATGGGCAGGAACAGCTCAACAGAATTTACACCAGACTGTGACAGTGGAATACGTAAGTGTGCATGGTGTCTGTGTGGATTACCTGGTCTATATCAGAGCTCTTGGTGTCTGCATAGAGCAGTGTTCTATATCAGAGGTATTGGTGTCTGGGTGGAGCAGTAGTCTATATCAGAGCTATTGGTGTCTCCATAGAGCAGTGGTCTAGATCAGAGCTCTTGGTGTCTTCAGTGAGCAGTGGTCTATATCAGAGGTATTAGATTATTAGGTATATATCAGGGTCTATATCATACCATTAGTGGTCTATACGAGAGGTCTTGGTGACCAGGTGGAGCAGTGTTCTATACCAGGGGTCTTGGTGCCTGGCTGGAGCAGTGTTCTATAAGAGGTATTGGTGCCTGGCCAGAGCAGTGTTCTATAAGAGGTCTTGGTGCCTGGCTGGAGCAGTGTTCTATAAGAGGTCTTGGTGCCTGGCTGGAGCAATGTTCTATAAGAGGTCTTGGTGCCTGGCTGGAGCAGTGTTCTATATGAGGTCTTAGTGCCTGGCCGGAGCAGTGTTCTATAAGAGGTCTTGGTGCCTGGCTGGAGCAGTGTTCTATAAGAGGTCTTGGTGCCTGGCTGGAGCAGTGTTCTATAAGAGGTCTTGGTGCCTGGCTGGAGCAGTGTTCTATAAGAGGTCTTGGTGCCTGGCTGGAGCAATGTTCTATAAGAGGTCTTGGTGCCTGGCTGGAGCAGTGTTCTATATGAGGTCTTAGTGCCTGGCCGGAGCAGTGTTCTATAAGAGGTCTTGGTGCCTGGCTGGAGCAGTGTTCTATAAGAGGTCTTGGTGCCTGGCCGGAGCAGTGTTCTATAAGAGGTCTTGGTGCCTGGCTGGAGCAGTGTTCTATAAGAGGTCTTGGTGCCTGGCTGGAGCAGTGTTCTATAAGAGGTCTTGGTGCCTGGCTGGAGCAGTGTTCTATAAGAGGTCTTGGTGCCTGGCTGGAGCAGTGTTCTATATGAGGTCTTAGTGCCTGGCCGGAGCAGTGTTCTATAAGAGGTCTTGGTGCCTGGCTGGAGCAGTGTTCTATAAGAGGTCTTGGTGCCTGGCCGGAGCAGTGTTCTATAAGAGGTCTTGGTGCCTGGCTGGAGCACTGTTCTATATGAGGTCTTAGTGCCTGGCCGGAGCAGTGTTCTATAAGAGGTCTTGGTGCCTGGCTGGAGCAGTGTTCTATATGAGGTCTTAGTGCCTGGCCGGAGCAGTGTTCTATAAGAGGTCTTGGTGCCTGGCTGGAGCAGTGTTCTATATGAGGTCTTAGTGCCTGGCCGGAGCAGTGTTCTATAAGAGGTCTTGGTGCCTGGCTGGAGCAGTGTTCTATAAGAGGTCTTGGTGCCTGGCTGGAGCAGTGTTCTATAAGAGGTCTTGGTGCCTGGCTGGAGCAGTGTTCTATAAGAGGTCTTGGTGCCTGGCCGGAGCAGTGTTCTATATGAGGTCTTGGTGCCTGGCTGGAGCAGTGTTCTATAAGAGGTCTTGGTGCCTGGCTGGAGCAGTGTTCTATAAGAGGTCTTGGTGCCTGGCTGGAGCAGTGTTCTATATGAGGTCTTAGTGCCTGGCTGGAGCAGTGTTCTATAAGAGGTCTTGGTGCCTGGCTGGAGCAGTGTTCTATAAGAGGTCTTGATGCCTGGCTGGAGCAGTGTTCTATAAGAGGTCTTGGTGCCTGGCCAGAACAGTGTTCTATATGAGGTCTTGGTGCCTGGCCGGAGCAGTGTTCTATAAGAGGTCTTGGTGCCTGGCTGGAGCAGTGTTCTATAAGAGGTCTTGGTGCCTGGCTGGAGCAGTGTTCTATATGAGGTCTTAGTGCCTGGCTGGAGCAGTGTTCTATAAGAGGTCTTGGTGCCTGGCCGGAGCAGTGTTCTATAAGAGGTCTTGGTGCCTGGCTGGAGCAGTGTTCTATAAGAGGTCTTGGTGCCTGGCTGGAGCAGTGTTCTATAAGAGGTCTTGGTGCCTGGCTGGAGCAGTGTTCTATAAGAGGTCTTGGTGCCTGGCTGGAGCAGTGTTCTATAAGAGGTCTTGGTGCCTGGCTGGAGCAGTGTTCTATAAGAGGTCTTGGTGCCTGGCTGGAGCAGTGTTCTATATGAGGTCTTGGTGCCTGGCTGGAGCAGTGTTCTATAAGAGGTCTTGGTGCCTGGCTGGAGCAGTGTTCTATAAGAGGTCTTGGTGCCTGGCTGGAGCAGTGTGGTAATGTGCTGGTACTGTATGTTGCTCCACTTCTGGCTTAGCCAGGTGTGTTCCACTAACAGGCCCAGACAGATGGGCTGCGAGGTGCCCCTGCACCCCCTCTTGTTGCCCTCACTCCTTCCTGCTGCCCCCCAGCAGGGCCCTGCTAATTAGAGCGGTCAGGGGCAAGAGAACAAGCAGCACCTGGATCCTTACCCCCATCCCTGACCAATCAACATACTCGCTGTAACAGCTAGGGTCACAAAATATCAAAAACAAAATTTTTTTAAAAACACAAAAGAGGGGAAGAAAGTGGATGAGGTTTCCACTCTAGAATTGCCATTGCCGCCGCCAGCCCCCCAACCCTACACATTTCGGATAATTCCCCCCCTTCTTTCCCATTTAATTCAAACCAGCTCATAAAAGCACATTTTGACTTATAAAGCACCGGCAGATCCTGGCGTTCCGACATGCGGGAATGACGGGAAGGCTGGCTTACCGCCAGCACCAGGGGCAAGGCTGCTGACTCCGACAAATTGCGTATCATTAACTCTCCCGGACGCGGATGGAGCAATTACATTTACATTTCTTTGGTGTTTAGATGTGTTACGGTAAAAACAAATGATCATGCATTAGGCATTAGGAGAACACGGGGCAAGGTGGTTCAATTGTTCCCCGAATGCAAATATCAGCACATCAGCTCCGGTAGTGGCAAATCAATTCTCGCTTTTTTTTTTTTTTTTCCCCTTCTTCAAAGGCAAGGCTTTTTTTTTTTTTTTTTCTCCAGCCTTTTCCTTTTTTAAACTGTGCACAAAGAATATTTAATACACTGTACTACTTTTAAATACATCTGTTACATTATTAAACTGTTACAGGAGGGGAAGAAAGATTAAAAGAGTCTTTAAGCATTAAGTTTTTAATAATGATTTTTGCGATCATGAAGCGGGAGAAGATTGTTTTTTTTTTCTTTTCTTTTTTCCTTCTCTTAAATGAAAAACCACTTACAAGAGTAAGAGGCAAAAGTACCCATTTGGAAGACTGTTTCCATAGAAACCTGGAAATGATTGATAGTCTGGACAGGGGCACAAAGGGGAGGATGACTGCTGCCAGACAAGCCGCCCTGCCACCCCCCTACCCCCCTTACTGGCTCCAGTACACATGGGTTAAACACATCAGCCCAGACCCAGCCAAACAAATCCTCTTACACTGCTCCCTCTCACAGTCACGCAGAGGGGCTCAACTACACAATCTTTAGCCCCAAGCATCTTCAGACTCAAAAATCTGTCCGCACCCGCCCCCCGACACGGCACCGCCACGCCCCCGTGGACTACGGGTATGTTCCAATCACCTTCTGGATGTACTACGCAAGACAATAACAACACCTGCAGAGAACCATCTGGTTGGAAATAGTGTGTGTGTGTGTGTGTGTGTGTGTGTGTGTGTGTGTGTGTGTGTGTGTGTGGTGTGTGTGTGTGTGTGTGTGTGTGTGTGAGGGGTGGGTTGATGACCCTCAGGAAAACATCAGTCTGAATGACACTTTCTACATTGAAGACCACAATGTAAATAAGTCTAGTATTGTGTGTTAATCTGAACAAAGTATTTCTTGCCAGATTCATACCGTGTATCATTGTGGGTGTATGAACGTATAGTTCACAATACGCAACGCATTATCAAATAAAATGAACTTTAAAATAAATATCCAGCGTGAGGGGGAAGTTTACTTGCCGTATTGTCTCCAACTGTAGCAATTCTCAGGGATGGGATTTAAGCAAACAAGTGAGACTCTGAGCAAATGAGCAGGTTCAAGCTCCTAATCAAAAAAATGTGCGAAAAAGCAGAAGGGACATCTGAGGTTCCGACCGATCGGCAGTCTGGGGAGCGGCCGCAGGCCCAGCCTTTTACCGCGCGCAGTGCAGGCGGGCCAAAGCAAGGGGACCGCTGAGCACTGAGCGCGGCCAGCAGCTTTAGGAAGCAGCGCCCCCTGCAGGTTATGCAGGGAGGGACAAAAAAAAAAAAAAAGGGAAAAAAACAAAGGGCCAATGGCTGTCTGAATGAGCACGCTTTCATAGAGAGACACGGACAGCGAAACATTTCCGTTTTTCGCCTTTTATAGGTCACTTTTATAGGTCATCTTTATGCCTCCTCCTCCTCCTCCTCCAAAAGGCCACTCTTTACCCCCCATTACAGTTTCTATAAATTGAGGCTCATTTTGTGTTTTATTAAGCAAACCAGCGCGCATTTTTTCCCCTCGCAGCCAACAATACAACTGCAGCAATCTCGAGCTCCTTTCGCTGTCCACTTAGGCTGTACCGACCGCCATTTCCATCAGCAAAACCGCTAAATCAATCCACAGCGACTGCAGAGGAAGGTAATCACAATGCACTAGATGAGAGGGAGCGTTCTGGGCAATCACTGGGGTCCGAGACCAAGCCACACAATCCTGGAGAGTAAAACATGTCACACCAGTCCCCTAAGTGGCCACCTCCTTACAATCGGTGGACACAGTGTGCATTGGGACCTGTGAGGAACTGAAAAACACAGCTTTTCTCATTTTCAGGGAAGAGAGGCTGGTCTACCCTGTTTCAGAGCTCACCAGTACCAATTAACCATGTGCCCATATTAAAGCTTCATGGTACAATTTTCTTGGCCAAGAAAATATGATGCACAATATAATCTCTTTAATGATTATATATAAATTATACATAATTATAACATAATAACTATTGAAACGAGTCTTAAAAACAGTATTAAAACTACTTGAATGACTTAAAAAATACTAATTTATACCAATCAGAAAACAACCATTTCGAAAACGTATTATTGTCAAATATATGTAAAACTGTTAACAAAATACTTTTAACAAAATAAAGAAATTCAGAAGTAATTATAAAAATGTTTTCCAA
>CM056395.1:17128285-17164706 GCA_029718625.1 Synaphobranchus kaupii
GGGTACAGCTTCTCCCAACCGCGCCCCTTTACCGGAACACTCCGCACGGGTATAGCTTCTCCCAACCGCGCCCCTTTACTGGAACACTCCGCACGGGTACAGCTTCTCCCAACCGCGCCCCTTTACCGGAACACTCTGCACGGGTACAGCTTCTCCCAACCGCGCCGGAAAAGTACCAAGAACCACAAAGGGAGTGTGCTGAAATTTGGCCGTCGTGATCGGTGAAGAAAATTAGTTTTTGTGACTATTTCCAACAAAAACTTTTTGCAAACTTTAGCAAAAAGCAAGAGGTGAGGCTTCTTTTTCCATAACTTTGAAATGAAACGGGGAGTTTTTCCCTTCACATCTCCGCCTTTGTTGCAAGCACACAAAGAGGGCCAGCTAACCATAGTATAAAAACATAAACGGGTAGCTAGGGAAGGGGAACAATATATAAAACTAAGCGGCTTTAAATTATTGCTTCCAGTTGTTCTGGACTGCACCTCACTCTATTCTCTAAAACACACACACGTAGCAAAAAACCTCTCTGTGGGCCAGTTACTCTTTTTTCCCAGCTCCCAAATCAGATTTTCCCAATTTCTTCTGTTGCAGGAAGAAAAAAAAAAAAAAAAAAAAGTTTCATTTTCTGCTATCTTGTCTCTGCACTGAAAGTCCCCCGTTACAAAAGTGTACAATGTGACAGACTGTGAAAGGCTCTAACTGATATTAAATGCACCCCAGCGAGGGAGGCAGAGTGAGTAGAAGCAGGTCAGGGCGTGGCACAGCTGAGAATATCAGCTCCGACATCCTGAGAGGACTTTAGTTTGGTTGGAGGAGGCAGAAACTGGGGGATGGGGGGTGTATCGGCACGACCAGACAGGTTTAATATACAGTGCCCTCCACAATTATTGGCACCCCTGGTAAAGATGAGTAAAAAGGGTTATAAAAAATTCACCGTTTGGTGAATTAGCTTAATCTCACACTGAAAACCTTTAATTGAAGTCAATTTATTCTCAGAGAAAAAAAAAAATCCCTCATCAAGAAATAATTATTTTTAACAAAACCACGTTTGCCACAATTATTGGCACCCCTGCATTTAATACTTTGTACAACCTCCCTTTGCCAATAAAACAGCAGAGTCTTCTCCCGTAAAATGTCGGAGGCGGGGCGAAAGCGGTACTGGAAACACTTCTTAAACATCGGTATCCAACATTTATATAACATTCATATACATTATGATTATGGAATTTTATACCAGTCATTATTCTTTCACATTTTTTGAATTTCCAGCGTTTTAAATTATCTGGTGCTTACACTAAGTATTGCCCTAACGGTAGATATGGGCATTTTCAGGTGAGTAGCTATTTTTTTATAGCCATTCCCTGACTTATGAAGCTCAACACACTTTTCCCTCATTTGATTTGTGTGTTCTCTTAGCTTTCCCATGTTGATGTATGAATAAGGGAATATGGCCTCTGCGTCACCTCATATTTATACCCCAGTGAAACAGGAAGTCATGGATTACTGCTTGAAAGTTCCTAAACACTCTGATCAACTTTAAAAAGTAAAATATAAATGGAAAAAATGCTTCAGTTACATTTTGTTCATAAGAATTTCTAGGGGTGCCAATAATTGTGGCACATGTGGTTTTGTTAAAAATAATAATTTCTTGATTTTTTTTTTTTCCTCAGAATAAATCTACTTCAATTAAAGGTTGGATTTATCTCACTTTTTCAGTGTGAGATTAAGCTAATTCACCAAAAGGTGAATTTTGTATAACCCTTTTTACTCATCTTTACCAGGGGTGCCAATAATTGTGGAGGGCACTGTACATCATTTTGGGAACCACGCGGTCCTTTTGCTGGGGAAAACACAGAGCCTGTAAAACCTGATTAAAAAAAACCCACCAGGAATAGTGGAAACCGAAACTCCATCCACAACTGTGGGTGAGGGAGAGGGAGAGGGAGAGGGAGAGGGAGGGAGACAGAGACAGAGAGACCATGGTGCCTAAAAATGCTGTGAGGAGAAAATAAGGGGTGTTAGGGGATCCAACCAAAGGTCAAGTTGGGGGGCGGGTCCAAAGGTCCCCTTCCCCTCCCTCTCTTGATACCGGGGGCGCAGGTGGCATATCAAGGCATGCCCGGGACAACAGGCAAACCGAGCAGCGACGCCATTACCATTGCAGGGGGATCGAGGTACAATGAAAGGGGACTGCAAAAAAAGCCTGTAAATTAGGTGGGGGGGCGAGGGATTCGGGAAGACAACCAAGGCATAATTAAACAACATTAGAATGCAATCAGCGTCATTCCGGAACCCTAGCCCATAATTTCACCCGATTCAGTCCCTCACATCCAACTAACAAAAACCTGGCACCGGCCACACTGATGGGGGTGCTGAGCTCAATGAGGCTTAGGAAAGCCAGGGAAAAGATTTACAGTTTCACTACACTAATTATTTCCCTGCCTTATGAAGCATAATTACTCACTAAATGATTGTGACAGGTTTGTGATTGTCAATCCCTTCAACTTGAAAAAAAAATCAAATTTTTATTTTTATTTTTTGTATTTTAAATTCTGAAACAAGCAGGGAGTACTTAAATAATCAACGCCGGCCCAATTGAGCTATGCTGAATGTGCTAAACAAAAACAGTTCAAATCAGTCTCAACCCCAGAGCTAGGATAGCAGCCTGGCAGGAGACGGCAGATATTAGTGTTGCTGAGAGTAGATGATGCAGCTGATTTTCCGGGATTAATAACGAAGTAGCGCCCGATTAGCCGTCTGTCGCAAAAGAGAGTGAGAGAAGGAGGGAGGGACGGAGAGAAAAGGGGAGCTGAGGAGAGAGAGTAAGGTAGAAAAGAAAGAAAAAGGAAGAGATGGGAAGAGGAGAGTGAGAGAGAGAGAGACCTCAGCTAACCTGGTTTCAGGAGGATCTCATCATAAAATAAAATAAGAATTTAAATATTTAAATAAACTCATTGGGTTGGAGGTCTGAACGTGTCGGGGTGGGAGGGTCTGTCCAAACGCGTGTCGATGTGTGTGGCCCGGCCCTGGGGCGAGGGCTGGGAGACTACAGCACCACAGCGCCCCCTAAAGCACGTTGCCCTCACTGCCGAGGCCATCCGTCCAACCAAAGGGCCGGCCTGCGCTGGCAGGAAAGCTGAAGAGCTCACATAAAGGAAACAAGGGGTGACATGCATAACAAATAAACAAATTAATTAAAATCCTCTGTCAGCACAAACCGAAAATGGGCGAGCTCAGAGTCTGCCGTTTCTTAGCGCCACCACCCCCGCGGTCAGATTGACGCGGCGCAGCTGCCGTCTGCGGCTTTAAAGACGACGGCAAACAAACGAACGAGAAAACCTGTTCTTAGCGCGTGGCGTGCCGCGTCGTGCCCCGTTTCCTGGAAAAGACATCGAGATATTAATCACTTAGAATCCACCCGAGAGTTGCTCTTGCTCCTCGTGTCTTAGGAGGACAGTAGATGAAGTGGGAGGTGAGTGGAGGGGGGGGGGGGGCAGTTTACACAAGCGCTTTTTGCCCCTCTCCTGTTGCCGAGGAGTTCACCGCAGTCAAAGAGATGACACGCACATCTTTGGCTGATTTGAGATTGATGCGTTTGGGCTTTTTTTTTGGGCTTAGTCTCCTCCTCCTCCTCCTCTTGAAGTGCGAGGAGGTCGTAGGAGGCGTCGTTCAGGGATCAGGAAAAAATAGCCGAAGGTGTTAAAGAGGCGCGCCGCGCTTCCTAATGAGGTGACAACCCTGAGACGGGAGGCGGCACCCCCCGGTCGCGCCGGGAGGGAGCGGGGTGAGCGAGCCCCCCAACCCCGCCATCCGAGGGAGAGACGTCAACCTCGTTTCACTACCCGGCCCCCCCCCCGAGGGGCGCCGCCTCTGCTCCAACAGCAGGGGATCCTGGGACCAAACAAAATATTTAAATAAATATATCTTTAAGAAGTCTCGAGTACGTTCTGGGTAGTTTGAGCAGAGCGCGCAAGCTGCAGTGATGTGGGGGGAAAAAAAAAAAAGTTTGGGTGTTGACTGAAACAGGCACTTGTGGGCAAGCGCGTAAGTTACTATGCCGGTATTCTTCACCCCCCAGTGGTAAATCACCACAACTGCAGGAGCCGCTGGGGTAAATTGGCGATGCAGCCGCGGAGTCGGCGGGTGAGGAAGCGGTAATATCATTTCCAGGGCTCTGCCTCCTCTGCTGTCAGGGCCTGCCCTTGCCCCTCTTTTTTTGGAGGCCGTTTGTTTTTTTTGTTTTTTTTTTAACCCCCCAGGGTGTGGATTCGCCCTTCATTTCTCACTCACGGTGACAGTTCCGCACATTCCTCGGCCTGCTGGGAACAATCACCTACACCGGAAAGAGTCAACAAAGAGGGGAGAGCCTCAAACGATCTTTATCGCATCGGAGGGCCGCGCTTCGTACACGGCACATGCCGAGAGAGGAGTCGCTGTTGTGCAAGGCCAGGGGACCCTGGCTGATTTAAACACCCGCCTCCCGGGTGGTGCATTGGCAGCTACGCCAGTCGGCACTGGCACGCTCGCCATTAGACTACGGACCACAAGGCACACCGACATCAACCAAGCACTACCACTTTAGTCGCGTGCGCCAACCAGAAGGCCACGGATAGTCAAATCAGGGGGGCCGAGCGTCCAGATGGACCCAAGGACATCTTGGTCAACAGCTATGAAGGGCCAAGCTTGAGCTACCCGGATACAGCTCCTAAAAAAAACCAGGATGTGGCATGCTTCAAGAGAACCTGGTGTTATTCACCTCCATCTGAACCGTCAGGGCGAGGGCGAGGGCGAGGGCGGAGGGCGAGGGCGAGGGCGAGGGCGAGGGCGAGGGCGAGGGCGAGGACGAGGACGAGGGCGAGGACGAGGACGAGGGAGACCCACCTGCCTGGATGATGAGCTTAGCGCACTCGTTGCAGGGGAACAGGGCCACATACATGGTGCACCCCTTCACGTCCGCGGAGTTCTTGTTCATGATGGCGTTCAGCTCCGCGTGACACACTGCAAGGGGGGGGTGGGGGGGGGAAGCAGAAAAGTCGGTTTGTAGCGTCCGCATTTATATACGCAAATATACGCACTCACACACACGTTCACGCTAAAACACGGACGTGCGCGCGTACTCGCGCACGCCCACGCAAATGCACCCGCACACAAAAGCACTTTACAGACAATGCTTCAAGCCCGAACAGATGTATCCTCTTCCCAACAACACTGGCTACAAAAGGGGAGGTAATTGTTCAGCAGAAGCGCTAATTATCTGAAATGAATGGCCCTATCAGCGTTGATAAATTATCATATTTTGACTGAAAGCCAACAACCACCGCATCGCCGTCAGTGTTGGCAGAGCTCAAAGTGTACGCTACAAACACAAAAAAAAAAAAAAAACCCTGCTCAGTGTTGAGGGCAGGAGGACAAGCATAATGTGTGTAAAAACAAGGCGGCATCAATCATTCGCACTGACAAAGGCGTAACGGGAAGACTCTTCTCAAGCCTGGCTGACAACGTAAAAATTACACCGTCAAAACATTGGAACAGACTATCAACTTGGTGGCAGCAAACTCAGAGAAACCGGGAACAACAGAACCCTGGGTAACAATTAAGTGAACAATGGCTTTTTTCCCCAAAGTACACCAACGGAGACGGAACAGACTGCGTTCAGAGGAGCACAATCCCGTTTCGCAAACTCCAGCTGCAACAATATCCCATAAGGCATATAGGCTCGCTCAACAAGATGTACAAGTGCCAAGGGCACTGCGAGACAACGGCTGCTTACAAGGTGATTGATCAACGCACCATCAGACAAGCAAACGCTGCCCCTAAAATTTGTTTTTGGATTAATTTATTTATTTTTAACACTGTAATTTATATCAACCTCAAATTAAGACACATACGACAAATCATCACCGGGTTTTACAGTAAAGAACCTGAAAATAAAGGACATTTCTCTGCAAAAGTGCCCCAGTACACTTGACAGGTGGCACCGTGTTCCATCATGGCTCATCCCAAATAATAACTAAGAAAATACCGCCAACTGCCACAGCACACAGAAGGTCCAGTGGTGACACTTAATGGTATGTGCATTTACATTTACATCGACTTGATATGGAACTGCAGGGAACGATAAGATCCAGCGGTTCAGAGAGGGCGACGTGAACAAATTATTTTCTACCATCAGGAGAGTTGCATGAGCTGAGAGAAGCGCGTGTGAGCTAGCAGCCCCCACACCCTAAAACTGAGCGGATGTTGGCCCCTGCACATGGAAAGAGATACTGGCTGACCCAGCAACAAGCAAGGGCCACAGATTCTCAGACAGCGTAAAGAGGCGAGGAGCAAGGGGAGTCAACAATTTGGGCGTATACGGGGCTACCGTGGTAACTTGGAAATTGTCTGGAGGATGGCAGAAATCAGGGCCAAGCAGGGGACTCAGCATGGACTCACCGGGTTGTTCCTTTCTGACATCACACATCAACTGCCATGTTTGCTCCACTAGCCTACGAGCTAGCGAATGGTCTGCTGTCACCACAATTCCACAGCACACAATTCAACAAGATATTTAGAAGATGGGTTTTGGACTGTCTTCAAAGGCACATCTATTATTTCCTGAAGTAAAATATAATTGGGTGTAATTTTGGCCTAATTATTGGGCCAGTGGAGCTGCAAGGTCTTCCATCAGATCCTCTACACCACTAGTCTCTTTGTAAATTTATACATTCAGGCTCTTAATCTGACAAGAGGCAAGGAAACACGCAGGACGGAGAAACCAAATATATTGAGGTCTTTTCTGAGATGGTCAGGCACACATTATTACACTAACCCAGCAACTCAATGAAAAGAGAGAATGCATACCACCTGTGAAAACATCTCCTCGCTTTAAAAAGGTGAATAAAAATGGACTGAAGTCCTTTAAACCATTCTAATTTATTCTTTAAAAAAATAATTCCTTCCAAGTAATAAGAGTTGGAGATGAGCCAGTTAATTTACTCCTGACAGCTGGCTATGTGCAGTTTCTGTCTGCAAAGCTTCTTTTGCCAGCATAATGTGTAGAGGAGACATCTTTCAGCTACGGGTAGCCCTCCAAACTGCTTTCAATTACTTTTGAGATGCCTATCTTTTCTTTCTTTTATTTATTTATTTATTTTTAATATTCAACCCCAAACAGCACAGCTCCTTAGAGACAAAAAATAAAAACACAAAGAGATGAGGGGGGTTTACCTTTTCCATGTTCAACCCCAGGCAATGAACTTTCCCCACTTCCCAATCTTGCATCAATGTTACAAACACAGTGGCTGTTTCCAGTCCTGGAATGTGAAGTGTATGCCTGTGGGGAATTCTGCCAGGATGCATTTCTGACAGGTGAGTACCTTTACTTTACCAATATACAGATCCTTTCCAAAAAATTTATTTTTCATAATTTTGGCTTACAGCTCCAGAAAACCCCCAAAACAGTATTTCAAGAAATTAGAATAGTGTGTCGAAAATCAGCATTTACTTCAGTTATTTCAGAGAATGAGTGGAGTGGCTTGACTCGAGGAATCCGACAGTTGTAGCCCATGTCCCGGATACGTCTGTACGTGGTGGTTTTTGAAGCACTGACCTTTTGTGGCTTACCCATCTTCTGGAGGGTGTCAATGATGGTCTTCTGGCCAATTGTCAAGTCTGCCTCTTCTTCCCCATACTGAACCAAACTGAGATAAACTTTGCAGGTGTTTTGAGTAAATTAGATGATAGTGTGACACTCAGTCTAAAACATTCATTCTCTGAAATAACTGAAGTAAATGCTGATTTTCGACACACTATTCTAATTTCTTGAAATACTGTTTTGGGGGTTTTCTGGAGCTGTAAGCCAAAATTATGAAAAATGAAACAAATAAAGGCTAGAAATATTTCACTTTGTGTGTAATGAATCTATAAAAGTTTCACTTTTTGAATGGAATTATGGAAAAAAAAAAACTTTTCCATGATATGTGTGGCACTGTACAGCTGTGGAAATGAATGGAAATTAATTTCCTGTAAAGGACAATAAAATAATCTATCTATCTATCTAATTTTTTGGAAAGGATCTGTAGAACGTTTTCCAATGGGCAGGAACAGCTCAACAGAATTTACACCAGACTGCGACAGTGGAATACGTAAGTGTGCATGGTGTCTGTGTGGATTACCTGGTCTATATCAGAGCTCTTGGTGTCTGCATAGAGCAGTGTTCTATATCAGAGGTATTGGTGTCTGGGTGGAGCAGTAGTCTATATCAGAGCTATTGGTGTCTCCATAGAGCAGTGGTCTAGATCAGAGCTCTTGGTGTCTTCAGTGAGCAGTGGTCTATATCAGAGGTATTAGATTATTAGGTATATATCAGGGTCTATATCATACCATTAGTGGTCTATACGAGAGGTCTTGGTGACCAGGTGGAGCAGTGTTCTATACCAGGGGTCTTGGTGCCTGGCTGGAGCAGTGTTCTATATGAGGTCTTAGTGCCTGGCCGGAGCAGTGTTCTATAGGAGGTCTTGGTGCCTGGCTGGAGCAGTGTTCTATAAGAGGTCTTGGTGCCTGGCTGGAGCAATGTTCTATAAGAGGTCTTGGTGCCTGGCTGGAGCAGTGTTCTATAAGAGGTCTTGGTGCCTGGCTGGAGCAGTGTTCTATAAGAGGTCTTGGTGCCTGGCTGGAGCAGTGTTCTATATGAGGTCTTAGTGCCTGGCCGGAGCAGTGTTCTATAAGAGGTCTTGGTGCCTGGCTGGAGCAGTGTTCTATAAGAGGTCTTGGTGCCTGGCTGGAGCAGTGTTCTATAAGAGGTCTTGGTGCCTGGCTGGAGCAGTGTTCTATAAGAGGTCTTGGTGCCTGGCTGGAGCAGTGTTCTATAAGAGGTCTTGGTGCCTGGCTGGAGCAGTGTTCTATAAGAGGTCTTGGTGCCTGGCTGGAGCACTGTTCTATATGAGGTCTTGGTGCCTGGCTGGAGCAATGTTCTATAAGAGGTCTTGGTGCCTGGCTGGAGCAGTGTTCTATAAGAGGTCTTGGTGCCTGGCTGGAGCAGTGTTCTATATGAGGTCTTAGTGCCTGGCCGGAGCAGTGTTCTATAAGAGGTCTTGGTGCCTGGCTGGAGCAGTGTTCTATAAGAGGTCTTGGTGCCTGGCTGGAGCAGTGTTCTATAAGAGGTCTTGGTGCCTGGCTGGAGCAGTGTTCTATAAGAGGTCTTGGTGCCTGGCTGGAGCAGTGTTCTATAAGAGGTCTTGGTGCCTGGCTGGAGCAGTGTTCTATAAGAGGTCTTGGTGCCTGGCTGGAGCACTGTTCTATATGAGGTCTTGGTGCCTGGCTGGAGCAGTGTTCTATATGAGGTCTTAGTGCCTGGCCGGAGCAGTGTTCTATAAGAGGTCTTGGTGCCTGGCCGGAGCAGTGTTCTATAAGAGGTCTTGGTGCCTGGCTGGAGCAGTGTTCTATAAGAGGTCTTGGTGCCTGGCTGGAGCAGTGTTCTATAAGAGGTCTTGGTGCCTGGCTGGAGCACTGTTCTATATGAGGTCTTAGTGCCTGGCTGGAGCAGTGTTATATAAGAGGTCTTGGTGCCCGGCTGGAGCAGTGTTCTATAAGAGGTCTTGGTGCCTGGCTGGAGCAGTGTTCTATAAGAGGTCTTGGTGCCTGGCTGGAGCAGTGTTCTATAAGAGGTCTTGGTGCCTGGCTGGAGCAGTGTTCTATAAGAGGTTTTGGTGCCTGGCTGGAGCAGTGTGGTAATGTGCTGGTACTGTATGTTGCTCCACTTCTGGCTTAGCCAGGTGTGTTCCACTAACAGGCCCAGACAGATGGGCTGCGAGGTGCCCCTGCACCCCCTCTTGTTGCCCTCACTCCTTCCTGCTGCCCCCCAGCAGGGCCCTGCTAATTAGAGCGGTCAGGGGCAAGAGAACAAGCAGCACCTGGCCTCTTCCCAGATCCTTGCCCCCATCCCTGACCAATCAACATACTCGCTGTAACAGCTAGGGTCACAAAATATCAAAAACAAAATCTTTTAAAAACACAAAAGAGGGGAAGAAAGTGGATGAGGTTTCCACTCTAGAATTGCCATTGCCGCCGCCAGCCCCCCAACCCTACACATTTCGGATAATTCCCCCCCTTCTTTCCCATTTAATTCAAACCAGCTCATAAAAGCACATTTTGACTTATAAAGCACCGGCAGATCCTGGCGTTCCGACATGCGGGAATGACGGGAAGGCTGGCTTACCGCCAGCACCAGGGGCAAGGCTGCTGACTCCGACAAATTGCGTATCATTAACTCTCCCGGACGCGGATGGAGCAATTACATTTACATTTCTTTGGTGTTTAGATGTGTTACGGTAAAAACAAATGATCATGCATTAGGCATTAGGAGAACACGGGGCAAGGTGGTTCAATTGTTCCCCGAATGCAAATATCAGCACATCAGCTCCGGTAGTGGCAAATCAATTCTCGCTTTTTTTTTTTTCCCCCCCTTCTTCAAAGGCAAGGCTTTTTTTTTTTTTTTTTCTCCAGCCTTTTCCTTTTTTAAACTGTGCACAAAGAATATTTAATACACTGTACTACTTTTAAATACATCTGTTACATTATTAAACTGTTACAGGAGGGGAAGAAAGATTAAAAGAGTCTTTAAGCATTAAGTTTTTAATAATGATTTTTGCGATCATGAAGCGGGAGAAGATTGTTTTTTTTTCTTTTCTTTTTTCCTTCTCTTAAATGAAAAACCACTTACAAGAGTAAGAGGCAAAAGTACCCATTTGGAAGACTGTTTCCATAGAAACCTGGAAATGATTGATAGTCTGGACAGGGGCACAAAGGGGAGGATGACTGCTGCCAGACAAGCCGCCCTGCCACCCCCCTACCCCCCTTACTGGCTCCAGTACACATGGGTTAAACACATCAGCCCAGACCCAGCCAAACAAATCCTCTTACACTGCTCCCTCTCACAGTCACGCAGAGGGGCTCAACTACACAATCCTTAGCCCCAAGCATCTTCAGACTCAAAAATCTGTCCGCACCCGCCCCCCGACACGGCACCGCCACGCCCCCGTGGACTACGGGTATGTTCCAATCACCTTCTGGATGTACTACGCAAGACAATAACAACACCTGCAGAGAACCATCTGGTTGGAAATAGTGTGTGTGTGTGTGTGTGTGTGTGTGTGTGTGTGTGTGAGGGGTGGGTTGATGACCCTCAGGAAAACATCAGTCTGAATGACACTTTCTACATTGAAGACCACAATGTAAATAAGTCTAGTATTGTGTGTTAATCTGAACAAAGTATTTCTTGCCAGGTTCATACCGTGTATCATTGTGGGTGTATGAACGTATAGTTCACAATACGCAACGCATTATCAAATAAAATTAACTTTAAAATAAATATCCAGCGTGAGGGGGAAGTTTACTTGCCGTATTGTCTCCAACTGTAGCAATTCTCAGGGATGGGATTTAAGCAAACAAGTGAGACTGAGCAAATGAGCAGGTTCAAGCTCCTAATCAAAAAAATGTGCGAAAAAGCAGAAGGGACATCTGAGGTTCCGACCGATCGGCAGTCTGGGGAGCGGCCGCAGGCCAGCCTTTTACCGCGCGCAGTGCAGGCGGGCCAAAGCAAGGGACCGCTGAGCACTGAACGTGGCCAGCAGCTTTAGGAAGCAGCGCCCCCTGCAGGTTATGCAGGGGGGGACAAAAAAAAAAAAAGGGAAAAAAACAAAGGGCCAATGGCTGTCTGAATGAGCACGCTTTCATAGAGACACGGACAGAGAAACATTTCCGTTTTTCGCCTTTTATAGGTCACTTTTATAGGTCACCTTTATGCCTCCTCCTCCTCCTCCTCCTCCTCCTCCTCCAAAAGGCCACTCTTTACCCCCCATTACAGTTTCTATAAATTGAGGCTCATTTTGTGTTTTATTAAGCAAACCAGCGCACATTTTTTCCCCTCGCCGCCAACAATACAACTGCAGCAATCTCGAGCTCCTTCCGCTGTCCACTTAGGCTGTACCGACCGCCATTTCCATCAGCAAAACCGCTAAATCAATCCACAGCGACTGCAGAGGAAGGTAATCACAATGCACTAGATGAGAGGGAGCGTTCTGGGCAATCACTGGGGTCCGAGACCAAGCCACACAATCCTGGAGAGTAAAACATGTCACACCAGTCCCCTAAGTGGCCACCTCCTTACCATCGGTGGACACAGTGTGCATTGGGACCTGTGAGGAACTGAAAAACACAGCTTTTCTCATTTTCAGGGAAGAGAGGCTGGTCTACCCTGTTTCAGAGCTCACCAGTACCAATTAACCATGTGCCCATATTAAAGCTTCATGGTACAATTTTCTTGGCCAAGAAAATATGATACACAATATAATCTCTTTATATTATATATAAATTATACATAATTATAACATAATAACTATTGAAACGAGTCTTAAAACAGTATTAAAACTACTTGAATGACTTAAAAAATACTAATTTATACCAATCAGAAAACAACCATTTCGAAAACGTATTATTGTCAAATATATGTAAAACTGTTAACAAAATACTTTTAACAAAATAAAGAAATTCAGAAGTAATTATAAAAATTTTTTCCAACATAATGTGCAGCTTATTTAAGTTAATAAAAAAAAACGTTTTGACAGGGGGAAGGGCCTTGTTGTTTCTGGTTATCTCCTGCTGCAGCGATGTATGACCTCCACCTTCTGCCGTGCTACAAGGAAAACTTCCTTTATGTTGCTGTGCCTACTTAGAAGTGCTCCGCCCCATGTGTGTAGCCGGTTACTACTCTTCTTCTTCAGTTTTATAGGCGGTTGACCACCGCTAAGATGCAACAGCCGGTTATTTTGGTAATGACTGTGATATAAAAGTACTATGATTAAATAACCGTTCATGATTTTTACCGAGATATATTTATAGTTTTGGGTTGTGCATTCTGCGATTGCACATTAAGGGGGTAATAAATAACCTAATAATAATAATAAATAACCTAATAGCTTGGTGGGTCGCCAGTCATGTTTATGGGTTTGCCCTGCCCAGGGAGCTGCCACTTTTCGATAATCTCACAGTCAGTCCTGGGGAGCTCTAAAACACGGAAGTCTGTACATCGCCGCAACTCTTTCGGCCCCTATATTTTGGACAGGGAGTGCGCGCGGGAAGGTAGACTCACCATAGGGGTACTTGGTGTCCAGCCAATCAGACGATGACCGCGCCCAGGGCAGCAGGTCGTCGTCGCAGTCATTGGGCATCCCGTTGTAACCTATCCCCACTATTTTGTTTTCCTGGTTCACAATGCAGGCTCCCACCTTAAATGAGAAAAAAATAAATAAACAAATAAAAAGGCATTTCACTCTCAGACGAATACACAGGGCTATACAGAGAGGCCGTGCAGCCGGCCGACCGGTCCAGGCAGTTTCAAACAATCAGCACATCCGTAATCAGTGAGTAATTCAAAAAGAAGGAAAAAAGGGTGAATTTGACACTTCAAACATTCACCAAGAGGAAGGACAGCCAGTGTGAGAGCTGCCTTTTTACACAGTAGGCATCCCTTTCAGCCCCCCCAAATGTGGGGGGGGGGGGGGGGACACACACAATCTCAAATTGGTTAAAACACGACAAAAATCGTTCAGAGCTCACAGGTCCGCACAACTTCATCAAGTGGCACCGCAACACACTGCACTGTGTTTTACTACAGATTTTACCGCTTAACAACTGTACCACGTCCGTGAAACATGGCGGCTTACCAGCTCACCTGGACCCCTTACCGCAGCTTTAGGGATTTCGCCAACATATTTGGTGATACCTTTTTTTTTTTTTTTCCCCCAACTCAAACGGAACAGGCGGTGCACAAGCACACTGGGGGGGGGGGGGGGGGGGGGGTTACAATATGCTGGCGGCATGGCAACGTGGCACCATGGCAACAGGAACAGCAACCACAACGATGTAGATATGAATTTCAGTGCTGCTGTCAAACCCTTTAAAAGTAATCGCGTCAGTCACTGTGTATGACTCAACGCAATGTAAACATGGGGCAGGGGGTTGTTTAACAACAAAAAATGTATTACTTTTTATGACTCCAAGGATATTTGCAAAAAAAAACAAATAAAAATTATATATATATATATATATATATATTTTATATAGAATATATCCTCACCGTCATATAAAACATAAATCAGTGCTTGCAGGCACTCGTATTTCCTCCGTCACATCATCCATGACATCTATGTAACACACGAGAGAAATCGCATTTGAAAGCACCTTTGTGGAGGCGAGGAATAAAGGAAACGAACGCAGTGCCAGTGAAGGTCAGGCCAGGCTATAAGAAGCAATGCAACACATTCACTCACCTGCTTCAGCGTCACATCATCACACATGCTTTAATGTCTGTGCCCAGAGGGGGATACATATGCAACGTACATTTTCAAGCAGTTCAGACTGGCTTCGGCACCAATACAATCAGTGCAACCACAGATATGGAAAGGTGGGGGGCTTCTATGAAAAATAATCCCTCTTTTTTTTCCTTGGCCCCAGGAATGGGATGAAGATGCGGGGGCTCGGAGATTTAGGTCTTGCAATGAAGCGGCGACCTGGAGTCTCGGCTCGGTGTAGTGCGCTGTATAAACAAACGCGTCTGAGAGCTAAACACGAAAAAAAGAGGCACCGGCTTCCATTTTTCATACAGAAATAGTCTTCTTATCACTGGGTAGTTGGATCACTTGGACTTGAAAACTTTTGCTCTCCCTCCGCCCCCAGATTTGATTTACCGACACCCCAAACAACGATTCCGACACTGCTTTAATGAAACAACAATAAAGGCTGTCAGTGTCAGCAGAGAAATTCTACCCTTCTTATAAAGGCCCCCCTCCCTCCCCAATAGCTCCTCTATCCGGCATACTGAGGCTGGGTGCCTGGAGAAGAGCATGCTGGGAAGGGGGTCGGATAAGAAGTGTGTGAGGCACCCCGCTGTGCCCCTCTGGCTCAGACCTACCCCCTCTCCTGGATTTGGGCTTATCAAAGAGCAGCTCCAGCTCTCATAACCACCCCCCCATTCGCTTTCCAGACACGCGCGCGCAAACACACACACACAAACACACGCACACACACACACAAACACACGCGCGCGCACACACACACAAACACACGCGCGCGCGCGCACACACACACACAAACACACGCGCGCGCACACACACACACGCACACACGCGCACACGCACGCACGCACGCACGCGCGCACGCGCACACGCGCACGCGCGCACGCGCACGCGCGCACGCGCACACGCGCACACGCGCACACGCGCACACGCGCACACGCGCACACGCGCACACGCGCACACGCACACACGCACACACGCACACACACACACACGCACACGCACACGCACACGCACACACAAACACACGCACACGCACACGCACACGCACACGCACACACGCACACACAAACACACGCACACACGCACACAAACACACAAACACACGCACACAAACACACGCACACAAACACACGCACACAAACACACGCACACAAACACACGCACACAAACACACGCACACAAACACACGCACACAAACACACGCACACAAACACACGCACACAAACACACGCACACAAACACAAACACACGCACACAAACACACGCACACAAACACACGCACACAAACACAAACACACGCACACAAACACACGGTCCAACTCGCGTAAACACAAACACTCCAACAGACAGACATAGACCGAGACGCACTCCCTGGAGCGCGCACGCATATTCATCTCTACGCTCACGCCCCCGCCCCCACCCCCACCCCCACCCCCACACACACACACACACACGAACGTGATGCTCCCCCGTCTCGCGTTCCTTTCGGCGTCCGTGTTCCTGTAGGCGGAGCTCAGGATTCCGGTCGGTTGACGGCGCGCACCCGGGCGTGTCTGCATTATTGGGACAAAGCCGCCCGCCCCGGCCCACTCGCACGAGAGCTCTGCAGCCAAACGCTTCAGTTCAGCCTCCAGCCTCCACGTCATTTCCCTTCTTAATTTCCTCATAACAGGAAGCGCTTATTTCATTCTTCTCTTTTCCGCACGTTAGCCAAGCCTTGGTCATACTAGGTAGCTTGTGGACGGCTCAACCCTTTGTTCCTTTTCCTAGGAGAAGGACATCTAGCACTGTGGGGTTCAGGGTACCGTACGTGGACGAACATGCTCGCGTTCAAAGCAACGTCCGCAACATGCACAGGGCCAAGGGGACGGGAGTGTCACTGAAGGCTATAATTAAAAGGGGGCGTCACCAGCTTTCCGTCACCGTTTTGACAACTCGTGGTTTGACATCAGGCGAGACGTTCAGACGCGCTAAACCGTAAAACATCAGCAGTCAAGGCCTTTGTTTTCTAATGAACACGAGCATCCCACTTAGAGCCGTTTGCGCACACAATCCCTGGAATTAAGAGTCAAACGAGGCCTAAACAAAGGCACTATCCCTTTATCTTTGTCACAAGTTTGACTTTTACCATTTTCTAAAGCCCTATTTTTCTCCCACCTTTGAATGGCTGAATCGTAATCGTACGCCCATCGCTGCAGTATCCATCAGTCAAGCCGGGAGAGCATAACTCTCAAATTCTACAGGCCAAGGAGAAAAGCACAGAGTTATGCGCCTGGTGTAACCTCGAAAACCCTGAGCGCTTCCCCCCGCGCAGCTCAAGAGAGTGGAAGATGAAACTGAGCGAGATTCAGGCTTCCGAGAGGAATTAAAAGCGAAACCCGCCAACAACGATTCGCAAAGTGTAGAAAGGCTCCAGGTCCGACACTAACATTGGATGTTAGAACCAAATGGGGTCTGTCATATTCCTACAGTTCCTGCCACGCTTCTCGCTAATCCGTCGAAACGGGTTCTAATGATTCCCGCATCATGCACCCACCATCAACCACACACAGAAACACAGACAGACAGACAGACAGACACTCAACGGCCCCCAATATTATTCAAAAGGGCTTCTGACACAATCGTGTCAGCCAAGTTAATATTTAATGGCAGAACACAGCAGGGAGCAATGTAGGCACGGGCTATGCATGGGGTGAAAGGAAGGTGTAGTCGGCATTGATCCGGCGGGGGGGGGGGCGGTAGGGGTGTGTGTGGGGGGGGGGGGGGCGGGGGGGTTGCGTTACGATACCTGCGAGTTTGGATCCTTGCTCCTTTGCGCTGACAGGAAGGCAACCGCCATGAAATATTCAGGCCACTCCAGGTAGTCCAGCCTCTTCTTGCAAGGAGCCTCACTCTCAGCCCTGGCAGGCAGGACAGGGGAAACAAGAACGAGACTGTGAGCGGAGGCGTGGCGAGGGACGTGGGCCCGCCATTTTTCGGGCAGGGCCGTTTAGCTCTGGGCAAATAGTCTGCCCCCCCACACCCCCCCAACAGTCAGCACTGCAACTCGAGGTACCAGAGCTGAGCACCAGACACTTAGCACACCCTGTACATCACCGACGGCAAAGCCCTGCTGCTAGGTGGGAGACTACATAACTAAACAGCGTAGATACTACAGTGAAGTAATTAGCAAATCCTTCAAAAGAATGAACTTTTACTGAGTATAAACAAGACTAGGCAAGCCTAGCTCAGCCCAGACGCCTGTATGCAGCCAGTGGGGAACATTTGACAAGGCACGGCAGATATTGTTCTGGAGCATGCAGGTTGGCCTGCATACCGGGGCGATGGAGTGCATCTGATTCTCAAAGGTGTGTGTGGCAGAGTATGTGAGCGGGAATGAGCGAGGAGGGGAAGCGGACGTAATTTAATTAGAGTGATGAGCACTATTAGAACGTTACCACTCTGCAAGCTCCAGTTTGCTCCGGTTTACATATTGTGATAAAAATGGACATTGCATTTTTTTGTTTAGATACATTAGTTTAGTTCATAAAATATTAATTTATTAATCTTTTGTTAGCCTATATGGGGAGTTGAAGTAGTTAATGACCTGTTGACATTTTCTGTACACAGAGAATGCACACTGACAGCATTCTCAAGTTTTTTATTTGCTCAAAAACAATATCCTCTACTTGGGAGTTTGCTTGTCTCCACTCCTCTCCAAAATAGAATGTTTACTGAACTGCAGCGTCCAGACAGAATAGATCAATTCCAACAGTAGCCTACATATGTTGGCTTATGTGGGTGGTTTAGGTCTGTTCGGTTGTTTGTAATGAAAAATGTATTTGCTGCCGCCTTTTTACCGTAATTACTCAAAATTTAGGCATGGGGACCGCTGCTTTTAACCCTTTCGCACATACCATCACAAATATGTGATCATTCCAGAACTGGCCCAAAAGTGTACCATCACAAATATGTGATTAGAACGTATCATTAAAACGTTCAGTTGAGAATGTCATCAAGTGTCACTGCCTTCTAAAATGCAAACATGACTCCAATGCGGTGCCTACAAGTCATTTATTGTTGTACTACAATACAAATTATGTACTATAGTTGTTATCATCAGAGTAGTCATCTAGTTTATTTTGTAGCCTACTGTATAGGGTGACCATATATTTGATTTTTTAAAGAAGAGGACGGGGAGGGCGGACGCTATGCCATTTTGAGTATTATAGTTATAAATAGGATAGTCTCAGCTTTCTGCCGATGACAATATTATCTTTCTACTCCAAATATTACGCGAGATATACTCATTTAAATCTCAACTGTCACCAAACCATGTTGTTGATTTCTTCAAATGAATTAGAAGTAGCGATCCGCCATGTTCATTAAAGGCTACAGAAAGTTAATTCCGACATATCAGCATTAACAGTTAGCCCACACATTATCTTGAACTTTATGCAGAATTTAGGCAAGTTTAAATTTCAGTTTAAAACATGGGTGATGCCTTCCTCTGGAGAGTGTGGCTATACGGTCTAACTTCCCTGAAGTAAAAAGTTGAGTAAAATTTCAATACCAATGAAGTCCTCCTCCCACTGGCGAAACAATATTGACTGAGCGATAATGACTACGAGAAAGATCATACATTTCAGCCAATTGACCTGTATCTTTACACATATCCACAGTTGTTCATTCATGATTTTTGGGTGCTACAACTTGTACTAGTAAAAGGTGACAGGGAGTCAGATAGCAAACTTTTTTACCAAAAAGGAGAACATGGACACCCTTTGGTGCAGTCTATAGGGCGGCCAATGGTCAACCCAAATATACAAATCCCCCCCATGTGGCCTGGAGACAATTCCCCTCCATGGCACTTTATGCAGTGCAAGCCCATCTCCATCTGTAACCCTCTCTGCTTTGCCCATCTGGATAAAGTTAAAAAAATACATAAGGAAGGTGAACTGTCCACAAAACAAAAGATTTACTGGTCAGTTAATATTCAGTCAAGAGTGTGAATGGGCGGGTATGGTAAGTTCATCTTGATGTGGACAAAAAACTTAATGTTTATTAGTTATGAAATCGATTTAATTATTTTATTATATGAAATGATTTAAGTATTTCAGGGGACACACAATGTGCCGTCATGCACAACGGGACAGGCCCTAAATTTAAATTTGAGCATTTAAATTTGAGGAATGAAAAAAAACATAAGTACAAGGGAGGATTCACATACGGACACTTGCTAAATCAAAACGTAGCCCGTTTGTAGTTTGGGCTTCCAGGTAGTGCGTAGCCTACTCTCCGTGGGGCTGGAGTTAAAGGGCCGCCCCGTGACACGGCTTGCTATGCGAGGTCAGTTCAGTTTCAAGTTATTAAAAAAAACAAAAAACAACCAACTGTCATAATGAGTCAGAGCAGGGGAGCACAGATATGAATAACGTTGGCCTTCGTAGCTTTATCTTAGCCTGAAAACTGTAAAACCATGGGGCTCAAAAAAATCCTTTCATTCTCAGATTCAGAAGATAAGAGAGAAAAAAGGCAGCAGTCAAGACGGTGACCTTGTGATGTGTCGTTTTTTTATTGATGTGGGATGAGGACAGGGTGATGATGAAAAATAGGGGGAACAAATGGATTGGATCCAGCTAAGAGTTTGAGTTTTTAAATAATTAAAACATGTTTCGCAGCGGAAATCTTTTAAGGGAAAGCGTATTTAAAATTGATTTTGTTGCCAGTGTCACGAGGTTCCACCCTGCAATGCACAAAGATGCACAGTGGCATAAGTGTTACTTCAGGGTGTCCCAGACTATACAGAATGTGATGGTTCGAACCAAACATTTGGCCAGCAGTGTTTTGGCAAAGGTTCACAGCCATGTAGCAGTGGTTACCCTGTGTGTACGTGTGTCCTCATGTAAACAGATAAAATCCCAATGTTGCAAATCCCAAACAATGCATGAATTTTCATTACAGCCCGTTCAGATCAAACAAGTTGACATGACAACATACAAGCATACACACAGCAACTAATGTTACCTACCTTACAGTGCCTGTCCGTCTACAGAAGTCATTAAGACTACTTGCAAACTCAGTACCAAGCATGTTATAGCAATATGCTCATTCAGAATGTAACTTATGTTATTGTTTTGTAAAATTTTGTAGCATTATCATTAGCCTACTGATTTTTACAGGCAACGTTAACATGCAGTAGCAGAACTCGTAGGACAGCTCGCGAATGCATATTATCTGACCGTAATCCTTGATGACGAGCAAAATAAAACATAACCAGTTATTTGGTTTGTTAAATATTGTTATTGAACACCTCGTGCTAACGTACCAAGCCACACTCAGTAACGTTGTCCAGCTAGTTGCATGGTTCATCTCTGAACCAATTTAATAAGTAGCCTACACGCCTTTAAACTTGAAAGTTACCCCTTTTGTAGTGATGTCTCTTTACTCTCTTCTGGGTTCATCTCGCAGTTTTTTGTTTGAGTATTATTCAGTACTTTTCCCCAAAACCACTTCAGGTAAGTGTTCGCAGATGAAAGAAATAAGAAATAAGTAAGTGTGCTCTTCCCCTGCCAGCCACACTTGTAATCTCGCGCTAGCACCAGTGTTGCCAGATGCCTGAATTAATTCCTCCCCAAAATAATTCTGAAAATCCCCCATCTTCAATTGAGTCCCATACATTTTTCTCACAATTTCCCCCCATACCTCCTTTTAAAATCCCCTATCTATCATTGACTCCCATACATTTTTTCTTTAAAACTTCCCCTATTCATTTTTTTAAAGCCCCTACATTTAGGGTAAAATCCCCCAGTCTGGCAACATACTTTTTTTCCCCGCGCCTGCAACTAGTACCGCCCTTAGGGGTGTAGGTTGTCCAGAGAATGTGTGTTCACGGAAGTGCTGGTTCACTCTGCAAGCCAGATTGATACATTAGTTAATATTATCGTTGTTGCTCCAGTTCCACCGTGTAAAGCTCGTACAATGTTAAAATTGAGATATAATAAATGTTTGTGTGATTTGCAGTATTCAGAAAAGGCCATTACCTTACTATATATTAACGAACATAGGCTAATTAGATAGGCTACTCGGCTAAATTACCTAATTTACGAATTTGCACCATATGTGTTGGTTGGTAAATTTGAGCTCATTGTTTTTAAATAAATTATTTCAGTTTTTCAAATACTTAACATATTTTGGATGCGTTCAGGTTCAAATGAGCTAAATAATGTGTGGCTGATGTGGCAAAGAAACCAAAACAAATACCCTCCATAGCCACTACGCGGCAGTGACGCGGTTTGCATAACTTTGAAGACATTCTCTAATAGAGCTGATCGTATGGGTTAAAAGTTTATGTTTTTTAAAGAATATCTGTGATTATCAGTTGAAAATACGACATACGTTGTTTAATTTATATCCGCTACATCTGCAGAAATCCGACTTAAACTGATCCAAATCAATGCACAAGATAACGTGCTGAATAGGATAATGAATTTGTTAGTTGTATTGTGAAATGAAGTATGAGACTGACATAAAGTAGCCTACAACATTCTTGAAATCAGTATTTTGGGCGTGGATTTCCATTATAGTCACTTATAATGAATATGATTCTCCAGCAGCTTTGCTGTTTTGTAGTTCAGCTACCACTGCGTGTTAGGTGTTTTTAGAGGGATAAATAAAGACAATTCTGATTCTAATTTATCCCTTTATTCGGCTGGCATGTTGTTTTTCGCACTTCTTTCTGCAACATCTGTTGAACCTGCTTGGCAACAGATAGGCTATCTGCAGAATCAGCGTTGTTTGATCCTTGTTAACAAGCGCCTTGTTAACGATGCGTTGATACATTTACAAGCTTCAAACATTGCTTAATCTCTTCACACATTTATTTTTTGTCAGCCAGTTACAAATCTGCAAGCGCCCGCTCTGTGGATTCACAGCTTCTGCCATGCGCTGTAGAGCACGTCGCTCCACTGCGCAACAATGAGGTAAGTTTTTCACCTGTCCCGAAGGCATGTAGCCGACAGGTTTTCTATTATTTTTTTGGTGTGTGCTCATAAGTGATGTTACTGTTCTTGTGAATTGCCTTTCTCTAAGGTTCATTCATATGTGTTATTCCACCATTCTGATTTTATTGGTACATTTGCCATGTTTTTTGTTGTACCAGTGATGTAGGCATAATAATATTCCAGTCCCCTACCACACCTCAGCTCCCCTGAGTCATTAAAATGCCTCAAATTCTCTATGGGAATTGGGGGGTGGGACTAGATTAAGCTGTAAATTACACAGGAATAGTATGGAACCCATGGTTGGCTAAATGGCTGTAAATCATCGGGGGTCTTAGGTATCAAACGAGCCTCAAACCATCACTCTGTTGCCAGATATGCATGGATCACTTTAAGGGTTGTTTCTCCTGACACATTTTCTTATTGAACTCGATGGAAAAATAAGTCAGGAGAAACAACCCTTCAAGTGATCCATCCATACCCTTATAGAAATGTAATATACTGCAGTATATTTTAAATATATTGTGATGATAATTGTAACATATTTACGATATACTGCAGTATATTATATTTCCATAAGGGTATCTACTGCATATCTGGCAGCAGAGTGATGGTTTGAGGTTTGTTTGATACCTCAGACCCTTGATGATTTACAGCCATTTAGCCAACCATGGGTTCCATACTATTCCCGTGTAATTTACAGCTTAAAAATTACACGGGAATATCTAGTCCCACCCCCCAATTCCCATAGAGATCCATTCAAATGCAGAGAGGTTATAGTATCGCTTGTAAGAATATCTGAAAATAAGATACCAAGAGTCTTTTGATATCATGTTATACCCAGTCATGATAGCATCACCTGTGTACCTGTGGAATGTTCCAAACAGGTCTTTTTTTTGCCTCTGTCCCAACTTTTTTGGAACGTGTTGCAGGCATTACATTCGGAATTAGCGTATATTTACAAAAAACCAAATAAAGTTGATGAGGTAAAACATTAAATATCTTTTCTTTGTACTGTTTTCAATTAAATATATGTAAAAGAGGATTTACAAATCACTGCTTTCTGCTTTTATGTGCCTTTTACATACTGTCCCAAACTTTTTTTGGAATTGGGGTTTGTACTTGGTGCCATTATTGACCACCTGCACCGCACAAGTACCTTTGCTTCATATGGATTTTAACTTCTGATGTTTGCCTAAATTGTTGAAGATTGTCAGTTTAAAGGTTTTCTGATTTGTGTATGTGTATAACTGCCCTATATTCACAGCACAGTCATCTACAGTGCGCGGGCAGAGAGGACAGAATCCCTCGAGTCAGTGGCTTGTTTGACTTTCCCTATTTTTTTTACGTGGTAAAAACCGTGCCTTTTCACCCGGGATATAATTAGCGAATGGGGCTGGAATCTTGCTGTCCCTCATCGTCTCCTCCCTAATATTTTTTGTAGTCCTCCCCCTCTTATCTCTTTACCTTGCTATCTACTGTGAGCTTATTACACAGTCTGCTCTAGGAAGGTTTAATCATGCCAGATGCAGGAAGTCCTCCCTTGCCTGCCTTGACCACATGACCTCTCGTGCTTATATCCAGTTATTGAGTTAGTGTAGCCGACAGGAGACATCCCAAGCTATGCAGGAGCAGAAACAATCCAGGTCCAATGCCTTTGTGGTCACAGTGCAACCATTTGACTTTCTTACTTGGCATTAGTGGACCATACATATCCAAGTTTCACAGCACTATATATTTGTACTGTGTGTCACAAAATATTGGATTATAATCTGTACATCATAACACCTACTGCCCAAACTATTGTTCAGATTCTTCACCATTCTCCCCATCACACCTATGTGCTTGACTCCAATATTGTGACACATCTATCTACGCTCACACAGCGCATCCTAAAGCCTACAGCCAATATGAGATCAGACTGCTAACAATGCTCTGTATTTCCACCACTCCTGCCACAAGAATCTTAGACACTGTTTTTCTTTTTAATTGCCACCCTGCATCAAAGGTGCTCTTTTTTTTGCTTTTGTGGACAAGAAATAAGATGTAACTATCTTCAGCCGTTCCAGGGTAGGCCTACCTGTTCTAGAAAATTATAGTGTTTACCTGATGTCTCCTTCTGTAGATAACCGTATGCTAAATTACTAATTGGTAATTGTGTGAAGAAAGCCTACTTTTGCAGGGGTTTATCAGCACTTTGCACAAGACATTTTATGTTGTTTCTCAGCGTCTCCAGAGGAACATGGATTCGTGGAAATATGTTTCAAATTGTTCAAGTGTGAGATACAGGAAACATTTTAATTTATATAATTTATATAAGTCACTCCATATATGAGGCCAAGAAAAAAGACTTTCTAATGTAATTTTTTATGTATCCCTCCCATTTAACAAGCATCAATTCCACAAAATAAGTAAATAAAAATGTAATTAATATATTTAATCAACTTTTAACTAGACTAACACTTCCTTAATTTATCGCTCGTCGTCTGGTTGTGAAGCCTTTAAAATATATAGCATGGAACTGTTCTCAACAGGCAATAATAAAACGACGAATTATTATTTGGCGAAGTATTCCGGGACTGGACAAGAACCACAAGTTCTCTTGTCAACACAAATTTGCCGCCACCGCCAGTAATGCATGGAAGGGTTAAACCTGTGGAATGTTGCGCTGAGGAATGTGCATGCAAATAGATTTATGCTAATGATATGCTAATGAGAAGTTGGCTGGGAACAGAGTCATGTCTATCCGGACTGTTAGGAACTAAGATGGAGGACTGGGAAGAGCCAAATATGGACCTGTATTGAATTTTGTAGATCCAAGGATTTCGTTTCTTCTTTTCCGTACTTATGGAGGAACTTCTAGGAGGTGATAATGCCTAGAAAGGGGAACGGGCAGCTGCCGTTACCGGACGGCTGGGAAGAAGCGAGGGATTACGATGGTAAAGTGTTTTATATCGACCATAATACTAAGCAAACCAGCTGGATCGACCCAAGGGACAGGTAAGCAACGGCGAAAGATGGTGATCCTAGATTTTGAAAGTTGACAGGAACAGTTACATAAGCAAACTCTTCGATTAAATAAAGTGTACGTTGAGATAAGAAGCTTGCCAGCTATAAACGCATGGATAATATTGACAAGTTAGCATGCAAGCTAGCTACTTGCCTTAGTTGCTAGCTAGCGAAGGATAGCAAGTTAGCTGGACCTATTTTCTAAGGAAAACGGACCGAAGAACGTGGAGATCGTAACTTCCGTTGCTTTTTTTATTGAATGTGTAACTTAATGCAAACTATGTTGAACAATATACAACGAGCAGTACAACATTAAACAAAGTACACAGACGTCCCGGTAAAGCATACAGCTGACTTGGGACGTGCATTAACACAATGTCTAACTGGGCTTTTGAATCGCTGCTGCCGCGCACAATAGAGGGATTGTTCCAGTTCGTAGTTTTGTTCTGCATTAGCTATAAACTACACCAGCTAACACATAGCTAACTCGCCTCTTTTTCTACTGACATATCTTGCATAACGTTATTTAACCAATAGTTAGTGATCTGAAACGCACGATGGTTTCTGCTGAACGATCCCAACCCGCTCTAGCTAGCGACGTTTAAAAAAAAAAAATATGATAGCCTGCTATATAACATTAACTATGTTACTTGTAAGTACTTGTGATGTCCAGTGGAGCAACCTCAGCAGAGACTTGCATTCCTAAGATGCTAACTAGTTTTGGAGTCCAGTAGCTTGCAAAGTTAGCACTAGATCACTCTCTGCAGTGAAAATAAATGTTTCTATCCAATATGTGTTCCTTTTATCAAGTTAGTACTTGGTATGTTGAGCTTTTAGGTATTCAGTCAGTCAGTAAACACATTTCTGATCTCAGTGCGGTAAGTCTATACGTCGCCGTGCTAAAATGCCCCGAGGGTCATTTTTGGCACTTTGTGAGCTCAACTTGTGTTATTTATCTGGCTAGCAGGCTAGTGCTCTGAGTTCACAACACACGACTGCTATCTCTAAATTAGCCATAAGAACTAAACGTGACGACGTTGTGTTGAATGTATTATAGATACATTAAAATGATGAGGGGGTATTTAAAGTTTTTCCGACTTTACACGCGTACTTTCTCTCCTGGTCTGATCCACCATGAAACTCGTGTGTAACTAGTCTCTGTTTCTTAGCCTTAGGCCGCAGGACCACATTTGTCGGTGGCTATAGGGCTGGGTATCGAACCTCAATAATATTTGAGCACATGTCCGTAGCTCCGAGTATCGAAAAAGTATTCGGTGCCAATTTTCAGTACTTTTTGGCAAAAAGTTATAAAATTATCTAAGTACCAAATATTTAGCCCCACCAGGGGAACTCTTTCTTGTTTTTATTCTTGTTTTTTTTTTTCTTGATTTAAAGCATAATTTTCTTCTTTTTATACAGCCCTTTGAGTTGACAACATTAAACACTGAATCATTTGAGAGGTTTCGGCTTATTTTGTTAAATGAGAAATTATTTTTTGGATATTGTTGGAAAAAAAATCTTTACGCTCAGCAAAGAAAGGTATCGAAAAAAGTATCTCGAACACCAGGTATCGGCAACGATACCCAGCCCTAGCTAGCTAAACTCGGCCTCGTCTGAGCACTATTTAATTTAACCGTTGTTGGTTGCATCAATCGAGAAGGTGTGTTATTTGGAAAACACGATTTGTTGTGTGTACACTGTAGAAAACAGGATGGCTTCTCTGTAAACAGTCTGCGTGCTTGCTAAGGTGTGCTAAGTCACAACTGGATAACTGCAGATGAATGGGTTGATGGCAGCAGGCCGTAACTTTACATGAATGGGCGTAAAATAAAACAGTTATGCGCTTGAAGTTGCTACTGTGTTGCTCATGCATATTTTTCTCAGACACCTTGCATGTTCTGCTTATTTTTCATAATAGTGGTTTGAGGATAAATGTGCTCTCCATATATTTTGTTTGAAAGCATGTCAACAAGAAGTGTTGAGGTGTATATGGAGAATATCATTAACTTGTTAAACATAACAAGACCACGAACCATTATTTATATAGCTTTAGTGGTTAATTGACTACTTGCAGTGCAACCTTAACCTGCAGCCTACCTATCACCAAATCAACTTGAAAGTAAAAGTTTTCGGCACGTATGTAGTCTACTGAATAGGCTAGATTAAAGCATGAAAAGAGTAGCCTATTTATTTTTGTCATGCATTTCTAAGTCTGCTTCAAAGGGGGTGGGTGATTAATTTCTGTACACCTGATAATTTATACTACAGTGCTTTATTGTGATACGTCTGTGAATGATGTTTTGCAGTTATTTTGCAGTTTGCTGAATAGGCCATCCATTAAAACGTGGTATTATCATCTCTCAACTTTTTTTTTAACTTTATTACTGTCTGTAATCTTTCCAGCCTATGGGTTGTGATCATACGTGCTTTGTGGTTATGACCTGTCAGAATAGGAAATGTTTTATTATGGTGTCAAGATGAATGAATATCCAAATAAGTCGGTCAATAAATATGTGAAAAAAGTCAGCTGCATTAAAAAGGTTCGGATTTCATTTTAACAGGCCAAACGTTTTTGAATGGTTGACACGTAGGCTATTGATTTTGGATGTGATTCCTGTAGGCCTATTCATCCAATGGGTCTTGGCATAGTGAAGAAAACTTTTGCAACAGTGAGTTGCTTTCTTCTGGACTGCATCTGAAGTTGATTTGGTGATTGATTGATTGAAACGTGTTGCTGTAAAACTGGCGTGTCGTCAATGCAAGTGGGGCCATTTTGTGCGTTGTGCGCGACGCAGCGTGATGAGCTACGTAATACAAATACAATATTAATACAGCCTTTAATATAACAGAAACCCCCAAAGATGGTGGTAATGGTAAATACTGTTTGAGAGAAAGCATTTTTGTGTAATTTTTCTTTGTGAAAGAAAGATGTTGAGGAAATGGTTAGACGTTAGACATAAGCTTCTGAGAGTCCGAGGCATCTCTCGTTGTCGGTAGGTATTTCCTGAATTGCTCCAGCCTCTAAGGGCACCCACAGAGGTAAACGCTAGTACATTTTCATGACCGCCAGGATATTTTGTTATGTGGGATTTAGTCCAGGGCAAATAAATTGGTCACCCCGGGCGTTACCACCAATTTGTCCACCCCTGTGCTTCACCAAGTAAAAATGCTAAGACTATGTAGAGAGTCTTTATGAAAGCATTCATCTTGAGAGGTGTATGCGAAGACAGCGGAGGATGTGCCCGCTGTTCTCTTCATTATTTATTCATTCTTCTTCGTTGTGTTAAAGGGGGTCGACAAATGTAGAGTCGTCTCCCACAAAACAATATGTCACTGACTGGTCGAATGCAAGCAATTGAATTCTCACCGTGGCCCTCGCTGGCGAGAGGTGAAATATTTCAGCCACTGTTACCGAGGTAATGCTGCAGCGTTCCTATGGTTTGTAGCGAGTGAATTGTCCGGAGTCAATACTCTGTCGGTGTGAGAAGAGGAGGAGAACACGGGCGCATCCAGTCAGGAGCCAAAGTACGTGTGTACAAAAAGTGATGACAGAGGAGGGAAAAAAAAGACTGCGCGCACACTGCTTGAACGGCCCGTGTAAGTTATTATAAACGAGCAAACGCCGCCGCCGTCGTCGTCAGAGAACCAGACTGTGCGTATTATTGGCAGACTGGCTGGTAGAGTAAAGTGAGCGAGGCAGGCTTTTTTCAAACAAACAAAATAAGACGCTGCAAGCGGGGTGTTGTGCTTGACGCGTGTGTCAGTTTGCAAGCGCGCGGCAGGTGATCTCACACCTGCGCGCGGCAACCGGTTTTTGGAGTTTCTGCGCCGAAAGCCCAGGTCGCGTTTAGCGCCTGGCTTCCGTAGCTCCTGCAGAAATATACCAGACCTGCCTGCCGCGGTTTAGCGGGGAGCCCCCCCCCCCCCCCCCCCCCCCCCCCCCCTGTCAAAAAAAAAAAAAAACTTTTGGGCGCCCTGGCACAGAGCTGTGCCGTTCGCCATGGAGACGGCCCGTTTCCTGTGCAGGTGGGCTGGAGGGACGCTGTCTTCACTTGGCCGTCAGAGACCCGGCGCTGTAGCAAGGTGGACCCGGCTTTCACGATTCAACAGATGCAGCAGGGTCTATGTTACCTTATTCCTCTTGAAGTCTGGACGTGGTATCTAAGGATAAAAACAACAGGAAATGTGTATGCAATGCAGTGATTTAAGCGGAGGGCTGTATTTGCACCATGTAGGGCCCGCTAAAAAACTCTGCTGTGGCCAATATCACAAATGTAAATTAAAATATTTATGTGAGCTGGTGTGGGCAGTCTGGGGTACGTTTGACTGGCAGCTCTCACTTTGCCAATTTCAACTCCTGTGATGTGGGTGTGTGTCGGGGGGTGGTAGCAGCACTGGAGGGACTTGGCAGTGGTATGAGTGGAATCTAAGGAGGCATTTTTTTTGGGGGGGGGGGGGGGGGGCAGACCTGGAATGTGCAGGACAAGGCGGAGCTTCTGTGGACCTGCGCCTTTGACTGATAACCGACTTAAAACGCGCCGCGTGCAATAAGCTTAGATGAACACCAGCACACAACTGACTGCAACGTAGGTGAAAGAAACATCTTTTCTAAAACTGACGTATTGTTACAAATACCGTACTGAAGGGGATGTCTTAATACCAGTCCATAAGTAAGCACATTCCATTGTCCCAGGACGGCCTGTGGAGATTGCTTAGATTTTCTGTTTGTTTTTTACACTGGTACTACTGTGCCTTCACCTGAGCAGGGGAGTATACTACGAAGCAGGATTACTTACCTAGCTGGATACCTGCACTGAGTAAAACCTGGAACAGCTCATTTTACTTCAGTCTGTGTCCTGTTTTGGGAGGGTTCCCAAATCCCTGCATTTTCCAGCTAACTAAGTAATCCTCCTTTTGTAGTATACCCCCCCCCCCCCCGGTGTGCTGAAGTGCCTCACCCTTACGTAGATCACTGAGCTTCATTTGGGATTTATTTACCTACTGCCATAGTAGGCCTCTTGCATGTCACGTGGACTCTTCCATTTGCATCTTTTTAAAGTTATATTTAGTGCTTTTCAGCTTTATTGGACAGCGCAGTGTCGAGTGACAGGAAGAGTGTCCGCCACCGCGGACACATCTCTACAGGCCACGCCACAGAGACGCCACCGACTGCCCGCGTTTTAACCCACTTTGTTTTTCCCGTCGTTTGCCTCATGGTGCCAGCACAGAATGTCCCAACACAATCTTATTTGTTTATATTTTATGTTTCATGTATTAAGTTAGGCTTCCATGCTGCTCTCTTGAGGCAATCGTGCGGGATAAAACCTGAGAGAGGATGCTGGCTGGCTCCTGTTTGACTCAGTCGCGCTCATTCGCAGTACAGTGGAGAGCGTAACTGGTGTGCAGTGTGGCCCCATTGGCTGTACCGTCGCTCTGGGGGTGGAGGGTCTCGGTCCGCTATGGTAACCCCGCACAAGTGTCCCGTCTGCTCTGTCGGCTGCCTGCGGGTCCGCCTGTGTCGGCTGCACGGTCCCCCGTCGCCACGGCGGCCGCCGTGTCCCAGGCCGCCCCGGCGTTTGGTTTTTACGGCGCGGGACGGGAGGCTTGCGACTGTGCACGGCCTGACCTGAGGTTACCCTACACAGTATGTGGAGCGAATGCGCGGAGGAGACCGACAAATAAGTGGATGATGTCACCGTCTTTAGTGCGTTGCACAGCGCGCTGTTGTCTTCTTCCCGGTTGTGTGGTCAGTATGAGTGTTTAAGTGAGTGTGTGGGTGTATGTGTGCATTTACGTACGTCGACGTGTGAGAGTTACTGACAATAATGCTTGTTGTTCCCATATATGAATCACCCAGCATTAGTCACAGGTTTCTGTAGACATATTTAGTCTAGGGAGTTCACCTAGATTTATATAATGTTCTTGTCTGGATGAGCAGTTGAGATGGTTGGGGAAAAAGCATAGATTTTGTAGAGTAATAATTTTATTTCGGAGCGAGAGGTCAGCGGAGTGCCCTGCAGCACAGTCGGACCCCGTTGACGGGAGTTGGCCATGGATCCCGTCGCCATGGCCGCCACGTGGCCTCGGAAGTCCGTGAGCGACCCGCGACCGGGACAGCGTCCTTGGTTAGGACGGGCTCCGCAGTGTTGAATGGCGGTAAAGCGTGCTCTGAGCTCCGGGTCTCCTCAGACCCGCGAGTCCCGCCACGTCGCTCGACCGAACATCAGCCCGCACAGTGTCCCTGGTCGCGCCTTCAGCGCGGAGCTGCTGCTGTCCACTGAGCAGATTGCTTTTATACATCCCTTCCCTTAAACGCTCAGCACACGGTCGCGGGTTAATGATTGCCGTCGTTGTTGACAGACTGTCGAGATTAATGTCGTAAACCGCTGGGCGATATCCTGATTTCCAAAGAGACTAATTCTCCATGCAAAGGAATCTGGCACCTGTCACAGAGCGAATTCCTGAAGGTAAAAACAATCCACAGTGCGGGGGGTGGGGGGGGGGGGGGGTCTTTACAGGTTGAACCAAACCCACGAATGAATGCAAGTTCCCATTCCCAGGCATTCGAGTTGGACGTCTGCTAGCGCTGTGGCGAACTCAAATGAATCCCAAGTCCCCTGTCCTAAAGCTGGCTGGCAGCATCATCTGTGAGGCGTTTTTACCGGCCGCTAGCGTGTTATTATAACGTTGAACAAAAACAGTCCCGGCCCTGGAGGGTGGGGTGGGTGGGTGGGGGGTGTTGGGGCGTGTTGGGCGTGCGTGATGTCCAGCCCCGTTATTGTTTGGTTGTAATGTCACAAAGAATGAATCCGTAATAAAGATTGCCGGGAAGATAAGAGGCTTCATTAAGCGTTCCCTTTTGCCGCCCCTGGCTTTCCTCTACAGTACCGGCATTGTATCACTCTGTTATTCTTGCCTGATTGCTGTGTGTAAGCCTCTCTTTCTCTCTCTCTCTCTCTCTCTCTCTCTCTCTCTCTCTCTCTCTCTCTCTCTCTCTCTCTCTTCCCTTCTTCCCCCCCCGCCTCTGGCTGGTGAGTTACCTCAGGTCAAGGGTGAACTGCAGGGCTGGGTTGGTTTTGCTGGGTCAGGTGACTCAGGTCATCGGGGGGCAGCCCAGCCATTTCACACCAGAACCCCCCCAGTGCCTCCCGTCTTCCCTTGGGCACAGACCTCCCCGCCCCAATGCCCAAACCCCAGCATGCACTGCTGTTATGATTCTCTTCGCCGCGACATCGCGCAGTGGCTCTCGGAACATTCAACCCTGCCGCAATAGTCCGCTGTTGCATTCCCACTCGAAATTGGCCGAAATTTGGTGATGTGGCGTCCCACACCGGTTCACCTTAACTCCCACCGTTTCAGCGTCGGTCTCAGTCATCGGCGTGGCGCGACTGCAGGGTCAGTTCTCACAGCTCAGGAGCTGGTGTGTCGTTGGCTTGTGTGTGTCATTTTTGCACGTGAGGCGAGTGTGATCCTCACCACAGCATGCCCACCGCGGGGAGCACGTCACAGCTTTCACACCCACCGGTGATGTGCGCACGCCTCTGCAAGTGTGAACAGCAATACACGCACGCACGCGCGCACGCACGCACGCACACACACACACGCGTGGTCCTGTGTGGTGTGTCAGTACTGACCAGGATTTCTTTACCTGCACTAGTCTGCATAATTTGACAGACAGTATAACATACATATATAAACATATGGCCAAATCAAGATAACATCGCCTATGGTCGATTCAGGTACAATATAGAAGCCAAATCAGAAACCAAGGTTATAACAAATTTAAAAAATGTATTTCTTTGTCGCTACTTTTTGTTTTGAAAGATTAAAATTAGAGGTGTGGTTTGGCCCTAACGTAAAGAGAGATGACAACAGTTAACGCTGCAGTGCTGGCGCTAGGCCTATTGTGACCAGCACTCAGACTTAAAACTACACCCGTCGCCACAAAAAAAGCTTTGTGAATGAATTCAGGCATCACTTTGAGTCACCTTGTGCTTGTGTGTGTGCTCTCCACCACCAGTCTGTCAGATTTAATGGCCCCAGAAATGACTTCTGGGTAATTGGAGTGAAACTGGAACCATCTGTGACCCTGGAAGAAGCCCTTACGGGACACCCGCCTTACCCGGGATTAGAGATGAGGGAGAGAGGGGCTTGTGACAGACACAATGACCCTGTAATCTGTCGTAATTATTTCCTGTGCTGCTGCTGCTGCCGCCGCCGGTCGCCGGTTTGAGAGCAATTCACACTGCTGGGACAATTACACGCAACTCATTCCCGGGTTAGCAACGTACTGTTCACAACGGCTTTGTCTCCGGGACACATTTGCTTCTCGTAACAGACAGACCGACAGTGTTTGTAATCCCACTAATTACACAAAGAACACGCTAAACTGGGTAACCGCAAGTCACAATTGAACGGAAGGGGGAGGACGTAATCGGCTAAAATCTTGACTTGTTTGGGGGGGCTTTTATTTTCTGTTTTTGTAAATACATTATCACAGATTAACTACAGTCTCGCGCCTAATACGCCTTGGCCGAAAAACTAGTCTCCACGGGTTCTTTCGCAACAGATCACCTTTGCGATGTTCATTCTTCTGGCGTGTGGCTTCATAGTGCGCTTCCAATGAGCACTTTCCTTCAGGAGTTTATTTGCAAAGATTTGGGTGAACTTTCACAAATGCCAGTTGACCTGGAAACCTTCAGTTTGAGTTTGTCCAAGCATTGCGGTAATGGAGCGGTAAAAATTAGAAATAGGCCCTTCGGATGCCCTTTGAAGCCGATGTGTCATGTTGTCATATTCACTTGCTTTTTAAAAAACATTTTTTACTCGTTTGTTAACCACCCTTAAGGAAACCACTGTTTGAGGGAGTAGGGAGTAGCCTATTTGTTTAGGGTCTAAAGTAGAAGCCTCCTTTCTTGAAGAGGGCCAAAAAACCTGCTCATGTTTCTCTACTGTCCATCGTCTGCGCGTCCCCATGGCAACCAGGTCCTAGTCAATGAAGCGGAGGGATCGTGGCTGGCGTGGAAGGGTTTTTTTCTGGGGGAGGACTTTGGAGTGCTCTCCTGGTCAAAAAAAAAAATAATAGAAAGGAGGAGGAAAGAAAAACCTGAAACCTCAATGCCCCAAATAGCAGATTTATAAGCCTTCTGCGGCTGAGAAAATAACAGGCAGTGTGAGGGTCTTTGCATTCCAGCGCTGAGCTGTCCAAAGGCCCAGAAAGGGGAGATTTATACGCCTCCTCTGAGTGACCCAGGGCCTGCGCCAAAAATGTTTATTTAAAAAAAAAAAAAAAAAAGGTAGATAAAATTCCTGCCCAGCTGCTCACGTATTCTACCCCCCCTCCCGACGCTGTTTAATGGGGCGTGACAGATTTTAATGAGGGAGGATTTGTAAGGTTCTGCATGGCTGCAAAAGATTTTGTTTCTTCTTTTCTTTTTTTTTTGGGTGTTGTTGTTTATATAAAAAAAAATGCGATGCAAATCATTGCTTTTGAAAGCCGCCGTCATCTCGGCGAACGGACCTTGAATGAGAAGGGCCCGAGACAAAAACGAGGCCTGGCAGTAGCCATAGAGACGGCGAAAACACGGGACGGCGGTGCGAACGTGCCGAGCGCATGATGCTCCGGCAGCCCGACCCCCCGCCCCCCCCCCCCCCACCCCCCCCCACCCCCCCCCCCCCCCCCCCTCTTCTGCCCAAAACGCCCGCCTGCCTGTCAGCCATAATCACTCCTGACCGTTCCTCCCAGCGACGACAAATTCACCTTGTTAGCTTCGATTGTTACTGTTTTGATGTGTTTACGAAAAGGAGAACGTTTCATCTGAGGTTGTGGGGAGGAATTTAGATGCGTAAAATCGCAGGTTGAATTGTTAATGGAATTGACACTCAACTCAGTTTGAAAATGAGTGGTTGGGAGGGATGTATTTCAAGTATTCTTTTTGTTTTTATGGCAAAATCTGTATTTTCATTTTGGTTGTTGCCAAGTTTTGGAATGTGACCATTCATGCCTCAATGTTTTAAAGAATTCTAAGACTATCCTGTTGGATTTTTCTTTCAAAATTCTAAGTCAGTGTTCTAGAACTCCATTGCTTTCAATTAGTGATTGTTACATCAGCATTAGAATGTTCAGTTAAGAACATTGAACACACATTCGTGATCTTACACCTTAACTGAGATTTTTCTGAATGCGTATGGGCTTATTGAAAACATTGCAGATGGTGGTGGCAGTGAGTAAAAATGACTGCATTAAATAACAGTGGTGGCATGTGGTGCTGTTGATGGGTTTGGATGATGACCGGTGTCATGTGTCTCGGTCCTGGGTGTTCACTGTGAGCTCTCCCGTCCCAGAGGGCGTTTGCTGTTGGCCGAGTCTGACCCTGCCTGTGGATGTGACTGCACCTGTGCCAAGTTGGACCCTGTGTTTGGTTGTGATGGTGCCTGTGCTCCGCCTGTCCATTTAGAATCTGAAGGCCGATGGGCCCAGTCTAACTGCGTTTGATTATGATGATTGTAAATGCAGATTCAGACGCTGAACGACGTCCTGTGTGTGGATGTGACTGGGCGTTCATATGCATGCTGTGCCTTGGATGTGACGGTCCAGTATGTCACATCGACCCTGCGTTTGCATGTGTGGATGTGAATGCTTAGCCGTGCCCTGTGTTTTGGATGTGACGGTGCGGTATGTGAGGTGGGCCAGGAGTATATCTGAGCATGTGCGAAGCAGGGGGCAGGAGTGCGTCTGAGGCATGTGCGAAGCATTACATTACATTACATTTATTTAGCAGACGCTTTTATCCAAAGCGACGTACAGTAAGCAGGGGTGTGTCTGAGCAATGTGCGAAGCAGGGGCAGGAGGGCGTCTGAGCATGTGCGAAGCAGGGGGCAGGAGTGGGTCTGAGCATGTGCAAAGCAAAGGGGCAGAAGTGGGTCTGAGCATGTGCGAAGCAGAGGGCTGGAGTGGGTCTGAGCATGTGCAAAGCAGGGGGCAGGAGTGGGTCTGAGCATGTGCGAAGCAGGGGGCAGGAGTGCGTCTGAGCATGTGCCGAAGCAGGGGGCAGGAGTGGGTCTGAGCATGTGCAAAGTAGGGCGCAGGAGTGGGTC
>CM056395.1:17165206-17192706 GCA_029718625.1 Synaphobranchus kaupii
CTTTGCATTCCAGCGCTGAGCTGTCCAAAGGCCCAGAAAGGGGAGATTTATACCGCCTCCTCTGAGTGACCCAGGGCCTGCGCCAAAAATGTTTATTTAAAAAAAAAAAAAAAAAAAAAGGTAGATAAAAATTCCTGCCCCAGCTGCTCACGTATTCTACCCCCCCTCCCGACGCTGTTTAATGGGGCGTGACAGATTTTAATGAGGGAGGATTTGTAAGGTTCTGCATGGCTGCAAAAGATTTTGTTTCTTCTTTTCTTTTTTTTTTGGGTGTTGTGTTTATATAAAAAAAATGCGATGCAAATCATTGCTTTTGAAAGCCGCCGTCATCTCGGCGAACGGGACCTTGAATGAGAAGGGCCCGAGACAAAAACGAGGCCTGGCAGTAGCCATAGAGACGGCGAAAACACGGGACGGCCGGTGCGAACGTGCCGAGCGCATGATGCTCCGGCACCCCGCCCCCCCCACCCCCCCCCCCCCCCCCCTCTTCTGCCCAAACGCCCGCCTGCCTGTCAGCCATAATCACTCCTGACCGTTCCTCCCAGCGACGACAAATTCACCTTGTTAGCTTCGATTGTACTGTTTTGATGTGTTTAACGAAAAGGAGAACGTTTTCATCTGAGGTGTGGGGAGGAATTTAGATGCGTAAAATCGCAGGTTGAATTGTTAATGGAATTGACACTCTACTCAGTTTGAAAATGAGTGGTTGGGAGGGATGTATTTCAAGTATTCTTTTTGTTTTTATGGCAAAATCTGTATTTTCATTTTGGTTGTTGCCAAGTTTTGGAATGTGACCATTCATGCCTCAATGTTTTAAAGAATTCTAAGACTAATCCTGTTGGACTTTTCTTTCAAAATTCTAAGTCAGTGTTCTAGAACTCCATTGCTTTCAATTAGTGATTGTTACATCAGCATTAGAATGTTCAGTTAAGAACATTGAACACACATTCGTGATCTTACACCTTAACTGAGATTTTTCTGAATGCGTATGGGACTTATTGAAAACATTGCAGATGGTGGTGGGCAGTGAGTAAAAATGACTGCATTAAATAACAGTGGTGGCATGTGGTGCTGTTGATGGGTTTGGATGATGACCGGTGTCATGTGTCTCGGTTCCTGGTGTTCACTGTGAGCTCTCCGTCCCAGAGGGGCGTTTGCTGTTGGCCGAGTCTGACCCTGGCTGTGGATGTGACTGCACCTGTGCCAAGTTGGACCCTGTGTTTGGTTGTGATGGTGCCTGTGCTCCGCCTGTCCATTTAGAATCTGAAGGCCGATGGGCCCAGTCTAACTGCGTTTGATTATGATGATTGTAAATGCAGATTCAGACGCTGAACGACGTCCTGTGTGTGGATGTGACTGGGCGTTCATATGCATGCTGTGCTTGGATGTGACGGTCCAGTATGTCACATCGAACCCTGCGTTTGCATGTGTGGGATGTGAATGCTTAGCCGTGCCCTGTGTTTTGGATGTGACGGTGCGGTATGTGAGGTGGGCCAGGAGTATATCTGAGCATGTGCGAAGCAGAGGGCAGGAGTGGGTCTGAGCATGTGCGAAGCACGAGGGCAGGAGTGTGTCTGAGCATGTGCGAAGCAGGGGGCAGGAGTGTGTCTGAGCATGTGCGAAGCAGGGGGCAGGAGTGCGTCTGAGCATGTGCGAAGCAGGGGGCAGGAGTGCGTCTGAGCATGTGCGAAGCAGGGGGCAGGGAGGGCGTCTGAGCATGTGCGAAGCAGGGGGCAGGAGTGGGTCTGAGCATGTGCAAAGCAAAGGGGCAGAAGTGGGTCTGAGCATGTGCGAAGCAGAGGGCTGGAGTGGGTCTGAGCATGTGCAAAGCAGGGGGCAGGAGTGGGTCTGAGCATGTGCGAAGCAGAGGGCTGGAGTGGGTCTGAGCATGTGCAAAGCAGGGGGCAGGAGTGGGTCTGAGCATGTGCAAAGCAGGGCGCAGGAGTGGGTCTGAGCATGTGCGAAGCAAAGGGGCAGGAGTGTGTCTGAGCATGTGCGAAGCGGGGGGGCAGGAAGTGGGTCTGAGCATGTGCAAAGCGGGGCAGGAGTGCGTCTGAGCATGTGCGAAGCGGGGGGGCAGGAGTGGGTCTGAGCATGTGCGAAGCGGGGGGCAGGAGTGTGTCTGAGCAGGTGTGAAGCGGGGGGCAGGGAGTGTGTCTGAGCATGTGCGAAGCGGGGGGCAGGAGTGGGTCTGAGCATGTGCGAAGCAGGGGGCAGGAGTGTGTCTGAGCATGTGCGAAGCGGGGGGCAGGAGAACACAGGAACCCTTAGAGATGGAGAAGCCTCTGATGAGCAAAGAACACAGATCACAAGACAGGGAGGAGAAGACAGGGGCTGCTTTGTTACTCACACATTCTCTTACATATCACTGCATATTTTCAAAATGAATTGCATGTTTTTTAAGATTACGGGGGGAGACAAATAGCTGCTGACTGTTGCATCCGGGTAGGCCGCAGCGATTTTGTTTTGTCTGCTTAAATAACTTTCTTCCCGTCCAATCACACACCAAGCAATGATCTTTAAAGGGGAATTCCACTGAAAAAATTATGTTTGATTTGTAGAAGAGTAGCTCTCAGCCAACTCTCTACCTGTAGTGAGAGCAGAGATATAGCCCCAAACCACTGTGCATGTACCTGGTACCTGCTTTACTGTGAACTACAACGCTACTTGAATAATTGGTAACTTGGCTAAGAACTCTTTGAGCTAGCTCGCAAGCTAATACTGTTCACAGTTGTCACAGCATGTTCCCAGCACCTCTCTCTCTGAGTTCGGTCAACGACCTCCTGGTAGGTATGGGAGGTATCTGTAGTTTTTCAAAAATTAGGAAGGGTAGAGGTGTAGGCCTACCTAATTTTGACCTCTATACCTCTACCAAATTTTCACCTTTGCAGCCAATATTTCTGTTCAGAGATTGTCTTGGCCAGCCACAAAGGAATTCCCCTTTAAGAACAACAATAAACTTTTATTTTAATTTGTATAGTGCTATTATTCAAACGTGTTTTCAAGGAGGAATATAAAGCGTGAAAAAGAGTTAAAAACGTTGCCGCGATGAGCCTGGTTGACTGTTCTCCTGCAGTCTGGCTGCTCCTGATGTGAATGCGGTGTTCTGCTGTGACGGGATGCCTGAGCAGCTGAGTGAGCTGACCGACTGCACACGTGTGTGCCTGCTCTACGCTCTCGCAAAACCCACAGAGGACGTTTGTGTGGTGGGATGAACCCTACAAGGCCTCGGACGTTCCAAACAGGGAAAATGTGATTTAAAAAAAAATTATTTTTTTTTAAAAGCCAGAATTTTTATACCTGTAATGGGGGGGTAACAGTAACTACTTCTGTATGATGCAAACAGTGCCTAACAAATGAACCTCAGGAGAAACGTGCATTAAGTCTCTCTGTGGCTATAAGGGAAGATGGCAGGCAGTGCTGAGTGCGCCAAAAGCCAGCCCCCCCCCCCCCCCACAGTTCCCGCAGCGCCAGACGGCGGCGTGTCACAATGAAGAATGCCTCGCGCCCGATGCCCTTATCTCCGTCTCACACGGCCGTATCCGTGACGACGGGAGTCAGCACTTTTACCGAGGATGTCATCAAAGGCCTCGGACAGATAGCTTATCGAATAAAATCCCGACCCCCGCCGTTCCGCGCACGCCGGCCGTGTTTGGGAAGCTGATAAAGATGTTTTTTTTGTTTTGTTCTGACTTGCCTTGTTTATATACAGCGATGACCTATAGCGATCTGCATCGTTTGTCAGCTGAGAGATGTGTACCTGGGAAAATATGGGATTGAGAGATACTGGGGGAAGTGTGTGTGTGTCTGTGTGTGTGTGTGTCTGTGTGTCTGTGTGTGTGTGTGTGTCTGAGTCATCTTGTGCTATGGAGGGCTGAGAATATATGCAGGCTTTTATTCCAACCAATCACTTCACCTTCTGATTTCACTAATTAGCACACCTTCAATCAGGGAGGAGGATAAACTAAAGACTGAAATCAGCAGATGTAGTGATTGGTTGGAATGAAAACCTGCATATACTCTCGGCCCTCCATGGCACATGATTGGGCACCACTGCTCAATGTCTTAGAGAAGGGAGCTTGCAGAAGTGGCGACGTGTTCCCAAACCGAAGCGTTTTCCGGAGAATGGAACAACGTCGCGGAAAAAAGTTGCGCGAGAGGGTTGCAGGCGTTTCAATCCCAGCATAAAGCAAAATTGAACTTTGGTAGAACTTTGTGTTGTGTAGTTACCTGGCCATGATACGAGTCCAAATGGTGGCGAAATATGTTCATTGGTTGCTCTGCGCTCCCCTGTGGTGATAATCCAGAATAGGGTATTTGTCGCTCTCCATTCACTTCTATAGCGCAGCTAAAACGGTCTCAAAATGACACGTACGAACACGAACGAAGCGGATTCTGTCAAACAATCAATGCGCACCATTATCCACCTGCATGTTGTTTTGTCACACCGTTTTTTTGCCGTCTTGTGAGTATGTTACCTAACACTTAGGCCCAGCCAGCCTCTGCAGTCTTGGATGTAAAATACGTTGGAATCCCCAAATGAGGAGTGGGATTTTGCATTTATTTAAATGATCTTTTTTGAAGTGAGTTCATGTGGCTTAGGGGGGATGTGGGCCTGGTCTTTGCCGGTTGTAAGGCAGCGAGCCGATGCCACTGAGACCGGGGGTCGAGTGCTCTGTAATAAGATCAAAAAAAGATAGTGACACACACGGCTAGTAGTGTAACGATTCATGCGATGCATCGATGAATCGATTGTCAGTCCTACCGATTCAACTAAATCGATCTGCTAAAATAAATAAATAGAATGAATCGCTTTGGCTTCACCAATAATCAATATAAATGCTTTAAATCTTATGAATCGCGATTCTTAATTATGATTATTGTTTTAAGACTTAGTTTACACATTTTTTTGTGAACAAACATGGCAGAGAGCGGCAGCGAGATTGTTAATGCACCAGCAAACTTGAAATCAAAAGTGTGGAAGCATTTTGGCTTCGCAAAGAAAAATGGTGAAATTGACAAAACGTCTGCAGTGTGTCGAATTTGTAAAAGTGCAATTAAATACCTCGGGAACACTACAAATCTAGCCAGCCACCTTTTAAGGCGACACGGTATCACAGAAGCGTCCGCTTCAGTAGCTGCAGCTAGTTCGGCTAACCCTTCTGCTAGCGGTAACGTTGCTAACCTTTTTGAGCAAAAGCTCGGAGCTCACTCACTCACTCACTCTCACCCACCCCCCGCTCACTCACCCACCCATTCACCCACCCTCTCACTCACCCACCCACTCACTCACTCTCACCCACCCTCTCACTCACTCACCCACCCACTCACTCTCACCCACCCTCTCTCACTCACTCACCCACCCTCTCACTCACTCTCACCCACCCACCCACTCACTCACTGACTCTTAACTCACTCACTCACCCACCCACTCTCTCCCCTGCCAGCATGTAGCCTATTGAAAAATGTTCAAAATAACTGAGCCACGTTTAATTACATTTTTGTATTCAGCATAAAATATTATGCAGGACTACTTTTTTTATAGAATAAATATGTTTAATAAGTAATTCTGTTGTCTGTTTATTTTTTCACCTTTCAGAAGAATACAGATAGTCTCACTCGCATTATTGCATGTTTATTTCATGGATATAGAATTTTGGTTAAAAGTTACTGAATCGAATCGTGGTTTACAGAATCGAATCGAATCGAATCGTTCCAAAAAAAAAAAAAGTGTCCTTGAATCGAATCGGCAACTACTGAATCGTTAATCGAATCGAATCGCTGTGAAGCCAAAGATTCACACCCCTACACACGGCCTTCCTCTTGTCTGGTGCTGGAGGAAAAAAAAAGGTCTGTCACATCAAAATCTCAAAAAATAATCTCCGCGCGCAGAAGTACGCTCCACGTCCTTTAATTCAAACGACGTTTCGACCTGGAGGGGCTTCGTCGGGCGTAGGGCCGGGCCTCGTACACGGGACCGTCGTTTGAATGAAAAGAAGTGGACCGTATGTCCGTGTGCGGGGTCTCTTTTTGAGGTTTCGACGGCCTGTAATGTAATGTAAGGGTCACGGTGTCCGTACCTTCAGATTTACAGCGGGGTTTTCCCCCTGGGTCTTAATAGCAGAGGCGCTGCACCTCCGCTGAATTCACCAGCACCTCCACAAACATCAGAGAAAAATCTATAAAACCTCAGACTCAGATCTCCATGGAGGGGGCGGGGGAGGAGGAGGCCCGGTGGCACTATTGAACAAAATTGTCGCCGTGTCGTCATGTTTCCACCAGGTCAGGTGTAGGCTACACCGTGTGAATACCACGGCTCGCCACTTCACACCGCCGCTGCTTACCCTCTGAGGCTCCTCCCCCTCCACTAACAGCGTCTTTGTGACAGTTCTCTGTAAAAAGCGCTATACAAATAAAATTGAATTGAAAATTGAATTGAATTAACCGTCTTCCTGGGGGAAACACTGTATATCGGCAAGCTGTAGGTGCAGAGAGTAGTGACTAGTTCTCCTGTGTGAACTGCACTTTTAATGGGGGGAATGTACAGTTGAAGTTGGAAGTTTACATACACTTAGGTTGAAATCATTAAAACTAATTTTTAACCACTCCACAGATTTCATGTTAGCAAACTATAGTGTTGGCAAATCAGACAGGACATCGACTTTGTGCATGACACAAGTAATTTTTCCAACAATTTCCAAACTTCAACTTCCGACTTCAACTGTACATATAATAGCCTATATGCGTGTCCTTGTGTACATGCTTGTGTGTGCGTGCGCGCGTGTGAATGTATATGTCCATATATGTGTGTATGTTGGTATGCACATCTCCGTATCAGGGGTCGCGTTAGGCCGGCAATTGACGGTTTTTACCGTTTTTTTATGACAAAGGCCGGAAAATGTAATTCCCTCCGGACATTCGGGCCGGTAAAAAAATAAATAAATAAATAAATAACTCCGCAATATAGCCTAGTAATTTAACTCAATAGCCTACACTGTTCTGGTCTGATTTTCCCGAAAGCGTTGTTCGTTAACGTTAGGTCAGATCCCAATTGTCACGTGTTGTTGCTGCCTCTTTTTCCTTATAGCATCTTCCGCAACTCTGCAATTTGCCTTGGAGTAAAGAAATGTTAAATTCGTTATTCTGAAGAACAATGTGTTCTAATAAACTAATGATGCAAAAATCAAGACAGCTTCTTTTGTTGAGAAAACATTACGCACGCAGTCACGCACACCAAATGCGCGATTTTAATGTAATTCATCCGCTTGTGCAAGGCGAAGCTGTAATATTTAATTTTTATATTATTTATATTATTCCTTTATTTTCAAATCGTTTTCGGTCCAAAATATAATACTACGCTGTAACATATGTTGTTAGGCTACATCATTAAATGCACCTGCCTGTCGTTCATATTGAAAATAGATATGGCCGTTTTTTTTATCATATGTCCGACAAACTGTAATCATTCTGGACATTCTGGCCGGCAGTTTAAAATCCTAGCGCGACCTCTGCTCCGTATGTGTTTGTGTACATTTCCATATACATTGCGAGAATGTGTGTCCTCATGTATACATATGGTAGCTTTTCGTCTAAATAAAAAAAAAATAAAAAAAAAGTCTACAATTGCTACACGGTTCACCCGATGTGGATGTAGACACCCTCAAATTAAAGCTGAAATTCATGCAATTTCACCTCATAGTCACTGTTCCATTTCAGATCCAATGTGCTGGAGTACAGAGTCAAAACGGGAAAAGATGTGTCACTCTCCAAATACTTTTGGAGCGCACTGACTGTATTATCTGTGTGCGTGCGTGCATTGTGAATCTCTCTCTCAGGTTTGCCATGTTTGCGCTGTACAGCTGAAGTGTGCAGAGATCCCACAGTCGCGCCTGTTCACTCAGCGGCATGTTTACAGTACCCTGGCGACCTGGGCCTTGATCTCTGCTCGAGTCTGTAGTAGATCTTTTACATGCGCGCCGTTCCAAAGGCTCCCTCCGTGCGTACGTTCCCCACTCTTTTATACATCACTCATTCTAGTTTGTGTCTCTCTCTCTCTCTCTCTCTCGCCCCCTCCCTCCCTCCGGCCTGCTGACCGGCCGTGATTGAGTCGGGCCCCCCCCCAGCAGGAGCAAAGGGCGCCTTGTTGCCATGGCGAGGGCGCAGGCACCTGTTCTGTGATTGGGCATTCCTGGCATTCCCCCTGTCTAATTTTTAACATTTACTGTAGGCACCTCTGACTGTGTGTGCATTCCAGACTGACAGCAGCTCCAGAGAGAGAGGGTGTGTGCGTGTGTGCGTGCGTGCGAGCGTTTAGTTTATGTACGAATTCCACTCAAGGTGAAACCTGCCAGAATTGGGTAGAGATGCACACGGTCTTGTCTCTCTCCCTGTCAATTCAATTCAAAGTGCTTTGTTGGCATGAATGTATCAAAACAATATTGCCAAGGCAGGTAACTGGTAGCCAGCATTTACAATACTAAATAAAGGGAGAATATCTTTCTCTCTGACTCCCTTTCTCTGCAAAACTGGACTCATTTTAAATCCTGCAATAGGTTTGAAAGCTTCAAGGCTTCTTTTTATTCGAAGCGTCTTATTGTATACCTCCTTCTATTCCTTGAATACACCTGACGATCGCATATATTTACAGGGACATGTCTTCTGAAGAAAATGAACCGAACGAGAGAATGCGCTTTGTGGGGAAAAAAGCTGACCAGTTCAAAAACACTGTTTCCTGTCGCGGAGATGCTGCTGACCGCTATGCAGCCTGATGCTGTCGTTACTTTATCACTGTGTGTTAATTACCTGCTAAATCATGGGCGGGGGCCAATGGTGAGAAAACCGCATTCCTCTTTCCTAATTTCTGGCTCTGTAGGGAGGGTGTGGGGGCTGTGGCCGGTTTAACCCAGGACAGTGTTGTGGGGGCTGTGTTGTCCTTGTTTTGTGGATCGGCGCAAGACAGGCCTCATCCAGACTGTGGCTAACCCGCGCAGTCTGTGCCCGAAGGCTGCGGCTTTTCCTGCCTTTAAGCGATGATCCAGGATCAGCTAAACCCGACCCCGGCGGTTACGGGAGGAAAGCGCTGAGACTGGTTCGGGGTCAGTGCCTTGGGGTGTCCAGACTCAGCATAGCGAGGTTAGGTACTCTGTAAACATCCTGTAAACTTGCGTACATCACCGCACGTGCTCTGTACAGCACTGTCGGGGAATGCGTTCTGTAACGCAAGCGTGGGCTGAGTTTCCATAGGTGTTTTCCTTTTTTTTAATTTTAAACAAACGTTCTCATTCCATCCAATTCTACTCGGAATAAATACTGTGGTTTAGGGAGTGGGGGTGCTGGCTCAGGGGGTTTAGGGAGTGGGGGTGCAGGCTCAGGGGGTTTAGGGAGTGGGGTGCAAGGCCTAGAATATTGCCCTGTGACCTCGTAACCAGGAGACGAGTGCTACGTTCGCTATTTTAATTTCCCTCCCACAAGAAAATTACTTGCCTCATTAAAAATATATTTTTTGGCTTTTTTCATTTTGTGTTTTAATTTATTTTCTTACTATTTTTTTAGAAGTACATTTAAAAAAATATCTCTACTAGGTTTAGGCTATGTCACGGCTGGAACATACATTTTTAAGCTTACCTTTCGCTTCCAGCGGTTTCGGGCTTAATTCTTAGAAACAAATACACGCTGTTGCCTTTGTTTTGCGTCATTTGCTCAACACTCTGGGGTATTGAACCTTATTTGTTCCATCATCTTGCGTACAGGCTGGGGTTGTTGTGTTTGTAATGCCTAATGCAGTGATATAGTCTGGAGGGGTTCCCTAACGCACAGGCCTTAACGACGAACACCTGCGGATTTAAATGATCATTTCCTGTCACAGGTAGCATTTCACCACAGAGGCAACGGAGGTCAATAAGCTCAATATTTCCTGAATGGAGCGTGCAACCGAGAAGGCTGGTTTATGTTTCATTCGGTGTGATCGAGTTTTACTTTTTTTGAATGTGAACCGCGCTGAGGCATTGTTACCTTGGCGGGTGAAACCCTCCCTCCCTGGTCAGTACCAGTGCCAATTATGCATCGCCCTGCTGGGCCGCCAACCACTATCGCCAAGTTCTATTTTTCCTGGAATGGCTGACTTAAACGTGGTCGTTTGTCGTCTTTTTGAAACTAAAAGGTCTAAATGGTCGTCAAAGTATTCAGTTTGCGGTCTCGCGTGTGGTCAAATATCACGCCAGCAGCGCCTCGAGGTTGAGTTGACATGGGGTGTCGAGCCATTTGAGGCCTATCTCTGTATGAGGCTGTCTGACATCTGCAGGATCCTTGTGATTGAAGAAATAGCGTTTTAAACAGGGTGGTCATTTGCTGCTTTCGATCAGTTGATCAGAAAAAGGTTTTTTGCGCGGGTTTTTGTTTTGCGCTGGTAATTAACAGCGATTTTGGTGGCGTCTCGGCGGCGTAGCCTGTAAAAGCACCTTCCTCATGCTCACTGCGAAACGCGACGTTGGCGGTTGAAGTCCGCTCGCATGTCTCTCCCTCTCTCTCTCCCTCTCTCTCGCCCCCGTTCTTCCTGTCTCTCTACACTGTGCTGTCCAGTAAAGCCGAAAAGCCCTAAAATACACCTTAAAAAAAAAACCCCCCCGTGGTTTTCATTTCTGATGTGATAGACCCGTGGTCTGGCGTTTGGGTGGGTGGGCTTGGCCTTAGTGTCTGTCGAGGGAGATTTTCCCTCTTTCTGAGACCAGCGCTGGAACAAATGCGGGCCTTTCGGGTGCTGACCGCACACTCTTGGACAGAAGTCGGGGATTGTTTGTCAGTGTGGTCATTCGCCCAACAAAACGTACGCCTCACCCCACCCAACATCAGCATCTCAGTCCTTCCTTTTACTGCAGTCTAGTTTTTGCATTTTCCCTTCCTCCCACCCCCCCACACCCACTTACTCTCACAAAAACAAACCCGCCTGCGCCTGGCATGGTACCACAGGACACCAACTTTAGACTTTGGCCACACTTTGTGAAGACGCAGGAATGTGGCCTTTTTATTGTCCCTGTCCAAGCTAAGGATACAAGACTTCTCCCTGTACTTTTCTCTCTCTCTCTCTCTCTCTCTGTCTCTGTCTCTCTCTCTCACACTCTCTCACACTCTCTCACACAGGCTCTCTCTGTCTCCCCCTCTGTCCTTCCCCACCATAGGGGCCTTGCTCAGTAAACCCAAACTAAGCTGCACATGGGCTAGCTCCTTGGATGTCCTCTCACCTCTTGGCCCAGAGGGTTGATCGGACAGGAATGTGCAGTCTGTTATTGGGGGGACCCTGTCACTCTCCAGTCACAAGTCCACACTGGCTGCTTCAAATGTCAGTCCCCCAAAGTTATGTTTTGGTTCCAGCATAGTTCACAGTGTATGCGTAAGTAATACTGATCATTTATATGCTGATGGTGCTTTTATGTGTACCTCTGCCCCCACTCGGAAATAAGCCAGCCATTGAAGTCTGACAAAAGGGTTTTCCAATCTATTCGGATTGCTCTTTGAGTGTATAAATAAATAAGGATTTTTAAAAATCGATTGTGTTTGTGTGTGGTGCGTGCGTGCGTGCGTGCGTGCGGCATGTTGCATGTGGTGTGTTGTGTGTGGTGCGTGTGTGTGTGTGTGTGTGTGTTGTGCGTGTGCTTATATGTGCTGGAGATTGACGCGTCTCTCTGTCCCTCAGGTTGACGAAGCCCCTGTCCTTTGCGGACTGTGTGGGAGATGAGTTGCCGTGGGGATGGGAGGCCTCTTACGACCCGCAAATCGGGATCTACTACATCGACCACATCAACAGTGAGTCCGCTCACTCCTCCGCCGTCACCACAACCGCCCCTGACCCTCGGCTGCGCGTTGCCGTTTTTCAAATGTTTGTCTCTGACAGTTTCCCTGACCAGGGCCTGTGTACAATCCCTCCGTTCAATTTCATTTTTCAGTTTTAAGTAACCTTTTTTAAGCATTCACTCACTCTCTCATTCTCATTCCAGTCACGCTCTCTTTTGTTCACTCACACACACACACACACACACCCACACACACGGTCACTCACTTGGTCACACACACTCGCTCACTCACTTGGTCGCACACACACACCACAACACACACATACTCGCTCACCCACTTGGTCTCACACACACACAAACACACATACTCGCTCACTCACTTGGTCTCTCACACACACAAACACACACACGGTCACTCACTTGGTCACACACACTCGCTCACTCACTTGGTCGCACACACACACACACACACACACACACATACTCGCTCACTCACTTGGTCTCTCACACACACAAACACACACGGGTCACTCACTTGGTCACACACACTCGCTCACTCACTTGGTCGCACACACACACACAAACACACACACACCCACACACACGGTCACTCACTTGGTCACACACACTCGCTCACTCACTTGGTCGCACACACGCACACGCACACGCACACGCACACACACACACACGGTCACAGACTCGGTCAAAGTTACACACTCTCACTCCTCTCACTGGTTCTTGCGCATTCTCTCGCTTGCTGAGCTAGCTGTTCCCTCAGCAGTAAATCGCAGAAATGCGACGTTGTGCCCACCTGAGGGTAAGAAGGCCAGCAGAGTGGTCACACCCATATAACAGCCCGGTTATTGCCTAGCGTAACCCCCCCCCGCCCCGCCCCCCGCCCCCAACAACTGCGCTAGCAGAACTAATAGAAAGATTCGTGAAGCAGCAGTATTGATTTTACTGAGCGGAATTCTGTCTGGGAGACAGCTGAAAATGATTTGTATGTATATACATTTTTGTAATTTAATAGCGTCCTTTGTGAAGTTAAATTTTTCTCTAGTAATGGATGTTGGGGCTGCATTGATATATAAGAGAGAGGGATGGTAAATGCACTGCATTAATAAAAAAATATATTTTAAAAATCTCCACTAAAATATGAGTTCTGAAATATGGGAGGGAAATGATGGCTGTTGTTTAGTCTGGGTGCTGTAGTTTTATATGGGAGGGAAATGATGGCTGTTGTTTAGTCTGGGTGCTGTAGTTCTATGAGCGGTCTCAGTGAAGAGCTCATTTGTTATCCTGCAGGGTAAGGTAAATCGCGGCCGGCCTGCAGCACCGTTATAGCAACCTGGCCGTGGAACACACCGTAATGCCGCTGTGTGGGCGTTGTTGGTGTTGCGGTCTGTGTAGATTTAGCTGTCGTGTTGTCCACCTGTGCGGGGTGGAAAGCTGCGCTGGTGGAGTTCTGTGCAGGTACATAGAGATTTGTACGGCTACCATTGGTTTGGATGGTTGAGTGGAGATTTGTCAGGTGGAGATCTGTGCTGGTTTAGCTCTGTGCGGGTGGAGATCTGTGCTGGTTTAGCTCTGTTCGAGTGGAGATCTGTGCTTGTTTAACTCTGTTCAGTTGGAAACGTGATTGTTTGTCTGTTGTATAGGCGTGTGCTGTGTGGAGTTTGACTGTGTTCTGTTGTATAGGCGTGTGCTGTGTGGTGTTTGACTGTGTTCTGTTGTATAGGCGTGTGCTGTGTGGAGTTTGACTGTGTTCTGTTGTATAGGCGTGTGCTGTGTGGTGTTTGACTGTGTTCTGTTGTATAGGCATGTGTGGTGTGGTGTTTGACTGTGTTCTGTTGTATAGGTGTGTGTTTTGTGGAGTTTGACTGTGTTCTGTTGTATAGGCGTGTGCTGCGTGCGGTTTGACTGTGTTCTGTTGTATAGGCGTGTGCTGTGTGGAGTTTGACTGTATTCTGTTGTATAGGCGTGTGCTGTGTGGAGTTTGACTCTGTTCTGTTGTATAGGCGTGTGTGGTGTGGAGTTTGACTGTGTTCTGTTGTATAGGCGTGTGCTGCGTGCGGTTTGACTGTGTTCTGTTGTATAGGCGTGTGTGGTGTGGAGTTTGACTGTGTTCTGTTGTATAGGCGTGTGCTGTGTGGTGTTTGACTGTGTTCTGTTGTATAGGCATGTGTGGTGTGGAGTTTGACTGTGTTCTGTTGTATAGGCGTGTGTGGTGTGGAGTTTGACTGTGTTCTGTTGTATAGGCATGTGTGGTGTGGAGTTTGACTGTTCTGTTGTATAGGCGTGTGTGGTGTGGAGTTTGACTGTTCTGTTGTATAGGCATGTGTGGTGTGGAGTTTGACTGTGTTCTGTTGTATAGGCATGTGTGGTGTGGAGTTTGACTGCGTTCTGTTGTATAGGCATGTGTGGTGTGGAGTTTGACTGTGTTCTGTTGTATAGGCATGTGTGGTGTGGAGTTTGACTGTGTTCTGTTGTATAGGCGTGTGCTGTGTGGAGTTTGACTGTGTTCTGTTGTATAGGCATGTGTGGTGTGGAGTTTGACTGTGTTCTGTTGTATAGGCATGTGTGGTGTGGAGTTTGACTGTGTTCTGTTGTATAGGCGTGTGGTGTTTGACTGTGTTTTTGGGGATGATGTGGTGAATGCCATGCCGATGCAGTCACGCAGAGGTCAGAGAAAGGCGAGACTACCTGAATGAGACTGGAATGCATTTCGGCCATCTTGCCAGACCAGCGCTGTTACGGCCGTCTTCTCGCAGAACGGAGACTAAAAATCCCCATGTAAAGCCTACAGGGGCATGCGTTTTAAAACAAGACGTAAATCTCAGGCTTGTCTGGGGTGCGTTAAAGCTGAATAGAATCCTTCCACTGTAGTTTCGTTACCGGCAACATTATGTGCTCGCAAGTCTGAATTACATTTGCATCTGCATTTATTTATAGGCATTTGGAATTGCACCGGCTTGATTATGCATGGATTTTTTATTTATTTTTTTCCTTTGTAGTTCTCCATATAACTCTTGTGCACATACGAGTTGTCAAATTAGTCTTGCACTGTGACTAAACATATTCCAGACATAATTCATTCTTCACTGCACACAAAGCTCCAGGGTTTCTTAAGTGTTTTTTTCCCCTCGTGGAATTGCATAGGTAATTTTGTTTTAGTGTGTGCATGTTTTGTTTGTTTACCTTTTTATTTGTTTCCATCTTTGGGGAAAATACTATCATCCGTCCTTCACAACTGGGAGTGTTACTCCCACATCATTTAATTATTGTAACTGAGGAGGCTGTGAGCTTGATATGAGGATATGAGGGATGCCATGAATATGATTTACTGCAATTACTACCATTTGTCCTGAATCCATCGATTGTTTTCGTTGTTATTATTAAACTGTCAAAAGCAGCATTTTTTTTTTCTCTACATTTTTCCTTTAAATCTCTATTTAAAACTGTGACTTTGCATAAAACTTCTTATTGCAGACGTCTCTTTGCTACAGTCAAAATGCCCTGGGCAACGTCCCCCCAATCTCTGCGTGCGTGATGATAAAATGACTTAATACAAAGTACGTAAAGGGAACGGCAGCACTTTTAGAAGTAAAAAGTGAATGAGCTGTGGATGATTGGTCCTCATTGAAATCGACACACTCTTTAATCATGCAGAATGAAAAACAAGTTCAGGATAATTAGCAGTTTTTTTTTTTTAATTAGTTTTTTTTTGGCAATCCTCCCCTATCTCAATTTCATGGTGTCGTCTCAGGTGTGAAGTATTAGTTGTTGAATACTCTCGAATGTGTACAAATATTTGCAGGTGTTCGCCGCAGCTATGAAACCCTACTCTTTCATTCTGGAGGAGCCAATATGCGAATGAAACGGAATCGTTTGCGACATCCCGCGATAGATCAGTGGAGCCAAAATGGCCGAACGGCTCAACAACAAAGGCCCCGCCGTCAAAGAGGAATGTACTTTTAAGGCACTTAAGAGGTAGACGTGCTACTATGCGGACTGTAATGGACGGAGAGATTAGAAGCGGCGGTCAGATGCCAGGCAGTACCCTGTAGATGCGTGAGAGATGTTTGCTGTGGAAAAATATAGTGCCGATCGCTGAACTCAGAGCGCAGAGCTTTTCTTTATCAGACAGAAATATTCCAAGCATCCCTTCTAACCCCGTTGGGGCCTACATTTTTTAAAGCCACATTTATTCCGTCTTTCAGACTGCGAGCGTAACCAATCCTCTGCAGCTAAATCAATTCCCCATCAGATTTTCAGCCGTTACATAATTTATGCCACATGATTGAATATACAAGAAATGCAATCATCATGCTGAACTGTTTGGCGTGTGTGTGTGTATGTGTGTGTGTGTGTGTGTGTGTGTTGGGGAGGGTTGTACAGGAGATCTGTATATCTTCCTCTAGATTCATCTATTTTTGATGTTTATTTGTGTCAATCAATTCTTAAGGCCATTCGCTTCAAACTTGGAACGCTTCTGCTGGGCAATTACTGATTTACCACACAGAACAAAATGGATGACAAATGTAGTTCAAATTTAACTGGATGTTGCAAAATATTTTTACGATCATTTTCTCCTTTTCCCCGTTGGGGGCTTTATTTTCCTGTTGCAGAACTGGATTACGCTGAGAGGAATGCATTATCGTCACAAGTCTCTATAGGGTTCTCCCACAGTGTAAATGGTCTATTTAAGTTTATTTAGTATGGTTTTCCCCATTAAAATTAATCTATTTGTTTGCATAGCCCGTGAGAATAGAAAATTATATTTTTTTACGATTGTTACGAGTTTTCTTATTGTTTGGCAATGTATTTTGAGACAAATGCATACCCCTTGCATTTTTTCTAGTTGTACCTCGCACAGCACACATACATACATACATACATGCATGTTAACAGACAGACACAAACACACACACAGCACAGCACAGCACACATACATGCATTATGTACACACACCACACTAATGCACACCAGAAGCATGTACGTGCGCACAGACACACACACACACAGCTCGCAGTGTATTTCTATCACAGCCGTGTAGCCAGCGCGTCGTGCTAGGTCGTGCGTTTTTTAAGAGCCGGGAGTAAGCGCAGATTGTGAAACCGCAGCGGAGCAGGGGCGGTGTTCCCTGGGTTAGGCCCCACTTCCGAAGCCGTTGTTTCTTATGTAAACTCCCCGAGCCTGCTGGCCTCCCCGCATTGTTTCAGCAGCGGGAGGAGAGATAAGGGTTTTGTTATGAATCTGCACGGGAATATTTCTCATACTGTAGCCTTGAGGAGACGGGAGTTCCTTATGGAAGTAGATGTTTTTTTTGTTTTTTTTTCTGGGATGGTTGGCATTTTTCTTCATCCCATTTGGATATTTCCCCACCCGCACTGCGCTGTCTGTTGCAATTTGCAGGGCATGTGGTTCATAGGCACTCGGACAGGTAAAGATCCGCTGGGCTCTTGCCTTGTTTTTTAACTTGGTTTTATGTTTTTGAAAACAGGGATTTACTTCCCCGAGAGCAGCTTGTTTCTACCGATACATTTTGTGTATTGAGCAGCTAATCCAGGTGCGTTTTCATAGGATTTGAAGTTTTCAGGCTGAACAATCGGAATTAAGGCCCCAGTATACTTTAAACGAACCAAAACGGAGCATCGCATTAAGCTTCGATTGTCGCATGTGTGTGCAGGCTGGCTAGCCGAACTAGTCAAAATTTTCGCTCGGCCTCGTTCACCGTCGCCCAATACGCCCTCGACTGCAATTGGTCAACAAGGCTAGACTTGCTGAAGCTGTTCAAGGATATATCCACATGTATGACTGCACAAGCAGGGACTAGAGAGACACTGAAATTCCATCTTTAAAGAAGCTCCTTTTTACAATGAATAAATTGATCTTACTCACTGTTTTCTTAACACTAGTTGGCAATTGCCCCATATTAGTATTGTGATTTTAAAAGTGTAATTATTTCATCAGGGTTTATGCTACGTTTCCATCCTGCCATTACTTTTTCAACATGGAAATACTGCAAATGCCTAATGTTGTAATTATAAAAGTACAGTTAGATTAGTTTCTTTAATTTCTACTTTCTAGGCAAGTGTGAATTGATATTTCCTACTCCTTCAGGAGCGCATTGACTGCAATTGCATAATGGGCAAATTTTGAGACCATGATTGTGATATCGAAACTTATAATGAGTTTCTAATCCATCTGGCGCGGAGCGTCATTAAACGAACAGAGTAGACCTCATGTCACAGTGAGTGTACTGACATTTCCTCCCAGCGCAGTATTCGACAGCAGTTCGACGGCCTTTGCGAATCCGCCAAATTCAATTTAGTTTAAAGGATACTGGTGAATTTAGTCATTCGCATATTCTTACCTGGGCCCAAAGAGGCCCGTGGGCCATAGTGGCCTACCTGCACCTCCGCGTTTCCTCAGAAAATGCACTTTGCAGCTACTAGCATTTCACATTTCAGGTATTTCAGCATGGTTGACAAAACATCAGCAATCTTTGAAAAGGAAAGCAAATGGTACAATGAAGTCAGGTCCAGTCACCCTGCAGTACATGATCGTTGAGGGAAAAGGTAGGTTGCGCATGCGTTTGCCTTTTCATGTGGGGTTCCCTTGCTCCACACAGTCCCCATGGGGGTCCAGTAATGATTGAATAGCTAGTGTGCCTGAAACCAACAGGAATGAGCAAGTTCAAATGACCATAAAACGGAAAATTCCAGGTTCAGGAAGTTCAGGAAACATGAGCAGAGTTACGTGACGTCTTGGCAGCTTCAGTAATTATTGACTCTGTCAAGGTATGTCTGTTTAGAATCAGTGGTTGGTATGTAATGTCACAGTATATGCAGTGTATGTCTAACATACTGTGACATCAGCACATTGGTGAAGGGGAGTTATTAGTGGTCAGGGATAAAAAAAAATGGGGATAAGGCTTTTGTGACATCACCTTGTGCATAAAGAACACAGAGGAGCTCCACCAATCACAGAGCACTTTGTTAACAACTAATATAACAACACAAAAGGTGATTGGTGGATACTACTTCCTGCTAATACCCACAGGGAGCCTGGAAGTATTGCCAGAAGGTAGTTCCCAATGCCCATCAGGGTAAACATTGTTGGCTGAGGTTTTAAATACTTTTGAAAGTCCAGGTGGTCTTTATGGGGCTCGTCAACACAAGATGTGCGGAATCTTGAGGAAAGGTGACAGACTTGTGTCCACCTCAGATGAATGTGCGCTGTGTGATACCAGAGCGCTTCCTGCTGCTTTTAATGGCGCGTGGCTTAAAGACCACGGGCACGGACTGCGTGTTCATAACCGTTTGAGCCGTTTCAGGTCTTTCTAGAAGCGGGCTAACGTAGCCGTCTGTGGCCACTGTCTTGCTTCCTTTGAGGGCTTGATGTGTGTTGGGAGTTGTATGCACCCACTCAGGTGACTTTGAGTTTTGTGGATTTGATTAGTTTTCTATATTCCCATAATCTCCTGCCGGACCCAACAGGACTCAGTCAGGTCTTCAGGTAGCGGTCTGGTGGTAGCCATGGTGTCATAATCCTTCTGAACATGGAAGCGGGGGGGCTAGATGGGTCATGAACCCCGCGGTGTGGCCCTCCAGCGGTTGGGGGGGGGTAAGCGGTCAGATGATATGGCACGTCCCGGTGTCATGTGACGGTCTCCCGTCGGCCCGACTCCGGGGTCGGTCTCCGCTTTACGACCGGTGCGTGACGGGTTTTCTCCTCTGACCTTCGGAGAAGCGCAATCCACACAGGGCCTCCGCGGCAGCCGAGGACTGATTATTATTTTTTATTATTGAAAAGGGCCTTCGGGGAAGGTGCACCTCACACGGCTAGCTTTCATCACCAGCCATATCAGGACCCGTGTGAGTTTTTTTCAATTTGCTATAGTCCGTCGCAGAAGAATGCCTTTGTTCCGTACGCATTTGTGAGAAGTCAGAGGGCTGATGGAGTTTCCTGGTGAGAAAGCTGAGGATGGAAACTGGAATGGGGGATATAATATTCAGATGTGATTCATAAGCATTTAGAAGCATGTGCCGTATACACATTTCTTATCCCACGCGCTGAAAATCACTCCGGTTTTGAGCCTGCGCTAAATGCAGTAACGGAATGTATTGCGCTGCACACGGTGCGCCGCACGCCGCTAACACGATTAGGTGAAACGGGAAGGTTGCGGAGGTGAAACGGGAAGGTTGCGGAGGTGAAACGGGAAGGTTGCGGAGGTGAAACGGGAAGGTTGCGGAGGTGAAACGGGAAGGTTGCGGAGGTGAAACGGGAAGGTTGCGGAGGTGAAACGGAAAGGTTGCGGAGGTGAAACGGGAAGGTTGCGGAGGTGAACCAGGAAGGTTGCGGAGGTGATCCGGGAAGGTTGCGGAGGTGAAACGGGAAGGTTGCGGAGGTGAAGCGGGAAGGTTGCGGAGGTGAAACGGGAAGGTTGCGGAGGTGAAACGGGAAGGTTGCGGAGGTGAAACGGGAAGGTTGCGGAGGTGAAACGGGAAGGTTGCGGAGGTGAACGGGGAAGGTTGCGGAGGTTAAACGGGAAGGTTGCGGAGGTGAAACGGGAAGGTTGCGGAGGTGAAACGGGAAGGTTGCGGAGGTGAAACGGGAAGGTTGCGGAGGTGAAACGGGAAGGTTGCGGAGGTGAAACGGGAAGGTTGCGGAGGTGAAACGGGAAGGTTGCGGAGGTGAAACGGAAAGGTTGCGGAGGTGAAACGGGAAGGTTGCGGAGGTGAACCAGGAAGGTTGCGGAGGTGATCCGGGAAGGTTGCGGAGGTGAAACGGGAAGGTTGCGGAGGTGAAGCGGGAAGGTTGCGGAGGTGAAACGGGAAGGTTGCGGAGGTGAAACGGGAAGGTTGCGGAGGTGAAACGGGAAGGTTGCGGAGGTGAAACGGGAAGGTTGCGGAGGTGAACGGGGAAGGTTGCGGAGGTTAAACGGGAAGGTTGCGGAGGTGAAACGGGAAGGTTGCGGAGGTGAAACGGGAAGGTTGCGGAGGTGAAACGGGAAGGTTGCGGAGGTGAAACGGGAAGGTTGCGGAGGTGAAACGGGAAGGTTGCGGAGGTGAAACGGGAAGGTTGCGGAGGTGAAACGGGAAGGTTGCGGAGGTGAAACGGGAAGGTTGCGGAGGTGAAACGGGAAGGTTGCGGAGGTGAAACGGGAAGGTTGCGGAGGTGAGACGGGAAGGTTGCGGAGGTGAAACGGGAAGGTTGCGGAGGTGAAACGGGAAGGTTGCGGAGGTGAAACGGGAAGGTTGCGGAGGTGAAACGGGAAGGTTGCGGAGGTGAAACGGGAAGGCCAGGTACAGAGCGTCTCGGGGAGCGCAGCGCTGCCGCCTGAGCAAATCTGGCTCGTCTTCATAGCGAGCGATCTACACATTGTTGGCATGCCTCCTGGGCCGCCTCTTGTTTTCGTAAGGAGTGCTGCTGCTCGGAGCGAGCCGAGTAACCCTTTCCCTCCTGGAGCACGTCCCCGGGGGGGTGGGGGGGGGGGGGGGGGGACGTTGTTTCGCTGCGGACGGGACTGGGTGAGGGGATACCAAAGATTTAGCCGACCAACCTGCTGTCATTTTTTTGGGGAAGATGGAAATCTTTTCTTTGGCATTGCGCTGAGATTTTCTTTCTTTCTCTCTCTGTTTCTTTTACTTCTTCTAAAAGGCCTTTTGCTGTACAGTTTTATGATAGCGAGGATGGACTAATAGACCAGTTTTAACCCCAAAAGGGTCAGATATTAGCTGTTAGCAATAGCGCCGGTGAAATATGAGACATGGTGTTAAGCAACTTGTTTTTAAGTACTTCAGTGCCAGTGATGTCATGCTTATTTATGTGTTTGTTAATGTGCGGATTTTATGAAGTTACCGGTTTTGTATCTGGCAGATTATGTCGATATTTCAGTTTGTTTTTATCCACCTCGTGTGTCCCCACAATGCTGGAAACATATTGAGGATAAAAGCTACTTCAATAATTCAATAGAGTTCAATAATAACTTTCATAATAACTTTATTTGTATCGGATGCATCACAAAGTGCTTCTGAGAACATAAAACAAATGGAGCAATCTAACTAACATTGTAATAATAAAAGTAAAAGATTAAAGATATATAGAACATAAAATATGAGAGACAAAGCCTGGGATAAAAATAAGTAAAATAGATTCAAAAGATAAAACACAATAAAACATAAATAATAAAAGCACTAGGCCTATACATTACAATTATATTCATATTCCCTTTCATTTATTTCAATGAATTTTAATGCCTTCAAATTCCCTTTCATTTATTTAAATGCATTTCAATCCCTTTTTGCTCAGTCGAGTGAGCCAGGGGACTGGCTCTGAGGCGTGACTGCTTGAGCGTTGCTGTCCTGATTTTCACATCCTCAATCGTAGCAAAGTGTCGTCCATCGTAGCAACTGTATAGTGCCGGTCCATAGTAGTGACCACTGCACATTGGTCCGTGGTAGGACCACAGTTTGTTGGTTCATTCTAGGTGATTGAAGCATGTTGGTCCATCGCAGTGACCGCATTGTTGCTCCATCGTAGTGACCGCATTGTTGCTCCATCGTAGTGACCGCATTGTTGCTCCATCGTAGTGACCGCATTGTTGCTCCATCGTAGTGACCGCATTGTTGCTCCATCGTAGTGACCGCATTGTTGCTCCATCGTAGTGACCGCATTGTTGCTCCATCGTAGTGACCACGGTTGTCGGCTCATCTTAGTGACCAAAGTATATCTGTTAATGAACACAGCGTGTCAGTCCATGGTAGTGACCGCATTGTGTCGGCCCATTGTAGTGACCGCATTGTGTCGGCCCATAATAGTGACCGCATTGTGTCGGCCCATTGTAGCGACCGCATTGTGTCGGTCCATTGTAGCGACCACATCGTGTCGGTTCATGGTAGTGACTGCATCGTGTCGGTCCATGGTAGTGACCGCATCGTGTCGGTCCATGGTAGCGACCGCGTCGTGTCGGTCCATGGTAGCGACCGCGTCGGTCCGTCCATGGCAGTGACCACAGCCTGTCTCCCCCCCCCCCCCACAGAGATCACCCAGCTGGAGGACCCTCGGAAGGAGTGGCGTAAGGAGCAGGAGCGCATGCTGAAGGACTACCTGACGGTGGCGCAGGATGCCCTGAGCACGCAGAAGGAGCTGTACCAGGTGAAGGAGCAGAGGCTGGCTCTCGCGCTGGACGAGTACGTGCGCCTCAACGACGCGTACAAGGAGAAGTCCAGCTCCCGCACCAGCCGTGAGTCTGTTTTCCCACCGTCTGTGGCTTTGAAGTTTCGCCAGGCGGTACTTGAGATACGACGTCAGTGTTTCCCCTACCGTTATCTTGGCCGGGCGGCCCGCCTGGCCAAACTCACGTGCCGCCCGGCTTGAACAAGAGGGAAAATAAGTAATTTTAATGAAAAAAATTTTTTTTTTGTATTATTCTTTTTTTAAAAATGTAGCTGCAATATTTCCCTTACCGCAGAATGCGGGAATGATCAAAATAGCATCGGGAAAAACCCTTGCCAAAACAGCTTCGGTTTCCCCTTAGGCCTAATTAAAATTTTCAATGGCAGCGTTATTATGAGGGTGTAATTATAGTTTCCGCCTCTACGCAAAATGGCGCACTTTCACCGCCCGGCCTGAAAAAAAATCTAGGGGAAACACTGGACGTACAAGTAATCTGTAAGCCTCAAGACATCACATTGTGTGTGTTCGGCCCACCGAAAAGGCTGCTTATAAACGTAATGTTAAAAATGTACTGTATTGGTCTGGGAACGAATCGCGGCCGCGCCAGTCGCTACTGTAGCTGATAGCCTCCCAGGGTTTAGGATAACTAACCTCTAGCGACCCCTGCTGACCATTCTGGCACTTGCGGTCTGTTTGCTAAAGCTGCACGCAAAGTGTCATCCGACAACTCGTGTCTGTGCAAGTTTGGCTTAGGGGCTGTGGTGTAAAAAGAAGCCGGTGGCAACAGCGCATGCCTGTATACGCTCTCCCGCATCAACGGTGTATAAAATATAGAATTTGCTTCCTATTTCTGGACTGTTTTTTTGCAGATTACAGGTCGCCAATATGCATTTCTTGTTTTGATACTTGGGAGATACTAATAAAAATGTACATTGCAGAGGAATAAACGTATCACCTTGTGTCGGTGCACCAGGTCAGATTTCGCACGCGGCTCATTTTCGTTGGTAGTCCGCCCTGCAGGTGAACGCGGGCGCACGCAGTAATAAAAAAAAGTTGCCCCCCTTTGCGTTTCCTCTGATTCCTCCCTGTCGTTGGGCCGTTATTTCATTTTGGCGCTCACTGAGCTCTGACTTTATCTCCCCCAGTGTTCTCCGGGTCATCTTCCAGCACCAAGTACGACCCCGACATCTTAAAGGCCGAGATATCAACCACTAAAGTCAGGGTAAGAAATCTCTTCTATTACTCTATTCTTCCTCTTTATTAAAATGTTTTTTTTCTTTATTTTCTTTATCGGGCGGGGCGGGGAGCTTTCTCTGGTCAACGGTCAACGGGGTTCCTTCCCTGGGCTGTTTTTTTTATTTATTTTATGAGCGTGTGACCTGAAAGAGAACGATCTGTGCTTTTTTTTCTTATTTCCCTCAGGTAAATAAACTGAAGAGAGAACTCTCACAAATGAAGCAAGAACTTCTGTACAAAGAACAAGGCTTTGAAACCTTGCAACAGTAAGTCCCTTTTGCACTGAGCATTACCTCGCCGGTACGCGTTCTCTTTCCTGTCGCTGCCGCCTCAGACGAAGGGGAGGGAAAAGTCATTTTCCTTTAAAGCTTCAATTGCATAGCGACAGCTCGAGACGACACCTGGTTTTTATCGATATCAAGCATTAGCCTCGTATGATTGAGGTCCGGTCTCGCTGTAATTGGAGCCATCTTCCACTCGATTATCCGGAGAGGTTAATTAGAAAAGGCGCAAACGAACCGGCGGAGGAGTGGCGCGATCGATGCCGCCGAGTTCATATTGAAAAAAAACGGGTCATTGAATGCGCGGTACAAGTCCGCGGGTCGTACGCGCTACGCGGCGGCGCAATAAAACACTCCTGCGTGACGCACAGCGGACTGAGCCGCGTTGGCCCATTCCGGCGCCAGTTGCGACGTTGCCGACACGCTCCGCGATTTGGGTCTCACCGGGGCGGGCTTGTCGAGTCGTATTGCAGGCAGATTTTGTTTTGCTTTCGTGTGAGGCTCCTCTGGGGTTCATTTGTGTTTAAGAGGTAAAATAACTGCTCTTAGCCCACAGAGAAGACTCGGTGCCTCTTGCTGATCTTTGGGCCTGGTTTTATTAGGCTACACACTGCATCCGTACAGTTGTCGGGGCTAATATACACTCAGCAGTAAAGAAGTAGCCGGTCGGTCATCAGGGCAGAATCGTGGGTGTGGACTCATTACCCAGCCACTACAGTGCAGGGAGTCATCAACCTTGAAGCAGAGCTCAGCGAATGAGAATTAATTAAGGAATGATTGAGGCAAAAAGCTATGAAAGGCCTATTACGTTATGTTTGCTTAGGCCTTTGACCAGGGCATCACAGCAGACTGTGCCTCTTTCTCTCCTTTGTGGAGACAGATTAAATGAGAATTTTAGCCGGGTCATGTTTTTAATGCGTTGTACTTCAACCTCATTGTAGCACAAAAACACAGCTCTCAGCTCTCCTTCACTGAAAACTGTAATGTCCCACAATGCATCACTTTCTCTCATACCTGAAACCATTCACAAACCATGAGGCGGGGGAGAAAAGAAAGCCATCTAGACTATCACTGTAAAATGTAACTAAAGTATTGATGCTGTCATTGCAATGTAAACGCTTTGCAAAATTTGCGCATGCCACAAGATGGGTCTTTGAGTAATTTCTTCTTAAACCATGAACTTTGGTTGTTTTTTTTCTGATGGTATCTTGAGAACTTGTATGGTGTATGTAATGATTTTTCACCTACAGGCACAAACACATACACACATACGCATGCCAAGAGCAGAGATGCAAAGAATGCAGACACAGAGGAGAGATGCAAAGAATGTTCACACACACGTGCACGTAACAGGCTTGTACAGAATGTACGCGTAGCAGGATAGACGGAGGCAGAAGAAATATGCAGACGATGTACACGCATAGAAACGAACATGCGCGCACGCGCACACACACACACACACACACACACACACACACACACACACACGCGCACACACCGCGCATAGAATGTACGAACAGTGTACAGACACACAGTGTACAGACACACAGACCAGAAATGTACATGACATGTATACACACACACAAACCCATATCCTGCTCCTCTCAAGGCATATTTAATTGCCTGTATTTATTTGACTTTTGCAGCTATCTAGTAACCTGCAGCATTCGTCACCACAGGCTCCTGTCAGTGGCTGGGAAGTGGGTAGCTGAGTATCTACCTTGTCTTCAAGCTGCAGTTTGAACTCGAAGACTAATTCCAACTCTTCACACAATTGGGGACATTTATTGCCTCGGTTTCGCGTGGCAGTCAACCGTTGAAGTACCTCAGGGTTCCCACAAATGCCCCACTAGCCGCATTAGCGTTAACAATATTACACAACCTGGTTGGGTACCGGCCAAAGTGGCTCCTAGAGTAAGAATCTTACCAGCCACAGTCTAAATTTTACCAGCCTTTTGGCTGGTGGCAGGGTGTTAATTTCACATCCTGGTCTAGCTTCAGCGTGTGGTGGAACAGGTTTCGCATTCCACACGTGGTCATGCCTAGATCGGGCCGACCAGTTACAATACTTTATGTTAATTAGAGAGAACAAGTCTGTAATCTACAAATGCTATGTTAACTAACTACTCAACTGCAGCGGAGGTGGAAAAAAATAAATATGTTTAGACAGGAACAAGTAAATACTACTATTGCTCCAATGACAACTACTACTATTATAACAACTACCATTACTGCCTCTGCTGTGAATTACTACATCTTCTATTACTACTACAACTATTTAGAGTAATAATGCTGTTACTATGACTGTGCAATGTTGTTAATAATAGTCATAGTAATAATATTCTACCTAATAGGTTTCTCCAGTGCAGGTAAAAAGAAATCGGTAACATGCCCTGCGTTTGAAGGATTGTCAAACCCATATGCTTCAGGATACTTTCACAACAGAAGGCTGTTGCGAAATATTTAACATACCATACTATTAAACCGAGGTCACGGAAAGGCACTGCCTATTGTATTGAACAATGCAACTAGAGACCTGCTCCTCGCTAAGTAGGTATTTGTCATGTGGGCCTTTGCATTGAAACTGAAAGTGATTTTATATATTTGGTTGTGCCACATTATTTTTGGTATGTTAATGCCACATTATTAAAAATATTGTTCAGATTTTCTCAACAGGTCACGGAGTTTGGGTGGGGGTGGGAGCACAAAAACATAATTGCTGGTTTTGTCCACCTCAAAATGACACTTTTTTTGTTCGTTTTTCAGAATCGACCAAAAAATGTCTGGTGGCCAGAGTGGCTACAAGCTGAAAGAGGCAAAGGCCATTGTGAGTGAGCTGAAGTCCATTCGCAAGGCAATCAGCTCCGGGGAGAAGGAGAAACAGGATCTAATGCAGGTATGCCGTTAAATGCTCCGGAATCCAAGGTCAATACAGTCGTCTTTTCTCCCCCGCACACGGATGACACACGCACACGCACACGCACACGCACACACGCTGTACTTTGTGATATGT
>CM056395.1:17195206-17287694 GCA_029718625.1 Synaphobranchus kaupii
TCCCTTTGTCACCCTCTCTCCCTCTCCGTCCTATCTCCCTTTCGCTCTCTCTTTCCCTCTCTCTCTCTGTTTGTCTCCTTCTACTTCTGTTTCTCTTTTCCTGTCTCCCTCTTCATGGTGCAGCCTCTCTCTCTGACCGGAGCCCCACGTTGGTGGCGATGGGTACAGGGGGGTTGGCTGTTCCTGGATCAGTCAGTTATGCCCAGCAGGTTGTGTGTGTGCTGAGCTTCTTCCCCATCTTTTAATAGCAATTTAACTCAATTCAATTAAGTTTTATTTGTATAGCGCTTTTTACAGAGAACTGTCACAAAGGCGCTTTACAGAGAAACAGAAGGAAATTTGGGCAGAAACCAGGCCTGAACCCCCCAAAAAGCAAGTGAGGTAAAAACTCCCCAGTGGGAAGAAAAGCACTCAAACGGCGGGAAGACAGAACTCCCCAATGGGAAGAAATCTCGGGAGGAACCCGGTTAAAGAGGGGGAGCCCATCCTCCGCTGGCCGGCCCGGTGTAAAGTAAAGGTGGAATGGATGGTAACAGAAATCACAGCAAATAATCAAATGGGTTGAGCAGGTTACAGTCTGAGGTATTAAACTAGCTGGTAAATCAGAAAGTCCAATTTAATATCAGATCTCAGCTGCCCTTGGCCAAATGGATTCCTTTGACTCCTTCCAAACAGAGTGCAGAGGCTGACATTTTCATCTTTTAAATATCACGCTTTCAATAATATATTTTACATTTTCCCTTTCCCACCCAGAATTTCAGTTAGATTTCGTCTTCAGACTTATGACGGCTTAGCTCTGATGGCAAAGCCTCCCTCCTCTCTCTCCCTGACACTCACCTGTTTGTCAGTCTCAAACTCGTCCGTTTCCTGCCAAATTTGACACTCACCTGTTTCTGCGTGCCTTCATATGCCCGCAAATGCCAACTACTTCCCAATTACTCACCCTTCACAATCGCTCACAATTTTTCCCTAAAGCTCTCTGTGTTTTTCTGGGATTGCCGTCTCAGAAGTGCTTAATTTAATGAGGAGCGCCTGATCCTTATCGTCCTCTCGGCCACTTCCTCAGTGATTTCAATATATCTACAGTAAAAGATGGATAAAAGATTCTGTTTCTTCAGGTAGAGTAGACAATTAAAACATTTAGGCAATTTCACCCAGGGAATCGGTATTCTCGGACTTGTGACTTGAAACCTGTGATTCAACAGCTTCCTCTGCTGGTTGCTGGGTGGTACTGCACCTCCGTGCTGTGATAGTGGAGTCTGGGAGGGGGGGAGGCGGGGGTTCCGTAGAGACGAACGCACATTTGCGTCCAGTTATGTCGATAGTCTTTCCGCAATCCTCGCAATCGCACAAACGGATCAGGTCAGCGCAGTGGGAAGCACCTTAATGAAAAGGTAATGTATGCACATTATTCCACATGTCTATAACGCATGCCTTTTGAAACTGGGCCCGCTCAGGCATAATGAGCAGCCCACCGCTGGGCTAGCAGGCTAAGCCGTGGAAGATGAGGCGGTGCTTCCCTGTAGGGTGTGGGGGTCCGTAAAGCGACGGGATGGTGTGGGGGGTTGTGGCGCTGTGAAACGGGCAGGAGCAAACTCCCCGCGGCGTAACCGAACGGAACGGGGGGCCGAAGTTGTTGGAGGTCATCCTCGATAATTCAGGCCCCTTTTAAGTTTAACCTCGCTGGCTGGATATAGTTAGCGGAGGGAACGAGGGTATGAGGCAGGGAGGAGACCCGCGCACAGGTGCTGTGGGCGGGGGTGTTGGGTGAGGGGCGGGCGGGGGTGTTGGGTGGGTGGGTGGGGAGTGTTGGGTGAGGGGCGGGTGGGGGGTGTTGGGTGAGGGGCGGGCGGGGGGTGTTGGGTGGGTGGGTGGGGGGTGTTGGGTGAGGGGTGGGTGGGGGGTGTTGGGTGAGGGGCGGGCGGGGGGTGTTGGGTGGGTGGGTGGGTGGGGGGTGTTGGGTGAGGGGCGGGCGGGGGTGTTGGGTGGGTGTTGGGTGAGGGGCGGGCGGGGGTGTTGGGTGGGTGGGGGGTGGTGGGTGGGTGGGGGGTGTTGGGTGAGGGGCGGGCGGGGGTGTTGGGTGGGTGGGGGGTGGTGGGTGGGTGGGGGGTGTTGGGTGAGGGGCGGGTGGGGGTGTTGGGTGGGTGGGGGGTGTTGGGTGAGGGGCGGGCGGGGGTGTTGGGTGAGGGGCGGGCGGGGGTGGTGGGTGGGTGGGGGGTGTTGGGTGAGGGGCGGGCGGGGGTGTTGGGTGGGTGGGGGGGTGTTGGGTGAGGAGCGGGCGGGGGGTGTTGGGTGAGGGGCGGGCGGGGGGTGTTGGGTGGGTGTTGGGTGAGGGGCGGGCGGGGGGTGTTGGGTGGGTGGGGGGGTGTTGGGTGAGGAGCGGGCGGGGGGTGTTGGGTGAGGGGCGGGCGGGGGGTGTTGGGTGAGGGGCGGGCGGGGGGTGTTGGGTGGGTGTTGGGTGAGGGGCGGGCGGGGGGTGTTGGGTGGGTGGGGGGGTGTTGGGTGAGGAGCGGGCGGGGGGTGTTGGGTGAGGGGCGGGCGGGGGTGTTGGGTGGGTGGGGGGTGTTGGGTGAGGAGCGGGCGGGGGGTGTTGGGTGAGGGGCGGGCGGGGGGTGTTGGGTAGGGGGGTGGGTGGCTGACAGCCTATCACATTAGGTGTGTAATCGGCCCACTGAGTGTAAAGTGACACTGTCACCGGAGCCCAGTGAAGTTCAGGTAAAAACCTATTACAGCGGCTAATCCCCGGCGTGGCGGCTTTTTCTAATGGCTTAATCCGCGAGTGTGAACATGGCGGAGACATGACAGGCGAGGGAGGGGGGGAGGGGAGGGGAGGAGAGGGGAGGGAGCGCAGGCAGGCGCGAGCTCTCTGATTATTTAGCGCAGTCAGCACTGCTGGCACTGTGAGGAGGTGCTCTCTGTGACCGACCACAGGGCCGGGAGTAGCTCTCTTTGTGCCGCCGCGCCCCACACACACACATTCCCCAAACTAATAAACAGAAGTACTATCTGACCCTGCCACCCCAACCCCTAATACAAGTACTCCCCAACACACGGGGTGGTTCTCAGCCTCATCATTCCTGTGTGTCTGTGTGTGTCTGTGTGTGCGTGTGCGTGTGTGCGTGTGTGCGCGTGTGTGTGTGTGTGTGTGTGTGTGTGTGTGTGTGTGTTTGTGTGTGTGTGTGTGTGTGTGTGTGTGTGTGTGTGTGTGTGTGTGTGTGTGTGTGTGTGTGTGTGTTTGTATGTGTTTGTATGTGTTTGTACTGCAGGCCAGCGGCAAGCAACGGGAGTGACAACTGGGACACTTTGCCCCATGCTCGGGCCCAGGCTACGGCATGTAACTATTTTTAATTTGTCACAAAATGTATTTGGGTGAGCCGTCCCAATACAGCTTGTCCTGGGCCTGAGAATTTGTAGCTGTGTCCCTCTTCAAGGCTATAGTCCAATTTTTGTTCTAAGGTGAGGGGGGGGGCCCTAAATGAGCTTTGACCTAAATATCCACCGTAATCTGCCTTTTGAAATGAACGGCACATGGGGTGGAAAACGAGAGGTCACGAGAGGTCACGCGTTGCTTTCTCACCGCGCAGCATGGCCAACGTGAAGATCGAGCTGGCGAAGCTGGACAGCGAGACGTGGCCGGGAGCGCTGGACGTGGAGCGTGAACAGCTGATGCTCATCAACGAGAAGGAGGAGCTACTGAAGGAGCTGCAGTTTGTGACGCCGCGGCGGCGCACCCAGGGGGAGCTGGAGCGCCTGGAGGCCGAGAGGCGCCGTCTGGAGGAGGACCTGCTGTCCGTCAAGAGCACCCCCAGCCAGGCATTGGCCCAGAGGTGAGAAGCCCCGCCCCCGCCTGACCCACCCCCTTCCTTCCTTCTGTGTAGCCAGTCATTGGCTCTGAAGTGAGAAGCTCCACCCCCTTTCCCTGCAGGGTAGTGTTGGCTCGACGTGCCTTTAAATCCGGCCCTCGAATCCAAATCCGGCCCTGTTTTTCTTTTCTCCCAGGTAATTAACTGAACAATTAGTGCTACCGATTGGCCAGACTGTCTTCTCACCTGACTCCCAGGTAAAGGGAGGGTGGAAAACCAGCAGTTCTTGGCCCAAGAGGACCGTGATTTGAACACCAGGGTGCTAGTTGATCCCAATTCTGTAGCTAAGGGCCAGCCTAGTTGGGTTGAATGGCCTGTTGAATTTGTATTTATACTTCAGTGGTCTGAACAAAATTGTTGTTTTAAAACAAATGAACAAAACAATTAAAACATAGCACTAAATTTGTTTTTCGTTGACAGCTGATTTTGTACTGTTAAATCGTGCCCAGAGTTATTGTGGCTTGTTTGTGTTGACAGGCGCAAAGCATAGCCGCACTGGAGCTAATCAGATACAACTTGTTTGGCATCTACATAGTTGTGTTTTTTTTTTTTTTTTTTTTTTTGGGAAGGGGGGTTTGTTTAATGAATATTCCGAAGGGTAACAGTGGGTTTCTCTAATTAGCCTGAATTTACATACTAATTGCTCAATAATTATTGTGTTCAGAATTGGTGCGCAATTTAACTTAACCATGACATATTAAAGGGTAATGATAGTGATGTTGTAATTGGCAACTTTGTGGTTTTATGGCTGTATTTGTAATTACATACTGTTGCACACGCACTGATTTTTTTACACATTAACTACATTGTAGCCATTGATAATAGCCCCGTGACTATGTGTAATTGGTCTCTGTGTGATTGGTCTATAAATACACAGTAATTGGGATACTGTTGTGATGTTTTAACAATCAAGAGCCACAATGCAGTCAAACAAATTCACGCTCCGAGGGGAAAATCTCGACAACCCGCATTTTTCCTTCATCATTTATTTTCTGACATCACGTGACATGAGTGGCAATAAAAAGTTTTGAAAATTAAACTGAAGAGATGATAGGCAACATTACTGTCCAGTTATCAGCTTGGCATATACAAGCTGTAAACCAAAGAGCTGGTGAACAAAGGTTTACAGGTTAGCTACAGGTCCTGCCAATCCCACTTCCCTTCCCACAATCCCCAGGCCCACCTCTCAGGAAAGGAATCAATAGGCACGCTCGTTTACGGACATCCGGTATCCTCCCGGCCGTCTGACGGGAGGAGACCGGGAAAGGCGTGACATTGCCGCTTGTCGCCACTGCATCTCCCATTCAAAGAATATTCCCATTTAAAATTTAAATCTGACAATAGAGAATATGAAACTTGGAATAGGGCATAGCTCCCTATAGGGAACTTGGAATCGGGCATAGTTCCCTATAGGGAACTTGGAATCGTGGAATTGGGCATAGTTCCCTATAGGGAACTTGGAATCGGGCATAGTTCCTTATAGGTTACCTGGAATAGGGCATAGTTCCCTATAGGGAACTTGGAATAGGGTATAGTTCCCTATAGGGTACTTGGAATCGGGCATAGTTCCCTATAGGGAACTTGGAATCGTGGAATCGGGCATAGTTCCCTGTAGGTTACCTGGAATAGGGCATAGTTCCCTCTAGGGTACTTGGAATCGGGCATAGTTCCCTATAGGGTACTTGAAATCGGGCATAGTTCCCTATAGGGAACTTGGAATCGGGCATAGTTCCCTATAGGTTACCTGGAATAGGGCATAGTTCCCTCTAGGGTACTTGGAATCGGGCATAGTTCCCTATAGGGTACTTGGAATCGGGCATAGTTCCCTATAGGTTACCTGGAATAGGGCATAGTTCCCTCTAGGGTACTTGGAATCGGGCATAGTTCCCTATAGGGTACTTGGAATCGGGCATAGTTCCCTATAGGGTACTTGGAATCGGGCATAGGTCCCTATAGGGTACTTGGAATCGGGCATAGTTTCCTATAGGGTACTTGGAATCGGGCATAGTTCCCTATAGGGAAATTTGCTTGCCGGTTTGATTCCCTTGAGCAAAGTACTTAACCTGAATTAGGAGACACTGGAGTGCCCCCTCCACCACACTCTCCACCTGCGCCCTTCCACGCCCCTCCCGTCAGCTGATGTGTCACCAGGAGACATGCTTTTGACATGGGTTACATGACACTCAGTGCAGCGCAGGCAATCCGCAGCCTCTTGTTTGCCCATTGTGGTCGTTGTCAAGGTTACCAGCCCCCGAGCAGCACACCTCTGGATGTCAGTCTGTCTGGTCTTGTAAAAGTGCTGCCCCTGGTGTTCTCACTGCCACCAGGGCACAGCAGAGATGTCGACACGCACGCGCGCGCACACACGCGCACACACACACGCGCACACACACACACGCATGGCCTCCAGGCTGATTTTATGTTCTGTACAGATTACCAAATTACCAAAAAAAAAAGTCAGAATGTAAAACCAGATGATTAAAGCTAGACAGGCCTGCATTTAGTTGGATTTTTTATTGAATTGTATTTTCTGTTCATGTGAAACGCTCCGCAGTTAAGTATATTCAGCTGGTCGCCACAAACGCCAGCGTGTATGCCAGCCCTCAGTGAGCGTGAGAACAGCCCCGCCTACTGTGAGGGGGGCTAACCTGAAGTGGTTGTCCTAAGTTAACCTAAGAATGAGTAATGCACCCCTACCTCTTCCTGTGGTCCCTGTGTTTCTACGTTGTAATGGCTACACCCTCTGACCTCTACCTCCACCGAATCCTGCAACTCCCAGCGACCCCTTACCCGCCCGCCCACGCCCGCACACAGGCGCACGCGTTCACCCGTCGTCACGACGACGTGACATCACAAGCTACTCTATCATCTCTCTCTCTCTCTCTCTCTCTGTGTGTTTCAGGTTAAAGGCCCAGGAGAGGAGGCGCACCCTGGTGCAGAGGCTGGAGGAGTCCACCAGGCTGGCCACACTCCTGCACACTCAGCTCAAAAGGTGCGCCGTCGCCCTCAATCATCACCACAGGAACCGGCCTGGCCTCTGTCACGCACCACATCCTGTCCTTCTGCTTTACTCTCTATCTCTATGTCTCTCCTCTCAATTTCAATGTGCTTTATTGGCATGACACATACGGGCATTTGTGTTGCCAAAGCAGGGGTTACATAATAAAACTGTACAATATGGATGATAACTATGTACAATAATAATTATAATAAAAATGCCTATAACAGAAATGACAGTAAGTGATGTTAGGCGTGGTGTGTGTGTGTGTGTGTGTGTGTGTGTGTGTGTGTGTGTGTGTGTGTGTGTGTGTGTGTGTGTGTGTGTGTGTGTGTGTGTGTGTGTGTGTGTGTGTGTGTGTGTGTGTGTGTGTGTGTGTGTGTGCTTGTGTGTATGACAAGGTCACTCATCATCACTCTCTCTGTCTCTCTCTCCTCTCTGCTGGGATTGTGGGAGATTGACTTTTAATGCAATGTGTCTGCTGGGTGGGATTGTGGGAGATTTTTAACGCCGTCGCCTCCCCCTGTCCCCAGCCTGTCAGCCAGCACGCTGTCGGTGTCGTCGGGCAGCAGCCTGGGCTCCCTGGCCTCCAGCCGAGGCTCTCTCAACGCCTCCAGCCGCGGCTCGCTAAACTCGCTGAGCTCCAGCGACCTGTACTACAGCCCGCCGGAGCAGCCGCTAGACCTGGACTACCAGTACAAGCTGGACCTCCTCCTGCAGGAGAAGCCCTCCTACTCCCCGTCGGGCCCCATCACCACCATCCACGAGAACGAGGTGGCCCGGAGCCCCGCCGACGGTCCCCGCGCCGGCCGGCCACGCCCCGCCCCGCCCGTCCGAGCCGCCCAAGTCGGTGGCGTCGCTGTCGTCCCGCTCGTCGCTGTCGTCGCTCTCGCCGCCGGGCTCCCCGCTGGTGCTGGAGGGTGCCTTCCCGCCGTCTGTCCAGGACGCGCCCGCCCACTTCGGCGACGGAGGCGAGGCGGCCGCCGGCGACTTCGCCGGCCTCGGCTTCTACGAAAACCAAATCCCGCTGGACCCCGAGCCGGGGGAGAAGGACCTGAGCGACGTCGTCCGGCGGGTTCCCCTGGCGACGCTCCGCGAAGGAATGTCAGGTAGGCGCGGGCCCCTGCGCCGTGACCGTTTAAATTTTGGCCGGCGGCGGCTGAGGTGAGCCGTCGGACGCCTGAAGTTCGGTGAGTTGTCGTTTGTCCCACAAAAACCTCACGTTCCGTCATTAAGTGGGCCGTGAGCTCAAAGTGTGGCTCTAAAGCTCTAATAAAAAAAAGTGCCAAAAGCTCCAGAGTACATTTGGTCACAACAGTGTAAAGCTTCAGTGCAGCTTATCTCTCCCTCTCTCTCTCTCTGCCGTTATGGGTAATGATCCATAAACAGTGGGGCCGGGCATTTGCTCAACGGCTGGATATAACGCTGCAGAGTTATATTCTATTAGTGTGGTCGAGTGGGACTCTTCAAAATCACAGATCAACCTAAGGTGGGACATAAAATGAAAATAAATACATTGAGAGCTTAGTGAAGTTGGGGGGCGGAGTCTCAGTGGGAGGGGGAGGGGCTGGTCAAGGGGGGTGTTGTGGGAGGGGGGGCGTGTCTTTGATATAAATGGTTGTTGTCTTAGGAGAGCTGGCCCCCATAACATCTCTCACTGTCATTACAGAAGAGAAACATTGCTCTGCTAAAGGACTCGTAGGACTCGATGATTCCCTGGCTAATATGCTAATGAGTATGTGGTAAATGCTGCATATCAGCCAGGGATTGCTATGCAGTTTGTCAAAAAGGCGGACTTACCAGAGCACCAGTTTCATACTGTCACAACACTTGCCAATTTAGACACAACACTTTTTCAGTGTTGTCTCCCCCACCCACCCACCAATTGTGTTCTGAATGCATAATAATGCAATAATGATGTTTTAATTTGCTTTTCAAACTCAAATTCTTGTTTTGGTTCATCGTGACATCCGACCTTTCTGTCAGTTTGAAGAACGGCAATGTTTTTCTTTGAAAGCGTGTAAGATAATTGCCTATATTTCTGTTCAAAGGTGCACTGCAACATTTGAGCCATTCTGTGGGGCTTGAAACAACTTGAAATGCTGCTCTTATCTGTCCAATAGCCATTACGGAAGCCTGTGCAATGTTTCTATGCTGTACTGCCATCTGTTGGCTGACTAGTGAACTGCACAGAGCTGAAACTACACCTCGCCTGCAGCTGAACGGCTTGTGGTTTTCTCACCCCGGATGGAGATTTTGTAAAGATAAAAAAAAAAAAAAAAGTTTTACATGTTGAATTTAAAAAAGCAGATACAATGAAGATTAAAAATTTCAGTCATCTCCGTTTGTGAGCTCTCGCTGATCTCTTTTGTTAAGCTCGGTCTGTATGATGTAAGAGTGCCGCCTTTGATCTGTAGTGTTTGATGGTTCGATGAGGCTGTAAGCCGCTCTTCCGTCCGTGCCCTGTCCCGGTGAAGGGGTACGCTTTGACTCCTTGCCTCACCCTCTGCGGTGTCTTCTTCCCGGCAGACGCGGACCTGCAGAGACGGGCGGCGGGCTGCCTGCTGGAGGAGAAGCCGGCGTGCGTGTCGGCCGCCGTGTCCGACGAGTCGGTGGCGGGAGACAGCGGGGTTTACGAGGCGTCCGTCAAACGGTGCGTAACTCCCGCCGAAACGCTGTCGTCTCACGCCACCCCACCCCGACCCAACCCCACCTCCTCTTTCCCCCAACCACCAGCACCCCCCCAAGCTTAGTTCCTTGCAACTTCTTTTCTAACAACCAAGTTCAAAGGAGCATAGCTCTTGTTACGGCCCAGTTTAATCCTTGCCTGTTGTATTAATGTGGACATCTGTCTTTGGAAAGGGATGACAGGGGCCCATATGAACCATTTTAGGGGAATGCCAGGGCCTGTGATTGCTGAGCGTGACCCCATCGTGGTGAGAAGCCATCACAGGTCCTCTCTTAACCGTGCACCTCCCTCAGCAGTCTCTCAAGCCTCTGTTCTGAATGGCTGGGTGCAGCTCAGGGCCATGTAGGACCTGCTTCCATTGGCCATTATAAGAACTGTGAAGAGAAATAAAAAATGGGAAATTCACTCGAGGGGGGAAAAAAAAACTTTTTCCCAGGATGCTGTTTTATGGGCCATCTTTTGCTGAATATTTTTATTTGCTGAATATTTTTACCCCCTACGTCTTTCATGGGCTGTGGACTTAATTTCAGCTGTCGGGAACTGTGGGGCAGTGGGTGAGATCTGTATGTGTCCCATCTCCTGCAGGTCTAATGAGGTGGAGGACCAGGTGTATGTGGAGGACGAGCCCAGCGTACCAGAGGCTACTCAGGTCCAGATGGGGTTCAAGTAAGTGCATATGCGCACGCGTACACGCACACACACGTACATACACACACACACACACACTTATGCACACAGACAGGTGCACCCACACACACAGACAAACACACACACACACACACAAACTCTTTATACACACACACACACACACACACACACACACACACACACACACACACACACGCACACACTCACTCACCCTCTACATAGTCCCCCTGACAAGGGCAGATCAGTTCAGTGCTCACTGTGCATTACATTTTCTGTCCACATCCGCTGAATGAATTTGGGTGAGTTTGGGCAAGTGCAGTCTTACTGGAGAGATTTACACACCAGGTAAATTTAACATTTGTGGCCAATTTTAGCTCTGCACGTAGCTTCTGTCGCTCAGAGCGGGTAATTAATACACATAATTTGTATTAAGACAGTAAAATGCATTGCTTAATTAAGTGCTCATTAGCATCTCCTTCACTGACTCTGCACTTCTGCGAAAGCAGCAGAAAGAACAGTTTAATGTCTTTTGTGTTAAAGAGCCGATTGTCGTGTCGACAGAAAACACTCTAAGGGGGGCTCTATTTTTCGGCAAGCGCCAAAATGGTTAGTTTCAGTTGATTTTTGTAATTTCTCTCCCCGTCTTTCAGGTACGACGCGGCCAACGGAAGTTTTGTCGTTGTCATCATGCAGCTACAGAACCAGGCGGCTCTCCTGGTTCCGCCCGGTACCAAAGTGTGAGTTCACAGATATTCAGGCAGGAACTGTGATGCTATCACTAGCGGTGGGCGGACGGGGGAACTGTGATGCTATCACTAGCGGTGGGCGGACGGGGGTGGGGGGGTTGCCTAGCACGTAGATGTTCAGGGGTTGGGGGAGTGGTTAGTGGGAGGGAGGCGGGGCCTAGTGAGTGATGTCACAGGACCTGCTCCCCACGGGGCGGGGGAACGTCCTCAGCGAGCGGCGCAGTTTTCGGGGGGCCAGGCAGCGTCGGTCCGAATGACCGCTGCTCCCTGACAGACAGAGGAGGCCCCTCCTTCGCGATCCACCACCGCCACCCCGTGGCAGGCCCGTCAGGAGAGCAACACGGAGCAGGAGGAGAGATGCTTCACCCCCCCTCCTCCCCCAAAATAAATGTTAAGTTATTTATTTGAGCGCCCCCCCCACCCCCCCCCCCCCCCCCCCCCCCCCCGCCCCGCGGTCTTGTTCCCCACCAGTCGCTTTTTATGTTCTCTCTCCGTGGCCGGGAGAAAAAATTAAAAATTGAATGAATCGTTCCTCTCATGTTGTGGGGCTTGAAAAGACACGCGTGTCAAATCAAACAGCGGGGAAAGAGCTTTGAATTTGCAGCGTTTCTGAAACGTTCCAAAAAGCAGATAGAACTTAGTGGGGGGTATAGCTCTCTTTTTCTTTTTATCCTTTGTAGTTTATTTATGTATATGCAAATTAGGGTTTGGTATTGGCAGTGTGATTGGGGCAGACAGGCTGTAAGGGGGTGGGTGGGTGTCGTCATATGGACGTGGCCGAAGGCGACAGCCGTGCTTATTGGGGGCTCATAATTCCATCTTCCTTTCCCAAGGTCAGCGCCACATTGACATCCCATTCAGCTGCACCGTCAGCTTTTCTTGTAAAGCCAAGTGTTCACACAGCTTCAGAAAGAGAGCACAGTGAGGAAGTTGGCGGTACACGGTTCGGCGGTAATGGTAGCTGCCGTTTGTAATGTTGTGCTGCCGTTGCTTGACTTGCTGTTACTGCAGGTCAGCCCCCTCCCGCTCACATGGGCCAGCTTACGACGTCTGAATGCACACGTGCGTTGTTTCTAACGGCTGTGTCGTTTTTTAAAAACCGCAGGTATGTCCGAGTGGCTCTCCTGCCGTCCTCCAGCGACGTCAGCAGCCTGTTCCCGCACCAGGGTCCAGGCCCTGCCGGGGGGCTCGGCGCTGAATGACGTGTTCCGCGTGGCGGAGTCCCAGGCCACCCTCCGGCAGAAGACCCTGCGGGTCGACGTGTGCACCGTCTCCTCGTCCCAGCGGGAGGAGTGTCTGGTACGTACCGCCAACCGGGAGCAGCGGGAACGGGTCTCCGAAACGTTCCTCGCCTGTGAGTCTGAGAGGGCAGCTCGGCCAAACGGCCACCTGTAGCTGAGGGGAAGTGCTGAGGTAAAACTCACCTGTGAGTCTGAGAGAGCAGCTCGGCCAAACGGTCACCTGTAGCTGAGGGGAAGTGCTGAGGTAATGCTCACCTGTGAGTCTGAGAGAGCAGCTCGGCCAAACGGCCACCTGTAGCTGAGGGGAAGTGCTGAGGTAAAACTCACCTGTGAGTCTGAGAGAGCAGCTCGGCCAAACGGTCACCTGTAGCTGAGGGGAAGTGCTGAGGTAATGCTCACCTGTGAGTCTGTGAGAGCAGCTCGGCCAAACGGTCACCTGTAGCTGAGGGGAAGTGCTGAGGTAAAACTCACCTGTGAGTCTGTGAGAGCAGCTCGGCCAAACGGTCATCTGTAGCTGAGGGGAAGTGCTGAGGTAACGCTCACCTGTGAGTCTGTGAGAGCAGCTCGGCCAAACGGTCATCTGTAGCTGAGGGGAAGTGCTGAGGTAACGCTCACCTATGAATCAGAAGGGAACCAGGAGTAAAATTCACCTGTAACTCAGAAAGTAACCAGCAGTAAAACTCACCTGTAAAACTTGCATGTACCGCAATTCAGTGGTTAGATAAAGCTCAAATTTAACACAGAGAGGTGTGGGTTAGTATATAGCGCGGGGTAACTCCAAAGCTGCATTTCCCTCATGGCATTACACTAATAGGTTACGTAGGTCTGGCCCAGGCTGAACCAGGTCAATGTGTTTGCAGGCCGGAGCTCACATCAGCCTGGCTGACATCCCGCTGACGGGCGACCTCTCCAGCCACTGGTACAACCTTCTGCCCTGCAGGAGGAGCAAGAGCTCCGGCGAGGAGAGGCCCGGCCCAGCACCCGAACAGCCCCCTAGCGGGGGCGTCGACCTGGTGAGTCCCGCCCTCCTCCTCTGAGCCAGGACTTATCAGGAATGGAAACGATGATAAATTGTGTTTGTGCACCTCGTGTTCTGTTTGTTTGTGTTTTGTGTTTCACTGTGTTGTCACAGTGTGTTAAAAATGCGGGTTATAAGATGGATGCAAAAGTCAAACGTGTGTGTGTGTGTGTGTGTGTGTGTGTGTGTGTGTGTGTGTGTGTGTGTGTGTGTGTGTGTGTGTGTGTGTGTGTGTGTGTGTGTGTGTGTGTGTGTGTGTGTGTGTGTGTGCGCGCGCACTTGTGCGTATGCTTGCGTTTGTGTATGTGTGTTAGTTTGTGCAGGACAGCACATGCTGAATGGTGCCTGCTATGTTTGTACAGGACGCAGTGTCGGCCTTGCTGGAGAGGACCTCCACCGAGCTGGAGGCAGTGGTGCAGGAGCTGGCCCAGGAGGAGAGGGACAGTGAGCTGGACATGGGGGAGGAATGGTACTGCCCCTCACCACTCAGGGCCCAGATAGTGATTAGAGAGTGGGGCTTCAATCCCCCATACTGGGTGGAGCTATCATCAGACACTGGCGTGTGTAGTATACTGGGCGGCAGTGTAGTATAATGGTTAAGGAACTGGCCTTGTAACCGAAAGGTTGCAGGTTCGATTCCCAGGTAGGACACTGCCGTTGTACCCTTGAGCAAGGTACTTAACCTGAATCGCTTCAGTATATATCCAGCTGTATGAATGGATAATATGTAAAAAATGCTAAAAAGTTGTGTAAGTCGCTCTGGATAAGAGCGTCTGCTAAATGCCTGTAATGTAATGTAATGGCGTGAACAGGCCAATCAGAGGCTTTCTTGGCTCAAATCACTGATTAGCTCTACCCATTTTGGGGGTCGACAATTATTCTCTCTCCATCGCTTGTACTGTTGACTCCATTAGGCCCTACTCAGAAAGGCTCATGCCCTGCCCAAAAGTGTCCTATAAGGCACAGAGTAAAGCAGGTGTACAGCATACACCAGTAGTTTTATTGTTGCTATAGTGCATACTGGTAGTTTTATTGTTATAGCATACTCCAATAGTTTTGTTGTTGCCATATCATACACCAGTAGTTTTATTGTTGTTATAGCGTATACTGGTAGTTTTATTGTTATAGCATACTCCAATGGTTTTGTTGCTATATCATACACCAGTCGTTTTCACAGAAAGGTTTGAGAAGTAATTTTTTCCGTGGGAATTGTGGGCAGTGATACTGCAGAGCTCTGTTTTCCTGGTCTTTTCAGGCAGGGGGCGCTTGGTAAGAACAGTGCCGAGCTTATTGTGGGAGTAGAGGAGGAGGAGGAGGAGGAGGAGGAGGAGGAGGAGGAAGAGTCGGAGGTAAAAGAGGCAGAAGAGGCTGAGGAGTGCGCCGGACCTTACACAGAAGAGGAAGAGGAGGGGAATGAAGAGGAGGATGGGGAAGAGGGGGTCGAGGAGGAAGAGGGAGAGGGAAAGGATGAAGGGGTGTCCTACCGGATGCCTGAAGGACCGACGCTGGTAAGTGATCCGAAGCTGCGCAGCATTGTACCGAAACGTGGGGAAAATCCGCCGCCGGGCGAATTGGTCAATTTGAAGCAGCGTTCAATGTGCAGGCGCTGGCGAGCGGACAGTCCTTTGATCTCATCGCCCCCCCTTAAAACGCCTTGCTCCTGCCTGGCCATTGAACTGAGGCCTTTGTCACCGCAATGAGAAATCACAGCCTGCCAATCTCGCTCTTACAGCGGCAGTTCAACCAGGGTGATGGTCATGGGGGGGCGGGGGCGAGCTCTTGCTCCTCGTACATTACTCATTTTCTACATTCCTTTAGGATGGCTTCAAAAGAAAGTCATTAAAACAGGTGTGGGGGGTGTGGGGGGGGGGGGGGGGGTGCGGGGTGCAGGGGGCAGCTGTGGTCAATACTGTAACTGTCTGTTGCCGGCCAGATTTCATTACCGGAGAGGGGAAAAAAAAAAAAAGCTGGTAATTCTTCAGCAAACAGCGATGGCCAAGGAACCAACAAGGGGCGCTATTCACGCGGCGGCTGTGAGGTCAGCCCCAGCAGCGCATTTCAACGCCTCAGATTAAAAAAGCCTGCATCTGCAGAAACATTTAGGGGAGATTAAAGCTTCTTCCTCGGCCGCTGTCAAAGGGGGGGCTGTGGGGGGGGGCGGGTTTTCCCCTCGTCTGATTGGCCGACCGGTCCCGGCAGGTGGACAAGGAGACGAACACGGACGAGGCGGGTACCAGCGGGCCTGGCGGTGCGACCCAAAGACAGGAGCTCCAGGCAGCGGCCCTTCGTCCGTAACAGCATGATCATGCGCTCGCAAACCTTCTCTCCCGGAGAGCGCAACCAGTACATATGCAGGGTGAGTCAACTCTTTCACACGTTCACAACTACGCACCATCGACATGCTCACACTCTCACAAAAACCAGTACATATGCAGGGTTAGTCAACTCTTTCACACATTCACAACTACGCACCAATCCAACACACTTCGATGTGCTCACACTCTCTCACAAAGACTCGTGCACGCACAAACATGGATGTCGATTTCGTAGGTCTGCATCTGTAGTGGGACTCCCTGCACGTGTTATGGAAACTGTTTGAAAGAAAATAATAATAATGAGTTAAATTCTGCTAAAATCTTCTTTCTTTCTCTCTACAGTTAAACAGAAGCGATAGTGACAGCTCGACGTTATCCAAAAAGTCCCCGTTTGTCCGAAACGCGTCAGAGAGACGCAGCTTGAGGGTGAAGCGGGTACGTCTCCCATCTCGCACTTGCACACAGAACCATAGGCACTTTTTCATCTCTTGAATATTTATACATGTAAATATTACAGTTTATTACATCTTGCTGAAATGTCAAAAGTCTGGGAGGTCTGGTGGTGGAAATGATACAGTATATACACACTGTAGGTGTTCACATATGTGTAGGGTTGAGGTTCTGCTTTTTGGAGGAACAAAGTGTAAGTTGAGGTTCTTATTTGTGGAAGAACGCAGTGTATGTTTGAGGTTTTTATCTGTGGGAGAAGGAAGTGTAAGTTGAGGTTCTTATTTGTGGTAGAACACAGTGTAAGTTGAGGTTTTTATTTGTGGTAGAACACAGTGTAAGTTGAGGTTCTTATTTGTGGGAGAACACAGTGTAAGTTGAGGTTCTTATTTGTGGTAGAACACAGTGTAAGTTGAGGTTCTTATTTGTGGGAGAACACAGTGTAAGTTGAGGTTCTTATTTGTAGTAGAACACAGTGTAAGTTGAGGTTCTTATTTGTGGGGGAACACAGTGTAAGTTGAGGTTCTTATTTGTGGGAGAACACAGTGTAAGTTGAGGTTTTTATTTGTGGTAGAACACAGTGTAATTTGAGGTTCTTATTTGTGGGAGAACACAGTGTAAGTTGAGGTTCTTATTTGTGGTAGAACACAGTGTAAGTTGAGGTTCTTATTTGTGTGAGAACACAGTGTAAGTTGAGGTTCTTATTTGTGGGAGAACACAGTGTAAGTTGAGGTTCGTATTTGTGGGGGAACACAGTGTAAGTTGAGGTTCTTATTTGTGGGAGAACACAGTGTAAGTTGAGGTTTTTATTTGTGGTAGAACACAGTGTAAGTTGAGGTTCTTATTTGTGGGAGAACACAGTGTAAGTTGAGGTTCTTATTTGTGGTAGAACACAGTGTAAGTTGAGGTTCTTATTTGTGTGAGAACACAGTGTAAGTTGAGGTTCTTATTTGTGGGAGAACACAGTGTAAGTTGAGGTTCTTATTTGTGGTAGAACACAGTGTAAGTTGAGGTTCTTATTTGTGGGGGAACACAGTGTAAGTTGAGGTTCTCATTTGTGGGAGAACACAGTGTAAGTTGAGGTTTTTATTTGTGGTAGAACACAGTGTAAGTTGAGGTTCTTATTTGTGGGAGAACACAGTGTAAGTTGAGGTTCTTATTTGTGTGAGAACACAGTGTAAGTTGAGGATCTTATTTGTGGGAGAACACGGTGTAAGTTGAGGTTCTTATTTGTGGGGGAACACAGTGTAAGTTGAGGTTCTTATTTGTGGGAGAACACAGTGTAAGTTGAGGTTTTTATTTGTGGTAGAACACAGTGTAAGTTGAGGTTCTTATTTGTGGGAGAACACAGTGTAAGTTGAGGTTCTTATTTGTGGTAGAACACAGTGTAAGTTGAGGTTCTTATTTGTGGTAGAACACAGTGTAAGTTGAGGTTCTTATTTGTGGGAGAACACAGTGTAAGTTGAGGTTCTTATTTGTGGGGGAACACAGTGTAAGTTGAGGTTCTTATTTGTGGGGGAACACAGTGTAAGTTGAGGTTCTTATTTGTGGGAGAACACAGTGTAAGTAGAGGTTCTTATTTGTGGTAGAACAGAGTGTAAGTTGAGGTTCTGTTTTGTGAGACAGAGCCCACCATACCCCCCCCCCACTCCCCTAGACAAAGTGCTCAATTTGCCCCCTCTCGCCCCAGACCATATGCCAGCCAGTGGTACGGCGGGCGGCGCCAGACCACCCGGCCCGGACGTCTCTGGACCTGGAGCTGGATCTCCAGGCGTCACGGACCCGGCAGAGCCGCCTGGACGACGAGCTGCAGGCGCTGCGCGGGCTGAAGGAGCGTTTGGAGGCGCTGAAGGCGCGCGGCGAGACGGACCTTCCCCCCAGCGTTCTGGAGGACGAGCGCTTCCACAGGCTGCTGAGGCAGGCCGAGAGGCAGGCGAGTGTGAGCCCCGCTTACTGTTGCAGCTCGTCTGTTTGTCTCTGTGTTTATCTGAGTGCGCGACGCTGTCGGATAAAATCTGTTACCCAGTGTCTGCCAAAGTCAAAGTAAAATGGCCCTGTCCTCTCGAGTGTAGCGGAGGCACGTATTACGGAGAGTTAGGGAGCCCTCGGGAGCCGCAGGAAATCTCCGGTTTTTATGAGGGGGTACGGGCGGCGCTCCCTGCTCAAGGGCAGCTTCAGAGGAGCAGAATGTGGCTACAGAGCGCTGGAGGCGTGGCCTTGGGCTGCATAGGGCCCTATGACTGAGAGCTGGAGGCGTGGACCTTTCAACACAAAAAAGTTCACCCCATACTCTCAGGCGACAGTTATGAGTTCATAATGGGGGAGGTGGGAACAAAATGTAACGCTCAGAACAGGATGTAGTCTGGAAATTCAGGTTCAAACAGGCTGTACCCTGTGGGCCACTGAAAGACTGAAAAGACCAGTTCAGGACCTAAGAACAAAAATAAAGGCAGTTGTCAGTACAGTTATATTTGATTAGTCCATTTTACCCACGTGTTTTATGGCCATATAATAAATAAAAAAAACATGTATTTAGATTAGATCTCCAAACAGATGATTTTGCAACATGCCTTTGGCGAGGTCATAGAGAAGACATGATTTAAAAGCACCAGTTTAACATATCAAATGCACCTCAGTTACATTCTCCCTCATTTCAAATTTAGTGGCTGTGCGCACTCCGTAGACATTTACTCCTGTCCTCGTCATTTCAGTTGTGCTCCTTTACAAATCTAAAGCCAGTTGGACTGGGAAATGTAGCTAGGAGGGTAAGCTGGTGAGATAAGAACGCTGTATTTTTGTTGCTACAGCGTCACGTCACCTAAACGCCAGAATCAGGCGATTTGTTTAATTTGTTTCAGAAATGAAGATCTTGCTGTTGATCAGAATCACTGCAGGGCTACACAGTCCTGTTTTGTTCCATGTGTTTGCAGATTGGCTTGGCAGCTACGGGAAAAGTTCCCCGCATTGAAGCAGTCGAATTATTGAAGTATTAAGCGAGTCGAAATTCAGCAGATGACATCCAGAAGAATCACAACCGTTTCTGGGTTTCTCGTTGTTCACATAAAAAAAAATAAAAAAAACATACTTTGAAAGACGCTTGAAACGAAGCCGCGCGAGTGGGGATTATTTTGTGCTTTTGTTTAATCTCCGTCTTTTTACTCGCTCACTCATCTTTTCCCTCTGAAGGGTCCACATTAGGGGTTTTATCTCCGTAACGACCTTCATTTCTTATTTTTCTCCCGCCTGCTCGCCTCCCCAGCTCCGGCCGTCCCCTTTGAAGCGTCCGTGAGGGGAGGCGGTTAAAAGCCCGAGCGCGCCCGCACGCACAAACCCTCCCGCGCCCGCACACACAAACCCTCCCGCGCCCCACACACACAAACCCTCCCACGCCCCGCACACACAAACCCTCCCGCGCCCGCACACACAAACCCTCCCGCGCCCGCACACACAAACCCTCCCGCGCCCGCACACACAAACCCTCCCGCGCCCGCACACACAAACCCTCCCGCGCCCCACACACACAAACCCTCCCACGCCCCGCACACACAAACCCTCCCGCGCCCGCACACACAAACCCTCCCGCGCCCGCACACACAAACCCTCCCGCGCCCGCACACACAAACCCTCCCGCGCCCCACGGGCCTCTTTCGGACGCACAAAGGCGCAGTTTCGTGACTGACTTTCCCCCTCTCTCTCTTTCTTTTGGCCGTTATTTTTGCAAAACAGGCAGAGCAGTCGAAAGAGGAGCAGAAGCAGGACTTGAAGGCGGAGAAGCTGATGAGGAAGGCGTCCAAGGACGTGTGCCGGCTCAGAGAGCAGAGCCAGAAGGTTCCGTTGCAGGTGCAGTCGTTCAGGTGAGTCCTTCCATAGGGTTCAATAGGAAAGTGAGTCAGGAGAAACAACCCTGAAAGTGATCCATTCATATCGACTGCATATCTGGCAGCAGAGTGATGGTTTGAGGCTCTTTTGATGCCTCCGACCCTTGATGACCTACAGCCATTTAGCTAACCCTATGTCATTTACAGCTTAATCTAGTCCCACCCCTCAATTCCCATAGAGATCCATTCAAATGCAGGGAGGTTATAGTATCGCTTGTAAGAGTACCTGAAAATAAGATATCAAGAGTCTTTTGATATCCTTTTATACCCAGTCATGATAGCATCACCTGTTTACCTGTAGAATGTTCCAAACAGGTGTTTTTTGAACTTCCCAGTTTAGTGGCTGTGCGCACTCAGTAGACATTTACTCCTTTTCTCACCATTTGAGTTGTGTTCATCTCCAAAAAGCCAGTTGGACTGGGCAATGCAGATAGGAGGAGAAGATGGTGAGATAAGAACACTATATTGTTGCTGCTCTAGTGTCACTGAAATCAGGTGATTTGTTTAATTTGTTTCAGAAATGAAGATCTTGCTGTTGCTTAGAATCACTGCAGGGCTACACAGTCCTGTTCTGTTCCATGTTTTGACGGATGTATTTAAATATTGTTCTCAACAACCGGAGGGAACAGTATTAGCAATTAAAAATTGTGAAAATTGTCAGAGTTCGTGCTCGTTTGCGTCCTCCTAAATTGGCACAGGATGTTCTAGTGAAGAGAGGAGCCTACAAATTTGGAGAATAGAAGAAAAAAATCTGGGACAAAAATGATTTTAAATAAATTTAAAAAAAAGGGACGTTTAAAGAAGACATCTTTTTAAATGGTCTTTGCCACACAGTCAAAAGCTATGACTGTGCTACAGGTTTGTATGTGGGCCAAGAAGTATCAAGAGCGTCCTCTCTTAGGAGCTTGGTAGGCTTAATCATTTATGCGCTTAATGAATTTGTCATGTTATGGGATTTATTTTAAGCCACGTTTAAAAACTGCTCAGTGAATTTCTCACCGTAATTCATTTGTTGACTCGTCTCATTGCGGGATTTTTTAAATTTTTTTTAAATTTTTTTATTTTTATGGAAATTGTGCGTGTGACACCCCCTTGTCTCTTTCTCTTCAGGCAGAAGATGGCCTACTTCACAAGAGCCAAGATAAATATACCATCGCTGTCAGCCGACGATGTATGATCATGTTTTATAAAAAATGAAGTATTTTTCCAACTTTATAGCAGAGTATTTTATTAGAATAGCCACTTAATTAAATAAAAAAAATGAACAATGAAAAAAATTCCAGTAGTTTTACATCATAAGGGGTTATGCATTTGTATCATACGTTGTAATTGAATACTGTCATGTGACAAAAAAAAAAAAAAAAAGAGAGAGAAAAATGGCTTTCTTTTTTTCCCTGAGAAAACCAAAGTAGAGTTGAGTCTGGTACATGCATGTGCTGATGATGCTTCCTGTACAGTTTGTGTATATGTGACATGGGTATTTCTTTTTTTCCCCAAGTTGGGACGCAGGAAGAGAAATGAGACGGCTTTGCTGCTCGTCTCTGTTGTTTGTCTCCCCCTGGTGTCCTGCTTGGGGATTGCGGGATGGGGATGGGGGGGGGTCTCAGTGTTATAATGTGTGGCGGTGAACAAGCCTGCCGAGAGAGGGACAGGCCTCAGAGAAGAGCCGCCTTTCAACAGGCGAAACTCTGCCTTTCTGTGGCTCAGCTCATAGGCCTCCCTCAAATTCAGTCACAACAAACAAATCCTGTGAATGTATGCCATCTCCCTTTTTTTGTTTTTTTGTTACTGCACTGATTTGCATTCTGCTTGTTTTTTGGTTGATATTTTGCACCTTTTATCACAGCCACCACTGCTTAATCAGTATTCTCTCGTTGTTGTCATAATACCTTCCGCATTTGCATAAATCTCCTCAACGTGAAATGGCACGTCTTGTAAACGCTGCTCCCAAAAAATGCTGAAATATTGCTTTGTTCTCGGGAGAAGGACGGTAAACCTCTTATCTACTGTGTAGCTTAACAGGTTCAAGCACGTGCTTTTTTTTACATTTTACATCAAGTGTTTTCTTTTTCTTTTTAAAAAAAAAAAAGATAACGCCTTACAGGTTTGCATACTAAAGAAATTGAGCAGACAGAACGCTTAAAGTGCTGGTGGCTCAACAAAAAAGTGTGTTTTATCTCTGACCAATGCCAAATGAAGGATTTCAGCTTTGCGATGCAAAGTGCGGGTGACTCCGCTGAAGGGTGTGAGATGCGTGCTTCACGTCATCGTATTTATTTAGCCCCTCCCCTGTAGCTTGTTTCCTCACTCTTTAATACTGCACAGTAAATTCACAGCAAAATGTCCAGTGTCGATTCAACTCCAGCAGTGTACATACGAGCCTACTCTGGCCAGATCAGGCTCATATGTACACTGTTAAGAGTTGAATTAACGCTGGACATTTTACTGTGTGTTGGTGGTGGTGGTGCTCGGACAAGATCAAGACCCTTCAGTTTTCCAGAACCCAAGAGTGTTGTCGTGGCAACTTTGGAAAAGACGCCCCGCCCCCTTGGTTCTTCCGTGCCTCGTGTTATTTAGTGCTGTCCAAATGAGGAGATATTACCGGTTGGCTCTTTTTATTCTATTCTTTTATTCTATTTTCTATCCTTTTCTTTTTTAACTAGGTGGACAAGCACTATTTGTACATTGTTCACTTAACTCTCCTCAGATGGCTAAAAGCTACAAGAACAAACAAACAATAATTATTTTGTGAAAGTAGAATATACATTCTTACAAAGGACGTGAAAATGTATAAATTAAGCACGGTGACTTACTGACGCCTAAAGGCGTAGCGACAAAGCAGTGTTCAAACTGAACCAATGTTAGCGTGTCGTAGCCACTTCATCCCTGCTGTAGATACCTCACACAGCAGGAATTGATATTTTCTTTAGAGAGAACACAATAATGTCTTCATTTGGCCCTCCATCAAGGTGGCGTGAGCGTGAGCGTGAGCGTACGCCGCGCGATTCATTGCTCGCTTGAAGAATGTTTCAGAGACCAGAAATGAAATGAAGGTTGCTGTTTCAGCTTGGCACACTTCTTGATTTGTAAAATGTACCTTAGAGAGATGTCGGTAGAAACTTGTCTTTTTGATTTATTTTACATTTATTTATTTGCTGTCTTATTTATGTTTTGGTTATGTACAGTTCAGTTCTGGACATTCTTTTTTTAAATTTACACATTTGAAGGTAGAGTTTGTTTCCCTCTTTTTGTTCTTGTTGTGTTTGTCCTTATAGACTAATTGAAATAGGACCAGACTTGGTATCAAATGCAGGTGTTTTGTCTAATGTTATTAATTGTAATACTCAGAATGATATATAGTCATACTATGTACGTTATTCTACATACGGATTCCATGCAAAATCCTGTCCAGTCTCTAAGTGTTTTATAGCTATTCGTTCATGATTGTGAAATGTGTATAAAGAAAATCTTCGTATGAAGTGCTACTTGTGGGATTTTTAAACAAAATCCCTTTAAAAAGGGGCAGAGCAGACTGACATGAATTCTGGGTAATGCGCACTGCACCTTGGGTCATTTTCCAACTTGTGAGTTTGACAAGTTTCCAGAAGATAATGATACTTAACTGGAACATGGACATTTTACCTTCTCTCATGGGCCACTAAAAACAGGCTACTCTGTGATACTACTCTGTAAAACCTTTTGTATAGTTTTTTTCTTCATCAGGAAAGCTGTAAGGGAAAATGGATGACAGAAATATCTGTTTTCTAAGGGGAGGCCAAAGAATATATGGTGATTCTTTTTTTTCTTTTTTTAAAAATTAATTAATTAATTTTTTTAAGGTGCACACTCCCCACAGAGCATGTATGACATAAAGATTATCTTTTTTTTTTTTCTTTCTGGTTCAGAACATCATATGGCAATGGATTTGCCTGATCGTACTTAACTATGCATGAACACGCAAATACATTGCCACATGATGTTCTCAACTAGAAAAAAAAAAACAATCCTTATGAGCAGGGCTTGACATTAAGGCTTGTCCTATTGTCCAGGACAAGTATTTTTTTGGCTCAGAGAGGTAAAGATTTCCATGGTGATAGTGAGAGGTGATATAAATTTATTTATTTTTTTAAAGTTCAGTTAAAAATGATCTGAATAGAAGTTTCACCTGCCATCCTGGCTGCATTGTTAATGAGATAATTTTGCTAATAGGAATTGAGAAAACGCAACGACAAATGGGGGGTTTTGGACAAGTTGACGAGTCGTTCAGACAAGTGAGAAATGAAGTCTCACTTGTCCGATGGACAAGTGCACAAAAAGCTTAATGTCAAGCGCTGCTTATGAGGTTAAGTGCTCTGTGGGGCGTGTGCATCTTTAAACCCTTTAAAGTGTAAGATCACAAATATGTGATTGGAATGTTCTTAACTGAACATTCTAATGCAGATGTAACAATCACTACTGATTGTTGATAATTGGGAAAGCAATGTAATTCTAGAACACTGACTTAGAATTTTGAAAAAAAAACATTCCAAAGAAACTCTTCAAAGGGTAAAAAAATAAATAAATCCGTTCCTCCATGTCCAGCTCTATAATACTGCAAAGGCTTCTCCTAGGGTCTAGGAGAGTAAACACAAGTATTTTTGTCATCCATTTTCCCTTACAGTCTTCATGATGTACGTAGGTCTTTCATCAGCTTCTGTTCTTGCATAATCTACATGCATTTAAAAGCATTTAATCCCAAGTCTGTTTAGAGTACAAATTCTTACCTGTATTTTGGTATTTAGATACAGAATATTATTCACTTTGGCTTGCATTTCCATTTTTGTCAATGAATAGATTGACTAAATGTTTCATATTGTTTGTAATTGGTCTTCCAACAAATTTCCATCTCTGTTTGAATTGTAATCATGGTTAAAAGATATAAATCTGAATTAGTGTCAGTTGTTTCAATATTTATGCCATCTTTAAATTGTAAATAATTGTATTACTCTTACATATCTAAATGCAGAATCAAATTCACTCTATATTTTATTATTCTTTAGATACATCAGAAGTATTGAAGCCAATCTTGTTATTTCAAGGGATATTATGAAGAAAACTATAGAAAGCCATTTTTGATTGAGAAACAAAATGATCTTGACCATTTGATTTAAAGTGTTCTCATATTCCATTCCCAAAATAACTTGAGTTTAATGGTCAGAACTGAACCCGGTGATGAATGAATGATATTAGCATGTGTGTCTGTTGTGGAGTCGCCTGGAATGGTTTGTGAACAGTAGAACAAATGACTATTCCTGTCTTTACCTTTCATGTGTTCCAGTGATTGGTTTAAAAAAAATACAATTTTTAAACAAAAGATTGTCTGAAGTCTTGTAATTTCGCATTCTAATCACAATCTGTCAATGGCACCATTTCGGGATGGAGTCACTTAAAAATCCCACCTATTAGATGGATCCTGAGAGGTGCTGAATTAGGGTCTGCCTGCCCACCACGGTTAGACAGACTCGGTTGATGGATCGAGGGGTTAAGTACTCATATTTTGATGGGGAATTTATATATAGGAATAGCCTATCCAAACAAAACCGTTGTCTAGGATTGGTGGAAAGACGTCCAATGACAAGTGTGGCTCTGAAAGAAAGAAATCTCATGGACAAAAGCCTGAAAAATTGTGAAAATAATAATAAAAAAATAAAAGCATAAATCCTCGAGTATAATTCAAGTAGCCCAATTCTGGGGCGCAGCTGTTGTGAAATGCCTCTTCTCGACGCCGCCACCCACTTCAATCACGGCTCTGGAACGAGGCCAGATGTGCGGGGTCCATCGCTCAAAGCCGTTGTTTAGCACTGGCGAAATGAGCGCAACGACTTTGCGAATCAGGTTTACCAGCTGGCTGTCTTCATTTTAGTCTCCATCCTTTCCAAGACCTAGGCTGTGTCCGAATCAGAGCCCTATCTACTGCGCCCTGTCTCCTGCGAACAGTGCACTGGGAGAAGTGTACTGTTTAATGTGCACTGTTTAGCAGTACGCGACAAATATCCGACATACTACTTTCCAACCGCACTGTGGAAGTGTCGTAAGCAGGTCAGAAGACGTCCCACCAGTGTTGCCATGTCCGCGGTTTTACAGCTAAATTGGGATACTTTCAAAGTGCGGTCATGGGTAAAAGTCGCAAAGCACGCACTTATTTTAAAAAGTAAAAACATGATGATTTCTATTTAAAATATGTCGGTTTCGGTTAAAAATAGCCTATAATTTGGGCTAGTTTTAAGTCGCCATTTGGCTGGGAGGTCTTACAAGATCTGGCAACCCCCCGCCCCACTCTTGCGCTGTCACGTCACGTGTTCTTGTTGCATTTGAAGGAAACGTCAGCGAAGCTGCGCCTCATTTAAAAAAAAATAAAGCTTCACGTCATATTTATGTGACCAAAATGTTTATGTACTTCTTGAAAAGTGTGCTCCCGAATGTACTCAGCGAAACGCCGGAAGTAAGTGTGTCATCCGGGTGTTTCAAGTACACTGTAATTTGAAAAATGTTTGCGTACTCTAAGACTTTCTCGCCCTATCTACTCAACAAGGCTACTGAACAGTGTGGAAGAGTGCTGATTCGGACACAGCCCTATACTTTGAACCCACTAGAATGCATTAGCCAGAGCGACGGTGGCAGCATTTGACTGGATTTTTTGAAGCATTCTTCGGGGCTGCCGGATGAGCTTCACGGTCTGGTTTTGAATCCAAACTGCCGGGCGGCCCCGCGGCCGTGACACACAAGCGTTGATTTTAACGGACATGGCGCAATATGGTCCGTTCAAATTCACCGCCTCCAGTGAAGGATAGGATGCATCATTTACCGAAGCGATTTAAGCTCTATATTTGTGCAAGTCCCACAAGTCATTGCTTCAGACGAGTAATGGAAAGGGATGACCGAAATGTAGGCGCATAAGTGAGTAAATTGGGCAGGACTGTAAGGAAGACTGCTTTAAATGTAGTTCACAAAGATGACTGTACACAAGTATACCCTGTGATAACATGAACTATATCTTGAAGTGAAAATCAGGATACTGGCAATAAATAAAAGAAGCCTAATGATATTAATTCACTCCCATCATTCAATAAAGTTTGTCGTAGCATATTTGAAGTATTGTTTTAAAATGAAAGGAAAGGAAGGTGAGGATGCAAAGGAAACCTTTTAAAGAATTTAAACACACTCACACCCCCATAGGGGTCAGGTCAAGGTCAGTACTGACCCTCTGATACTCCATTCCTCCCTGCTTCACCCGTTTGCACACGGTACGCTCACTCGCAGTCAGTTGTCCCTCATTTGGATTTGCGTCATGCCGATGGCACCGCAAGGCCGTGTCACTGACCTGTGACAAAAACCGACACTGCTCCTGTGTTTTTGGCAGTGGCCTAATGTAAAGGTCTGATTGGTCACAACCAAAAAAAAAAAAAAAACATCTCTGTATTAGGAGAATTATTAAAAACGGCCATGACGGCCTCTGCTTGGTAGTGGCATTCTGAAAGGTAACGACTGTTCTTTTATTGGGAGAATGGGACGTACAGCAACCTTGTCCTCCGAAAAACTCGAAGTGAACGATTGAAAAATGCAATCGGACGGGTTTGCATCAGCGTCATCTTATCTATCCTGGGAGTGAGCAGCAGAATACTGAACACCTTCCTCCATCTGCGAAGCAAAGTGATCTCACTCCTGACGCAGCTTCAAGCTGTCAACTACAGGCGCGTTGACGGTGAACACAGATGGATATGACGGCAACCACAATATGCTGAGCCCCCACAAAGGATTTGAGATCGAGTTGTTGAAATCTATCATCGCACCAGATGGTAAACTAAGTGAGGATTGGTGAGACAAAGTGCGTCTGGCTGCGATCGCGCTGACGCAGCCCAGACAATATGGTTCCATCCACTTCTGCAGTTGTTGAGCAAAATCACAAACTTGTTTGTTTTATTATTAAGAAAAGAAGGTAAGAAAAGTATTTTTTTTACATAGGAAATAGAAACCTGGTTCTTTTTTTTGGACTACACACAGCAAAAACTCTAACACTGCTGGTGTACATTTAACACCCTAGGGTAGAGGTGGGCAACGAGGGCTGTATCCGTTTCTGGTTTTCATGCCAACTTCTGGCCTTAATTACCTAATTAGCCCTAATATTTACGCCATCTGACATTTTAGCTACAATTGTTAATAAGCGCATGAATGACAGCCGAAGACTTCTTGTGTCCCTCGATGAAACATTTTAATGTGATCTAATCTACCAGTGTTGGTGTAAACAGCCAATTAGCTCATTTAGCTGGGGTAATTGGTGGGAACAAAAACCTGCATACACACCGGCCCTCCAGGACTGGAATTGCCCACCCTGCCCTAGGGTGTTTATATGAGACCCCGGTCTCATATACACACCATAGGGTGTTAAATGTTTTTGCTGTGCATGAGGAAAAAAGGCCAAGCTAGTTCTTCAACTAAAAATATATATATAAATAATAAAAATGCCTTCTGAAAACGCAGCGTGAACATTTCAGCGGCTTCATAAAGACAAGTGAGCAACAGCGATCAACAGTAGTTTCCGGGCCTGTCTTGGAAAAACATTGGATTTTTTGTGTACCAATGCAGTCTACAATGCATCGAATCCTGAGCCTCCCGGTGCCGTTATTGGCTGGAAGCCCAGCAGGGCGGCACATAATTGGCTGCCACTTCCTGTGGAGAGGGTGGATCTGTGTTAGCAGGATGTCTCCACCTCGCCTTGCAACAGCAGCTCACTGTCAGTCAGGTGCCTGCGGTCGATGGCTAATTATTCGCATCCCTGCGGGGCTGCTGTCTGCAGTCTCCTCTGGCACAGTCTACACCAGACTGTGTCCACACACCGAGATCCAGTGTCTTAGCAGGGTGAGCCACACAACAGCCCCAGTATTTGCTCAGTTATAATTAATGCTCTATGCCAAGTGCGTCAAACTCCAATCCTGGAGGGCCGCAGTGTGCGATGGCTTTCGGTATGTTTCAGCACGAGTGATTCATTTAAGTCATTGATCGACTAAAGAGTCTGCACGCCTTCTTGACAAGGTCTTATTTGGCTGCTGATTGAGAGGAAATCACACATACCTGCAGACGCTGCGGACTGGTGTTTGACTCTGCTCTAAGCAATTGTCTTTGTGTTGCCAAGCCGTTTTTGCTTGTTTTTTCTTCTGATTAATACCATATCTTGTATCCTTATTATTATTATTATGGTCAGGACAACTCAGGTATTCAATATGTTTAATGAATATATCAATTTATGTATGAATATACAATTATTTTGGTTAGGCACTGAATGGATTGGCTATAGGTAGGCCTAATTCTAGTGCACGCACGAGCGTACACTACCTATCAAACAGGGAGCAAGACACATTTCCCCTACTTAACAGGCGAAACACCAAAACCCCCAGTACATAGAAGCAGATCCAGCTGGAAGCTGGGGTGGTGGTGGGTGAGCAGCAATGTATTGTGTTTTCTTTTATAGCAACAGCAGCAGAGCATACAGCGCAGGGAATAGCAGTGCTGGCCAATAGCAGCACAGGAGAGGTCCGACTCGCGCTTTTAAAAAGGGGTGTTCCATTAGTGATGTGTGCATGTGATTGGTTTGAGAATGAAAACGTGGGTTTGCTGAGGCCATAGCAAGAGTTTCCTGACAGAACTTGCTTTGTCCACTTCATACGCAACACTTATTATTATTATTATTATTATTATCGGCTGTAGTCTGCCTTAAATAAAATGATAACTTGATACTATTTGTGTCCATTATATTTCATACTATGGGAAACATACAGACAGAGGTGGAATGTCCAGGGGCCAGAAAGTAAAAGTCTTGTCGTGTTTCTTCCACCCATTAACTCAGCCAGTTGATTCCACTAATTAGTTCTACTTCCTAGCTGAACAATTGTGCTAATTAGTAAATGCAGGTGATTGGACCAAAATCTGAACCAGGACTTTCCACCTCTGCATACACTTAACTTATTTACTTAATTATCCATATTATGTGTTGATGGGCTTGTAGTGGTGGAAATTTCGAGGTCAGTGTTGTGCAGAAACTGTATTTAAATGCACAATCGCACACAAAACAGAACAAATATAACTAAAAAGATTTAGCTGAGACTAGCAATTACCAGGGTCCAAGCACCCATTTTGCTTGAGACCTATTTATATTTTTTCTTGGTTGTTTACAAATTAAAATAGTGTTACGACCCTATTAATAAAACATTATGTTTATGTGCCAAAACATAGACAATCTTTTCAAAATTATCAGCACTATTTTGCTTGTTTTAACACAAATCTCAGTCTCTTTAACACCTTTTGATTACATTTCACACAATTCTCCTGTTTTAGGCACAATTTTCAAAACGTATATCTCTTGTTTTCATGTGAAAAACACTGCCATTAAAAACTATAAACTCACCTATCAATTAACGCACCCATTCTTCACAGGTAAAACACTAGTTGATTTAATTATTCAATCAGCAATCAGAGCTTTAGCACAAATAAAAGGGGAAAATGTGAGCTCTCCTGTATGTGGAGAACAATGGCTGACGAACATTTAGAAATGAGAATAGGTAGATCTGCTCTATTGTTATTTACTGTAACATATCAATACTCCGTGATTCCTGTACTGCAGAGTACCTAATACTACTACCAGGGGACCACAGTATGGACAACATAGTGTACACAAGCTAAGCTGGCAGTATCCCTTGTGTGCATACCGAAGCCACCCCTACATGGAGTAAATACGAGAGAGCCTGTGCCCTCTGCAGCTGACAGTAGCTTATCTTACCAGCCTGAAAGAGGACCCGAAACATGGGGAAAATATGCCTTTCACAGTGCTGCAGAAATGAGCTCCACACACACTCAGACACACACACACATGCACATACACACAGAAACACACACATACGGTATACACACACAAGATAGACCAGAGCAGCTCACATATGTTGTCATATGTGAGTTTCCACCGTGATGCTCTGTTTCGAAATTGATTCAATGAAACATTGCTTTTTCATTTCTCAGTGCTAGCCAAGACAGTCAGGCTGTGTCATTCCAAAAGACACTTCTCCCGCTGCTTGGCCAGAGAAAATATAATGTGTGATGTATATGAGAACATGTGGCCTGATCAAGAGCAGAGGGCAGAATAATTTATTTTTGGTTTTACTTTTACATTTTTTGTTTACGCCCAGTAGTTAATTTTTTTTCATTTTCTCCTGTTTTTTTTAAATTTCACTTTGTCTACTCCCAACATTTTTGTCATTTGGAAAAATGAGAAACAACAAAAATCATCAGTTTTTTTTTTTTTGTATATTTGAGTTGGCCAGTACACTCAAACAATACTGATGCCTAAGTAATATATAATGGTAATATTTTCTTTCATTATTTACACCAGTGTGTAATTGGCATGTATAGTTTGTATTACAGTTTTTCTCAATTGTTTAGACACATTTTTTGAAATTAAAACTCATTTCTCAAAATTGTAAACACAAAACCCACACGGTCAACACATTCTGCAAAACTTCATGTATCTCAAAATCAAGCACTATTTTCAAAACCATACTCTCATTTCAAAATGACATTTTTTGTGATGTTCTCACTCCCGTCCTATTGTTTCCCGTGTTTTCCCTTTCCCCCTGTCTCATGTTCGTCTCTCCATAGTCCGTTTCCCCCTTGCTGCAGGTTGGGCGTGGTTTCCCCTTTGTGTCACTCTGTTTCACTTCACTTCTCTCAGCCTATCCCATTTCCCCGTTTCGCATGCATTCCACACTCTCCGCTCTGTTAATCACTCTCGCATACATTCACACGCGGCACCTAATTGATACCCATTAATGTTTGCATTTAGTCACCCGGTGTTCTCTGTCCTGTGCCAGTTCGTTAATGCTCTTTGTATAAAACTTCTGGTCTTGTCTTGAGTCCTAGTAAACCAGTCTAGTCAGTAAATCTAAGTCTTGTTTGGTACCGGCGTTTTCCGCCTTACCTGTCTGTCTAAAGTCAAAGTCTGCTCCTGTCTGGAACGGCATTTCTCGCTGTTCATTATTCCTGCCTCGCTATACTAACTTTGTCTGCTTCAGTCTGCCAGCCTGCAGTTGTTTGTTATCCCTGCCTGTGCTGCAGTTTCCCTGCCTTCCACCTGACGTGTGTGCGTGCAGCCTGGGCTCCTGTTCCTCCACTCTGCGGCGGTGCCCGCCTACTGCCAGTGCTACGGTTGCTGTTGATGTGCTGTCGCTTCTGCCTCTGCTGCCGCTCTGCTGTTGCTGTGCTGCTACTGCCGCTGCCCTGCTGCAACGCCTACATCCTGCCCGGACTCCGCTCCACTGTCCTGCACCTCTTCTACCACTCCGCTCCGCCCTGCTCCCGCTCCCGCTCATCCCCTGCTCCACCTAACTGGTTGTCCATCTCCATCTCCTTCCCTGGCCTCTCCTGCTCCCACTGCTCCCCCGCAGCCTCATACCTGGACTGGAATTTATTAGAGCTACGCGCTCTGTCTGTCTGTCTTGCTAAATCCAGTTCCGGCTTGGAACGTTAACCACTTTTTGCCTTTCTCCCCTTGCTCAGGACTACCCTGATCAAGCAATAAAATATTGAGTTTTGGCATTCCTGTGTTCGAGTCGTGCATTTGGGTCCAGTCCATTTCCGGGGTCGTAACATTTTTCCTTCAAATAATAAACACTAGTCAACAAATGAATACAAATTATAAATGCCAATTACACACTGGTTTAAAAAATCTAAGACTTTATATTTTATAATTACCATTATATTACTATTACCCAAAGCTTACTGTGAACTACATTCAACGTTCATTACTAGGGATAGCTGCTACGTTATGGGAAGGATGTGCTTTGTCTTATCTGTTCTGTAGTGACTTTGATGATATTTCGGTATGCACTTATTGTATGTCGCTTTGGATAAAAGCGTCTGTTAAATGACTGTAATGTAATGTAATTATATTAGTTTTTCTCAATTGTTTACACACGTTTTCTGAAAGCATACCTCATTTTCTCAAAACTCTAAACACAAATCAAAAAACACACACACAAAATGCAAAACCGCACAAATCTCCTGCAAAATGAAACTTTGCCTTCAAAACAATGTTATGTCTTCTCAAAATGGTATTTTGTATTCAAATGACACACACAGACCATCATATCAGTAGACATTTCTAAGAACCAATTGAACAATGATGTGCTGAATGGAAAACACTAGTATGAATGCCTTATCAGGAGAATTATGCCTTTGCATGTTCAGTGTTGCACTTACTCCTGTTGTAAAATATTACAGTGTAATAAAACAACACACAAATATACAGTAACAACACAAATATATTCTGTATTTTTTCCCAAAATACTGTAGCCTATACATCACAGGAAACACAACTGGATGTGTAAAATGATTTGTACAGAACAAACAATAGAAAATAGGCCTGTACAGTAAAAAAAAAAGAAAAGAAAAAAAAACTAGGCTCCATCCTGCCTTCGGTTCCTGTCTGGCCACAGGACCTCATCCACAACTGAGAAGCGGCTCAAGTTGGGTTGAACCCTCTGGCCAGCCTCCCTCATCGTCAAACCATGGTGGACCATATGGTCAACCACAGTGGCTCAAATCTCATCAGAGAAAATGGCTGTCCTTCTTGCTCTTCCTCTTCCTCCTCTTACTCTCACTCCTCTGCCTCTCTGATCGCCTCTCTCTTCAATGTTGACATCCATTGCCCTCCAAACCAGGAACTCATCTGTGGCCCTTTTATTGCTAAAGCTCTGATTGAACAACCGGCTTGGAAATGTAAGTTTAGCCATTTGAATGGCAGTGTGTTTTAACACAAAGAGATTTTATTCATGAAGAAAAATAGAGAGAATTGTGTGTAGTGTTTTGAAAAAAGTGTGGTTTAGAATTGAAATCTGAGTGTAAAGCAGGAAATGTGCTTGTATTTCAGCAGAATTTGTTTAGGGAGTTGGTACATGAGTTTCAGGTTGTGGTCATTGTGTCTTAAGTTCCAGTGTTAGGGTGTAAACAATTGAGGAAAAACTGTAGTTAGGCTTCAGTATTGTTTGAGTGTACTGACCACCTCAAATATTGTTATTTTTTATTTTTCCAAATTACAAAAATATGACAACGCGTGTGAGCTGCTCTGGTCTATCTTGTGTGTGTGTGTGTGTGTGTGTGTGTGTGTGTGTAAGTGTCTGCACATGTGAGTGTGTATATGTGTGCGTTTCTGTGTGTGTGTGTGTGTGTGTGTGTGTGTGTGTGTGTGTGTGTGTGTGTGTGTGTGTGTGTGTGTGTGTGTGTGTGTGTGTGTGTGAATGTGTGTGGAGCTCATTTCTGCAGCACTGCGAAAGGCATATTTCCCCCATGTTTCAGGTCCTCTTTACAGTAAGACAGGTAAGATGCTAAGACCGTGCTTAGCTACTCTGAGCTGCAGAGGGGACAGGTTCTCCCGTATTTGCTCCATGTAGTGATGGCTTCAGTACGTACATGAGGGATACTGCCAGCTTAGCTTGTGCACACTATGCTGTCTGTACTGTGGTCCCCTGGTAGTAGTATAAATTAGGTACTCTGCAGTACAGGAATCACAGAGTATTGATATGTTACAGTAAATAACAATAGAGCAGGTCTACCTATTCACATTTGTAAATGTTCGTCAGCCATTGTTCTCCACATACAGGAGAGCTCACATTTTGCCCTTTAATTTATGCTAAAGCTCTGATTGCTGATTGAATAATTAAATCAACTAGTGTTTTATCTGTGAAGAATGTGTGTGTTCATTGAAATTGGAGTTTATAGTTTTTAATGGCAGTGTTTTTCACATGAAAACGAGATATACTTTTTGAAAATTGTGCCCAAAACGGGAGAATTGTGTGAAATGTATTCAAAAAGTGTTAAAGAGACTGCAATTTGTGTTAAAACAAGCAAAATAGTGATTATAATTTTGAAAATTGTCTATCTGTTGGCACATGAACTTAATGTTTTATTTATAGGGTCATAATTACAATTTTAGTGTCTAAACAATTGAGAAAAACTGTAATTTGTTGACGAGTGTTTATTATTTGGAGGAAAAATGTCATTTTGGGGTGAGAGTGCATGGTTTTTAACATAGTGTTTGATTTTGACAAGAGATATATGCAGTTTTGCAGAAAGAGTTTACTGTGTGGGTTTTGTGTTTATAGTTTTGAGAAATTAGTTATAGTTTCAGAAAATGCGGAGAGGAAACATGGCTATACTCTGGATTCCATAAAGGAAAATGGTCATCACATGCAAAAGGACTTGAAAAGGGAAAGACTTGAAAGGTTTTTAAATAGGTCTTTCAGTACATATTTTGTCATACACATATAAATTAAATGGGTGTATGATATATATGATATATGATTTTTAAATAATCCCCAGTTTGACAGTACATTATTAGCCTACTTTGTGTTATTGTGCCATCTAGTGAAAATACAGGTTATTGGGCAGAGATTAATGTTCTTCTCTCTCTCTCTCTCTCTCTCTCTCTCTCTCTCTCTCTCTCTCTCTCTCTCTCTCTGGATGAGCTGACTACAGCCCTACCTGCCTCTGCTGCTGCCCACATGGACAGGCACGAGTCAAGATGTCGGGAGCTGGGAGGGGGACCCTTCCCTGAAGTGGCAGTGGCAGCCGAACTCGGGGATTGGCAGGAGAGGGAGGAGTTCATTCTCTCCTTCAGAACGCCACAGTTGGGTGTGTTCAGTGGCATCGGAAAAAAAAAGCCCTGCACATCATCTTTGTAAAGGTGCTGAACCTTCGTGCTCTCCAGACTATCAGAATCTCAAAGTGGACAGACCTTTTAGGGCCAGACTCTTCCCCGAAAGGTAGCTGGCGGGTCTTGTACAAGGTCCCCATTGACAAAAAATCAGATCTGCAGTGGAGGATTGTGCACGGGGCTTTAGCCACAAACAGACACAAGGCACACCTGGATCCGACAGTTGGGGAGGGATGTGCTTTTTGTGGGGCATCAGAAACAGTGTTTCACGTTTTTAATCAGTGTGCACGTTTGGAGGGGGTCTTGCACTTAGTTCGGGAATGGTGTATGGTGTTATGCGGTGGGTATTCTCACGCTGTATTTATCTATGGGCCAAAGTATACCATTCCAAGAAAACGAGAAGTGGTGCTTTTAAACTTCTTGCTGGGGAAAGCAAATCCTGCAATCTGGATGAGCTGACTACAGCCCTGCAATCTGCACAGAATAGGTGGTACAGGATCTTTGGAAACCGTACATGTTTTAAGATGTTTAATTCGTAAACGTCTGCTTACTGAGTTGGCATACTTTAAATTGGTGGGCAATATCAAGGGTTTCCAGGGGATTTGGGGTGTGGCGGATTGTATTTGTACAGAGAATGAAGAGGGGGCAATTAGACCTACTCTTCTAGGTAAGAAGAGCTGTATAGGTGGTTGTTGTTTTCTTGGTTTCTAATTGTGTTTGTTTGAAACTTTGGGTTTCTCGGAAGGGTTTATTTTTAAGTTCTGTGTTTTCATTTTTTACTTTCATTATTACCCTTGCCTGTGTGAGTGGATGTACTTTTAAGGCTTAAAATATGTGAACATGTAGCCTAGGTCTCTCCTTTTTTTTCCTTTTTGTTTGTGCAATAAAGGAGACCTAAAAGTATTTTTTTTTAAAGTCGGTAGACCTAATATGTATTCATGCATGCTTCAATTTAGTTTTTCGTTAATATATTAATTTGTGGTTATATTGATTATGGGCGATTTTACAGAGACCGTGCGTTCATTTACATGAAGAAATGCTGAACCTCTTTAATCCTCTCCTGCAGCGTCCCACTGAAAATAATGTATGTGTGGGCAGTGCACATAAATTAATCCAATTGTTGCGCATTGCCCTTCAGACTATTCATTACTCTAAAATAACGAACGCGATAAGGTCTGCACTGAAAAAAAAAAATGTGTTACCCCTTTAAAATTTCCCAGAGTCGCTCTGTTCAACAACAAAGTTTTGAAAGTAGCTTACATGGAGACTATTTAAAGAATGTTGTAAGGTTGAACGTTGCTCTACTTGACATTTTCCATTTAAAATATATGTTGCAACCTCTATTTCTTCGTTATCTTGCATGAAATACCTTTGTTTTGTGTAAAGGCGCTTGCGTACAAATTTGCATAATTTATTCGAGACCAGAACAGTGAATTATGTGCGCTATATTAACGCTGTAAGTTAACGAAACAACCCACGATTTACTTTATAAAGTGAACAATGTTCGTTACGACACAAATGTATATGATCAATTAAGCATTTTAAACATCACTTCCAAACCGTGAATCTGTTAGCTGTGCTACGACGAACCTATATAATTCACTGTACTTCCCACCACTACGGAAGCATTCTGAAGACCTGTCTACAAGGCTACTGACTGAGAACGTAGTTTCTCTCATTCCCGCCTTGGGGAAAGTCCCCGGACACATGCCAGAGACGGCCTTGCGTGATAGCAATGAGACGGTTTGCAGATACCATACAGCGAAGAAGTTCTCCGGAACCGAGCTTGGTGCCAGCGAATTGCTTTCGTCAGTGTGCTAGTAATGCAGGTGGTGTAAACACATGAACAGAACGGGGCTCATTCTCAGAATGCATTTTATATGAATATACACTTGTGAACCTTCCAAGCCTTTCAATTACCGCTGTGTGAACGTAAACATAGCCTATGTAGCATGACGAATATATTTACTAGGCTAACCTAGTCCCATGATGTGCAAAACATGCGATATGAATGTAGGCTACTATACATTAAAAGTAAGGAATGTTGGAATCGATGTATTCATCTGTCTATTGTCTAACCATATAGCCTATTCAAATTAACAGCACCATGACTTCAGTTTATCTGTAATGAACTAGGAAGGATCACTAATTACTTTTCTTGTCGTGCATTCCGAAAATACTTGGCTGGACTAAGCAGTTTATAGGAAAACGCCTATGGCACACGACGAAACCACAGTAGCTACAAGAAAGCAACATTAATTCCTAACAGCGAACAAGTAGCATAGCCTACATGGAGAAGTAGGCTACGACTTGTGGACCCGAGAACCGTTAGGCTCTTCGTGTAGGCTACATGTAAATTAATATTTAATATAAAACCAGTTCTTGCTCTTTGCCATTTTGTCCACCGAGAACAGAAGACAAAAATCGCTCTAATTATCGACGTGGTTAGCTTTGTACTACAGCTTCCACGTTAGCTGTCTAGGCTACAGTAGCGAAACAGTTTTGTTGTTGTTGTTGAGGAAAACGTCGTTTGGGCTTTGTAGAAATAAGTAATTCATTTAAAGTAATTCTCGCATTACGGTGCGAGACTGAAACGTTTTTTAACAAAAAGAAAATGCGGACATGAAAATATCGAAAAATACACAATTGCATGTTATACGCAATGTCGCTTTAAGAGTGTAACAATTGCACACTTTGACCCCAGTGAGAGCCCGTAGTGATCCAACCGATCCAACCCTCTGTCGAAGAAGCTGCGGGAAAATGCAAAGGCGCCATGCATTGCCTTATTAGGAACATTTACCGCATGCGCACACGGAGTGATTTTGTTTGAAGCGTTTGCAGTTAGGGCGACCGTGAGCTGTGCACAGCAAGACTACTGTAACGTTAGATTACGTGCATATGTTCATATTTCTTCGTTTTTTGAATGCGTATGGCTTAGATCGCCCACTTCGCTCTGCAAGTTTTGTTCATTTGCTTGATGCATTTCTGTCAAAATGTTGGGACATTATCCAAACGTGGAGAAGACCCAACTGGTTAGCTATGTGGAAGATTATCTTGAATGTGTGGAGACTTTGCCTTTGGATATACAGAGGAATGTTTCACTGCTACGGGAGATCGATACAAAGTACCAGGGTGTGTAACTAGCTGCATGGCACATTGCCTCTTGTAATGTTTCCTCTTGTAAGAATCAAGATCGTGTAAAAGTGGACACTAACCAGTCGTGTGTGAGAGGTGTTAAATGTAAATGTTATCCATACAATGTTTTCTTTATTTTAACAATAAGATCACTGACTTAATGCATGACCTTACAATTTAACATGTCGGCTTTGTGTTTTGATTAGCCAACGATTCTCCTGCACGTAATAGTTAGCCTACTAAAGCCAGTAACATGACTGTTATTTAAAAGTCGAGTCCGATTCCTAGGATCAGCCATATTGCCTAGCAAAAAAACTCATTAAGCTCGCTATGCAACGAACGAGCTATAGGACCGTTAAAATATAAGGTTCTCACTTGTCAATTGACACAATTCTGTTTGTTTTCGTCATACTGGTGGTGTTTGTTCAACGAGGGCTCTCCAGATTATTTTGCTTTACAGTAGCTAACCACCCTGCGTATTGTCTATTTAGTTACCAACTGGAGACATTTTATTTTAACGATTTTCTGTACGCCTTCGTGTTGTGTAACCGGGTTCCCACGCCTTGGAATTCAATATCATTTGACATTCTCTTTTAGTTGTGAAATGGGTGTCTTCCATTTTACCTGGTAACGTTAGCTAATGCTGTGTTCTCTAGTTTGGGCATCCGCGCCTTCTCTCATTGGCGGTGAAGTAAAGTTGTCCCTGTGTTTGGGAGACATAGTAGCAGCCAGAAACTAGCTATAATTTAAATTTGCTTGCTAGTTCGATAGTGAATTCAGGTGGCTGGCAAGCTATTTACTTCATGCACGCTCAAATCACAGGACAGAAAACGATGTAATGTCGTCACTTCCTGAATGTCAACAAGCGCCTTGGTTACGGAAGTTATAGCTTACATGCAGAAAGTGTATCATAGATTTAACATGGTAACGAACACTAAACTGTAAAAAAAAATGTAGAATGTAATTTTTCTCAGTTTTTTATGTTCATGTTTAAGTTCCGTGTGAGATTTTCAAATTAAGCCAGAAAGTTGGCTAAATCGCTAGTTGACTTGTGCCCCGACCCTGAAATGGAATGAGCGAGGAAATTGTTCTGGCTAGCTCGTGCGTTCAACTTGGGATGCTTGCTAGCTCACTGCTGCTTAGTGAAAACCTCACCGTTACACTGCACTGTGCGTGTCCTTTTTTGTTAAGTTGAAGTAGACAAAACGTTTGTCTGCCAGCTGTTACATGGCCATGGCAAAAAAAGCACATTTTCTTAAAAGGTTTTGCAAATTAGGCTATTTAAACATTCTCTGAATGTAAACCTCTCTCCCCCTCCCAAACAAACCTGCCCAACTGGTTTGGCAAACAACAAACGAACCAATAACTTTATTTAAAGGGTGGCATGTAAAAGTGTCTCAGCGGGTAAAGATTTTTAACAAGTCTTTATTTGTCTCCGTCTCCTGCTATTTTGATGTTTTTTTTCCTCCCTCTCCCTGTGTAGAGGTTCTGACGGAGGTGGACGATGTGTATGAGAAGTATAAGAAAGAGGCAGACGAAGGCCAGAGGAAACGGCTGCAGAACCAGCTCCAGCGGGCCCTCATTAGCAGCCAGGAACTGGGGGATGAGAAGATCCACGTAGTGACGCAGATGATGGAGCTGGTGGAGAACCGCTCGCGTCAGATGGACTCCCACACGCTCGGCCTTCAGGAGCCCGCCGAGCCCGAGAAAAGCAGCGTCGTGGAGAAGGTTCGGCAGGAGGCGGCGCCGATTCCCCCCGAGCGCTCCTCGGCTCGCCGGCCACGCCGTCAGCGCAACAGCGAGAGTCGCGACTCTTGCAGCGCGGCTAATGGCGCGGAGGAGCCCGGCGAGGAACCGCCCCCAAGGGAGAAGAAGTCCAAGTCGGCCAAGAAGAAAAAGCGCTCCAAGGCCAAGCCGGAACGCGAGGCGTCCCCCACTGAGTTCACCATTGACCCCAATGAGCCCACCTACTGCCTCTGTGACCAGGTGTCGTATGGGGAGATGATTGGTTGCGACAACGAACAGTGCCCCATTGAGTGGTTCCACTTCTCCTGTGTTGGACTGACGTACAAGCCCAAAGGGAAGTGGTACTGTCCCAAGTGCAGGGGTGACAGTGAAAAGACAATGGACAAAGGCATTGAGAAAACAAAAAAGGACAGGAGGTCTAGGTAGTCCCCCTGGGTCGGTCTAGGTAGTCCCCCTGGGTCGGTCTAGGTAGTCCCCCTGGGTCGGTCTAGGTAGTCCCCCTGGGTCGGTCTAGGTAGTCCCCCTGGGTCGGTCTAGGTAGTCCCCCTGGGTCGGTCTAGGTAGTCCCCCTGGGTCGGTCTAGGTAGTCCCCCTGGGTCGGTCTAGGTAGTCCCCCTGGGTCGGTCTAGGTAGTCCCCCTGGGTCGGTGGTGCGTTGTTTCTTTCTCCTATTATTTTCAAGGTGTTGCTGTTGGAAAAAAAAATAAAAATCTTATGAGAGTTATGAAAGAAAGTGTGTGTGTGTGTGCCATTCTGATGACCATACCATTGAAACTGTAATAAAAAGATGGGATGTGTACACGGCTTGTCTGGTGCCTGCACTTTGCCGAAAGACAGTGAATGTGCATCTATCAGATGCTCCTTTTTTATGTTTTGTTTCCATGTGGCGTTAAGAGACTGAACACAAGAGAATAAGTGATGAGCCAGACAAGCATCTTTTTTGGGCTCATGGGTGCCTTTGAGATTGGAATCCAGAGACTGAGCAGTGAAACAGGGCTAAAAGCTCAAACCACCTTTTGGGAGTTTCTAGGCCATGTTTGTGGGCTTAAAAAAAATCTTACTTTACTTTTCTGCCGGTTCTTAATTTAAGTTTTATACGTTATACGTAATTAAGCTTGTGCTGGTATCATCTCTGTCCAGATTAGTCAAGATGCTGTCCACCAGAGCCACCTTGCCCCGCCCATTCGTCATGATTCAAAAGTAACAAATAAAATGTAGAGCACTTGGTTTCTGGTGAAAAATGTGGTCAGACCTCTCTCTCCAGCTTCTCACACTGGCACAATTCATGTTTGTTCACATACAAATGTGTAAGCAATGCAGAGGCTGATCCACCGCAGTTTGGTATGAGATGATGGAAATTCTGCGGACCCTCCTTTCCGCTTCATACCCAGGGGGTGCGGGGCTGCAGGCGCCAAATGCAAGGCCAACCTCGATGGACTGTTTTTTGTTGTTTTGGCTCTGTACTCCAGCACATTGGATTTGAAATGGAACAGTGACTATGAGGTTAAAGTGCCGACTTTCAGCTTTAATTTGAGGGTGCTTACATCCATATCGGGTGAACCATGTATCAATTGTAGCCCTTTTTTATACATAGCCCCCCCATTTTATGGCACCAAAAGTAATTGGACAAGTTAACATAAACCTAAAGTCAAATATTTCATATTTGGTTGCATATCCTTTGCATGCCATGGGGGGACTATGTATAAAAAGGGATCTAATGCATATCTGGCAGCAGAGTGATGGTTTGAGGCTCCTTTGATGCCCTAGACCCTTGATGACTTAGAGCCATTTAGCCAACCATGTGTTCCATACTGTTGCAGCATAATTTACAGCTTAATCTAGTCCAACCCCGCAATTCCCATGGAGATCCATTCAAATGCAGAGACGGTATAGTATCGCTTGTAAGAGTACCTGAAAATAAGATATCGAGTCTTTTGATGTTGTTGTGTCACAGACATCAGGAAGTCATGGCATGAAAAGGATATGCAATTAAATATTAAATATAATTACTTAATTTAAGTTTATGTTAATTAGTCCAATTACTTTTGGTCCTCTAACATGGGGGGGGGGGGTTATGAATAAAAAGGGCTACATGGTTCATCTGATATGGATGTAAACACCCTCAAATTAAAGCTGAAAGTCTGCACTTTAACCTCATAGCCACTGTTCCATTTCAAATCCAATGTACTGGAGTACAGAGCCAAAACAACAAAATATAGGTCACTGTCCAAATACTATTGGACTGCACTGTATTTCAGTCTTATTAGCCAGCAGGCTGAAAATAATCAATCACTACAAGCATATACCTTGCTGCACGTAGGTTTGGTAAAAGGACATCTTTGAATGTAGCTGTGCAACAAAGAGGGACGAGTTACTGTAACAGAGGACTCCTGTACCATGGGTTCTGACTCCAGCAGTGTACACCAGGCTGGGTGATGATGATCTGGTTTTTGAACAGTCAACAGTCTCTCCTGGATCTTAGAGGAGGCAACATTACCAGAAGGGTGGAGGCTGTGTTGAAGTGGGTAGGGCTGTAGTATGCATATTGCTGCATGGATAATATTCCTGCTGAAAATTCCAGTTTAAACCAGCCTAAAGTGGTTTTAGCTGTGTTTTGACACTTCTAACTGGTTTTATCTGGACGAACAGCTGTTCACCAGCCTATAGTACACTAGTCTACCAATTTAGCTCCTAGCTTACTCTAACAGGTTTGACCAGGCACAGACGAGCTATGACAACCTAGAAGTGTCAAAAACACAGTTTAGAATCCCATCTGGTATTAACTAGAATTTTCAGCAGGGATGTGAAAATAAATAGTTCTAATAAGCAGAACAAGTGCAGCAATTACATTATATACAATCACCGCCAGATAAGTTGTCTCTTTTTAGATATATTTGGACACATGGGTATTTGATCCTTATTCCAATGCTTTTTACTGTAAAATGTTGTCTAATTTAACAAAGGACACAAAGAAAGTATGCTTTTAAAAAGTGCAATTATCTTGTGAGGAAAAAGTAAGTACACCCCTGGCTTCAATAACTGGTGTTGCCCCCTTTGGCAGCAATAACCTCTTCTAGGTTTTTCTTGTAATTGACTATAAGTCCCTTACATCGACTGGGAGGACTTTTCAGCCATTATTCTTTGCAGTACTGCTTTAATTGTGTGATGTTAGAGGGCTTCCTTGAATGCACAGCCCGCTTCAAGTCCCCCCCAAAGCATTTTGATAGGATTGAGGTCTGGACTTTGATTTGGCTATTCCACAACCCTCCATTTTTTCTTTCTGAGCCATTCTGTAGTAGATTTGCTTGTATGTTTACGATCATTATCCTGTTGGAGGATCCAGGACCTTTTCAGCTTCAGAATCTGAACTGATGGCCTCACATTCTCCTCAAGAATGGTCTGGTATAAAGCTGAATTCATGGTTGAATCTATTATGGTAAGTTTACCAGGCCCTGAGGCAGCAAAGCAGCCCCAAACCATGACGGCCCCTCCACCATGTTTCACCGTTGGAATGAGGTGCTTCTTTACATTACATTACATTTATTTAGCAGACGCTTTTATCCAAAGCGACGTACAGTAAGTGCGTACAGAGACATCATCATCATTACAGAACAGACAAGGCAAAGCACATCCTTTGCATAATGTAGCAGCTATCCCTAGCAATGAACGTTGACTGTAGTTCACAGTAAGCTGTGGGCAAATCAGCAACACCACACTTTCATTCCAAATACTATTATAAACTATACTATTATAAACCATTCCAAATACTATTATAAACTATGCTATTATAAACCATTCCAAATACTATTATAAACTATAATAAACAGACAGGAAAACACAGGGAACAGGGAACTGATATTCCTAGGTGAGGATATCAGTCAAGGTGGAGTCTGAAGAGGTGTGTCTTCAGGCCTCGACGAAATGCTTCTGTTCAAAGGCAGTGTTGCATCTTCGCCACACATAACGTTTTGCATTGCGCCCAAACAACTCCAACTGACTCATCAGTTCAGAGTAGAGTATTCTGGGGGCAATTGTAACGGGGCAATTGCAACACCATAAAATTGCACCAATCGGAAACAAGCTAGAGCTGAGATTCTATCCAGCAAGCTAGCTAGTTTCATGTGTTCAGGGTTGGGGGCAATTTTAACAAAAACATGTGTTACAATTGCCCCCAGAATACTCTACATTTTCCCAGTAATTTTGAACTTTATCCAGATGTTGTTTAGCAAAGTTCACTTGTGCTTTTATATTCTTTTTGGAGAGGACTTCTTCCTTCCTATCCTCCTGTGTAGGCAAAGATATCAATTTAAATCAGTATATTTGATAGTAAAGGTAGGGTGTACTTTGTCCTCATGAGGAATTTGCATTTATGTTCATTTCAATTGCTTAAGTGATTCCAAAGTCTACTTTTTAAAATGTAATAAAGTTATCTTATCCACTAATGCACTGATTAGCCTATGCTTTAGCAAATTTCATCTAGGGCGTTTAAAAAGAAAAGAAAATGCCCTGTGTGAGGTTGTGTAGAAATGCAGAAAATGAGTTTTAAAAGGCTCAAATTTTTCTGGGGGAGGACCTCCAGACCCCCCACTAGTTCGTCCTAAAAAATAAGAAAAAGGTGAATAATTAGGCCTATTGTAAAGTCAGCTAGGCCTACTTCATTTATCCCAGACCACCACTAAAATAGACTGAACAATATAACATAATAAACTTGTTTTGACAGTGACACAGAAGGGTGCGACTATCCTCTGAAATCGCCTAAGAGCTAAATGAAAGAAGGGGTGCGTCCCAATATTCTTCACTCCCCACTTCCTTTCCTCCATTCCCCCACTACCACTCCTCTCCTACCCGGAAGTATGCAAAACTGACTGAACGTTTTAGTTAATACGTAATTAATATGTAATCAGCAACATCAGATGAAAACACAAAGATCACTTTCACGGCACGGAGGAGAGGAGGTGGTAGTAGAGGAAAGGAGGTTGCATTTTTCGAGTATTGGGACGCACCCAAGGTTGGCCTTAAACCTGCTATGTAGAGTGAGGCGCGCGTGTTGTGCAGGCAGTCTGAGTTCAGCAATAGGCTACACCTGTGCAACTCCGGTGTCACCGACAACCCTCACGAAAACGGTTCATGTCAGGATCGACAATTGGCTGGGTGCCAACGGGGGGGTTCTGGGGTTTGCTTCGTTGTGGCTGTCCTCGCAGTGCGGAATTATTTGAATTTGAAAAACCTCCCAGGGGGTGTTAACAGGAGATTTAGCCTACTGGAACCTGTTTCAGTTGTTTCACCATATATAAGCCATAGCCTATGTGCAGAGCCTACTGTAGCCTACGAAAATGTCCTGAATGTTTTTTCAAATGACAACTTACGAAAACGACATCTCTTTCTTAGGAGAGTGGGGAGCCTTTCAGAAAGCGATTTTGATTTTGTTGAGCGCTAGCTGTATAACTAATGGCTGTGCTGGGCTGGCTGCGGTCTTTATTGGAGACACACCGCCACACAGCTGTAGACGTCCACCAACAAACACAAACACAAACCGCACTGCGAGCGAGGTGAACCAGTTGGGACCCTCCCGGGAGGTAGACGACGAATGGGTCCTCACAAATTGTACGCGTTTCAGAAACATTCATGATTCTGCCCTCGGATCCTTCTGGAATGTAAGCGAAGGTTGCCTTGACGGGTGGGATTTCAGCACTGAAAGATATACTTCCACAATCGTTACAGAGGTAATGGCGCAGTGGATTTATTGTTTGGGTTTTTGGTGATGTTTGACACATATTTGATCTGACATTTTGTGTTTGTTCGGACCACAGTGGGATTTGGTGTGTGACGAGGCTTGGAAACCACCTTTCGCCACTTCCCTCTACTTCTTCGGGATGCTAGTAGGATCGTTCGTTTCTGGACACATCTCTGACCGGTCAGGCTAAGGCATCCATCTCAGTTTTTAATTGAAACATGCATATAGCCTAACGTTACATCCGGTCATTAATGCTGTTTGAGATTATTTTAAGAATTAAGCATTTCTTGATACTGGAACTTGCTCTATGGTAATTTTTATTTATTTAAAAAAATAAATAAATGTTGAAAAGAGCGTGTGCGACTTTGTAGCTTTTTACACCAACGGGATCATATTATCTTCGGGGTCAATTTGACCCAGTTCACTGTGACCTGTCTTAAAAAACCAGTTAAACTTATTTTTTCATCTTGACACTGTATGACTTTTCCTAATTTGTTGGGATTAAAAACTGAACATGCAATAAACATAATGCCATTTTTTCAAAATCATTTGTGGGGTAGCTGTGTAAAATGTAAGCGTTTACAACCTTTTTTACTGATCAGATTTTTTTTGTGGGTGATTCTGCGGCACTCTTCCGTACAGGTTTTAAACTTCACAAACTTACCTCAGACACTAAAATTAGATGCTTCATCACAGATTTTTCATATTTAGGGATAAAAGGCTAGTCAATGGGGAGACATGCAAAAGGTGACTCAAAGTGTGTACATTTTTTCTACTGCAATAGTTGTTTTTGTCAGTTTAAACACTTGGGGGGTCAATTTGACCCCAAACTTAAAAGGCTTCATAAAATCTCAAGATAATATGAGGGTCTGGGTAGCTGCCTGTGCAGTCTGTATAAAATCTTTGTTTCAATATCACCAAACCAATCTGTTCACAAATGAACCTCATAAACTTGAAATGGCCACTGGAATAGTCATCTATTAGTTTAACGATCTTTCTATAGCGTATAGCAACTGGCAAGAGCGGAGTGGCAGGTGCTATGAGCTATGGGGCTGTATGAAAGTGCTTTCAGATTTGAATAACATGTTGCACTTCTCTTTTCCTGTTGGCTCGTGTAGGTTTGGACGGAAACCAGTTTTTTTCACCAGCTTTGCGCTGCAGGCCCTCTCCACTTTATTGCAGGCTACTTCAACCAGCTGGGAGATCTTCTGCATATTCAACTTCTGTATCGGAATGGGGTCCTTATCAAAGTACAATGCTGCGTTTGTCCTCGGTTAGTTGAATGTTTTGGCATATCTTTGACGGAAACGCTGAAGCTCTTCAAATCTGCTTCGATTTCTGGATACAAGCGCACTCTCGATGTAGGGCTAGTTCATGTAGCTGCTAATGTTCAAACTTGTAAATCCACTAGCTGCAGTTGGTGCTGCAGCTAGTGCATTGCTAAAGGTGGGATGGCATTTCATGCACAATTAATGCGGACAGCATGCGGGTGCTAATTTGAGCAGAGGAGTCATTGGTACAAGCCAACCAAGATTACTATTACTATGACTACTGTAGCTACTGCTACTACCGCTTTTCATGCTACTTAAATACTCACTATAACTACTGGTAGTAGTTGGATTGTTTAACTAGGTTATGGCTAGCTAAGGCTGTTCACTTTCAAGTTGACACCATTTTTCCACTTTATAATTGCAATTTTAAGCTTTCAAGAATAGCCTGAGATATAAAGTTTGTCCTTAACATTTTTTTCTAGTTAATTGTTACTTGTTTCTTTCCCTGCATAGGATCCGAGCTCCTTGTTAAGTCCCCCCGCACCATCTTTTCATCCCTGGTAATATGGGTGTGCTATGCACTGGGCTGTGTTTTCCTCGTGGTATTTGCCTTCTTCATAAGGAGTTGGAGGATGCTGCTTGTAGTTCTGGCCTCTGTTGGATTCCTGTATATTCCAATTTGGTGGTGAGTGAGGCTTCGAAAAGGTCGAAAGAATGACAAAGGAACACGGCGAGGGATTAATAGGGCACAATGTTCTAGTCTGTAGATGAGCCCCAACATCTAGCATCGCATTTGTACCGTGTTAGTGCCAGTGCTAGCTGTAGAGCACATGACTGCCGCTAGCATCACCCAGATATGACCGCATGCATGTGACCTAGCTGAGAAGCATACGAGAAAAAAAAAACAAAAAAACAAAGGGTGGCAGAAAACATTTTGTATTTGCTAGGAAAATAAAGGAATACTACTTTATTTACCACAATCGCATTGTAAGATTTTCGCATTTCACAAAAACGCATCAAAATCAATAGACATAATGGGAGAAAATCCTGAAATCCAAAGGTTTTTTCCGCATACACAGATATTGCAGGTATACCCCAGGGGGGTATTTCACAAAGCAGGATTAGTGAGTTAGCTGGATAACTGCACTGGGTAAAACCCGGAACAGCTCTATTTACTTCAGTCCATGTTCCAGATTTGGGAGGGTTCCGGGTTTTACTCAGTGCAGTTATCCAGCTAACCCAGTAAACCATCTTTGTGAAATACCCTGCAGGTCTGAGCGATGATATGAGGGAAAAGGTTCCCTTAAACTCTGAGCAGGGACTGCATGGCACAATCACATTTACGTTTTCAGATTGATTTTCTTTAACAACTCCCCCCACCTGTTCTGCCAGGTTCATTCCAGAATCTCCCAGGTGGCTGCTGTCTCAGGGGAGAGTGGCAGAGGCGGAGGCCATCATTCGAGCTGCTGCCAAGAGGAATGGAGTCTCCGCACCTGAGCGCATATTCAAGATGGATGAATCTACCCCGATTGTATGGGCTTCACCTGATTGGATAGTTCCGTTGCACTGACTGTATGGACCTTTGTGTAATTGAACAGTACAGTAGCTCTGAATGTGGGGACCTTGTGTAATGGGACTGTAAAGTGTCTTCCATCAAACTTGGAATTGAAGGTTAAAAAAAATAATTATTTTACCCATTGCCTATATTAAAGGTGTTTAAATGTGTCCTGTCTGTCCGAAATGACAGCGCTATAGGACTACTTTAACAAAGTTGCATAAATATATCAGTAATTAATGAAAAGACACCACTTTGCCAACAATGGCCTAAAACATAGTGAAAATATCTATAGTTTATGTAAATCCATGCTTTGTTGTTTTGCTTTTCTTTTAGAAAACGGGCAGCCAGAGCAAACCTCAGCAACTGTACACATACCTCGATCTTTTTAAAACGTCAAGCATTAGGAACACGACCATCCTCCTCCTCATTACATGGTAAGGATATATTTACTATTTGCCAGGAGAGATGCATTCTGGTCTCAAAAACCGTTTTTTTTTTTTGCGTAGCTACGACACTCATAAAACACTGGATTTTCAAAAATCTTACCTGAAAGACGATGCAGGCTTTTTCACTCAGCTCGGACCGCCACCACTTTAACAATTTAGCCATTAAAAATGTGTGCATATGATGAACATCATTGTGTAATTAGCATAGAACAGTTCGGACTGAGGGCAGTAATCGGCAGCAGCTGTGCAGTTGTCAAGGCACTACTTCTATGGACTCTGAGATATTTTAACTGTGGATTGATTGTGAAGGTGTTCGGTTCAGGCCTGTGCTTTGATTGCATTCCCCAGGTTTGTGGTATTAACGACCTTCCACAGCATCTCTCTTGGTGCCCCCAAGCTGGCCGGGGATCCGTACCTCAACTGCTTCTTCTCCGGGGCCGTCGAGATGGCGGGCTACGTCGCTGCCTGGCTGGTGGTGTGTTACTGCAGGCGTTCCATTGGCCTCCTCGCGATAATGTTGTTCTGCGGTGTCACGCTGATAATCGTTCAGTTCATCCCCCAAGGTACTGCACATGGTGCCTAAATAACTCCCGAAAGTCATTGGGCCTCATTCGCCAACCTTTCGAACAAATTTGTTCTTAAGACTTTCTTTAAAATGTTTTTATGAACATTCTGGCATTCAGAAGCTCAGAATACAAACATCAGTTAATCCAGAAACGTTTGTAAAAATGTTTTAAAGGAAGTCTTGAGAACAAATTTGTCCGTAGAGTGATTGGTGAATGAGGCCATTGTTTTAGGAATTAAGGGAATTTGGTAAGAAAATGACTAATGTGAAGGCGGAAAATATAAGTTAAAAAATAAAACGCAGTGTACTGGTAGGTTAACATAGGTTAGAAGAACAGGAAAAGATATGTCCAATCTTACAAGTGAAAAATTTTGTATCAGCAAAGGAAAGGCAGGAGGGTCATCCTTGATTGGTCATTTATAAATAGTAAAACAATAGCTTATGCCATAAGAGCGGTGTGCTATTTCACTGCTTCGAAGGCACGGATGTGTCTTCACCAACCCCCGTGACACCCATCTTCACAGTCTTTGGTTTCATAGAAGTTACACGACTCAGAGAAGCAGATGAAGCATGCCATTCCTCCAGCTCTCTTATCAAGCTGCTTGCAGATGGCGACTTTCTGCTCTTGACGGCTTCTTAAAGGGCGGAAGCCCTCAAGACATTTTGTTGACCACGGTTATAAAATCCAGGGGTCAGAAAGTAAAAGTCCTGCCATGCATTTCTCCCGCCCATGAACTCGGCCAGCTGATTTCACCAATTAGTTCTACTCCCCTGGCTGAAGAATTGTGCTAATTAGCAATTCCAGGTGACTGGAATTAAAATACTGGGAGGGACTTTTACTTTCAGAACCTGGATTTTACACCTCTGGTTATAGCCTCTTTAAGAGGTGTGGCTTTAGCCCCGTCACAAATCTGCGTACCACCTACTCAGATCCCCAAGCATTTGCTTGCAATTTAACATTTTATAATAAAAGATAAATCATAGGCAGCACCTTTCATGTATTAATCTAGCCCAAAATTCCTGGCGCCACCACTGATGTGATGTAATGAGTGTCTACAATTGCGCGTGAATTTATGAATTTATAACTGTTCATGATCAAATGGAAAACGGACAGCAAATAAGTAAGGTGTGCACTCTGCTTATGGGCGCTTAACTTTGGGAATGTGTTTACATTGTTCTTAACTATAACAACCGATGTTAAAACGGCAAATTCAAACATTGTGATACAAGGCTGGGAATGGCCTCAGCTTGCTCCTCTGCCTGTGTGTGTGGTGCCGGTGCTGTCCAGCAGAGGGCAGCACACCAATTCCCTTCCTGGCACCACAACATAAGTCCAATTACACAAAAAAAATTTAAATGTAGATTACCCATTTCACTAATAGTTTGCTGACTGCTTTTGAAAAAGTTCTACTTTAAAGGCAGCAGTTCATGCTAGCTAACAGCGTACAGCTAACAGGACCTTAAAATAAAACATTGCCCTTTTAGATGTATGAGGTACATAATATGATCTTTTTTTTTATTTAGAGAATGAGGCCCAAAGTATCCTTTAACCTGCAGCGGACCTTGCTTCAGTGACGGGATAAGGATAAGGCTAAGGCTGTTGAGCTAGGTTTCCCTGTGTATATGAGAAGGGAAGTCAGGCTGTGGCCCTTATGTCCACTTTGGCTTGTAACCTAGTTAAACGCTGTGCCCATTAGCTAGCGAGGTCAAGCTTGCTAGAACACTTAGTCTGGCTGGCTGTATAGGTGGCTGTCACTTGTGTTATTTCGAATAGAAAAGGAAATGTACAGGAACAGCTGAGCTGTGTGTCAGGGCCTTTTCAATAACAGAAGAGCGGTTGGTTGGTTGACGGGGCCGTTTGATTGGCTGCAGAGTTGAGCGCGCTGACCCTCTTCCTGGTGATGTCGGTGAAAGCGGCCGTCTCTGCGGCCTTCGGCTTCATCTACGTGTACGGCATGGAGCTGTTCCCCACCGTGGTGAGGAATATGGGGCTGGGGCTCGTCAACATTGCCGGCTTCCTTGGCAGCATGGCTGCCCCCTACATCTCCTACATCGGTGGGTCTGACCGGAGCCACGAATGGCGCGCGCACACGTGCATGTGGCAGTATGTGCCTTTATGTGCTTGGGCGCCTCTGTGCGTACGTGCGTGCGTACGTGCGTGCGTACGTGCGTGCGTGCGTGAGTGCATGCGATGTGTCTATGTGCAAATATGTGACTGTGCGTTGTCTTGAATGTGTATATACTTTTGTAAGTGTGTCGTTGTTTCTCACGCATTCCATTAAACCACAGCAGTGCACACTGCACCAGGAATTAAACCATAGCCTGTGCTTTATTCTGGAGCCCTCATTGGATCTGATTGGCACGCTGAACCACTTGCGATCACGTTCCCAAGTCAAACCTTTCGAATGCGAATGAAATCCGGGCGGCAGTGTAGTAAAAGGAACTGGACTTGTAACCGAAAGGTTGCAGGTTCGATTCCCAGGTAGGACACTGCCGTTGTACCCTTGAGCAAGGTACTTAACCTGAATTGTTTTAGTACATATCCAGCTGTATAAATGGATAAATGTAATAAGAAGTTGTGTAAGTCGCTCTGGATAAGAGCGTCTGCTAAATGCCTATAATGTAATAATGTAAAATCCTGAGCATACGCTGTTGTCGAGAGCGACGGTCGGTGCACTATTGACAAAATGTTCTACGGCGAGCCGGTGTAGGCTAACACTTTCTTAGAGAGTTTTCTCGTTTAAATGAGTATGTTGCCAAACTGATCATTTATGGAAAAAAATACAACTTCAGTTATTATTATTATTTTTTTTCTCGTCTAAGAAATTTAGGGCCCCCAGATGACCCACCTTATGAGTAGCTGTTCCAGAAAAACTCCAAGGGGAACCTCTGTATGCCTGAGTGTCTGTATGTGAATGTGTATGTACATATGTCATTTAATTCATATGAATTTGTTTTTTAGGGGACTATAACCAGTACATACCCTATAGCGTGCTGGGGGGCTCCTGTGTGTTGGCGGGATTGATGAGCATCGTTCTGCCAGAGACGAAAGACACAGAACTTCCAGAAAGCATAAACCAAGTGAAGCCCCTCGGATTGTGAGTGTCAGTTCCTTGATCATTTCCCAGAATGCAAATGCAAAATTAAATGAAAATGCAATATAAATCTACTGGTATCCGGGGTGGTAAACCCAGGTTCAGAAAGTAAAAGTACTCCCCAGTACTCCAATCCCCAGGATGACACAGTTCTTAAGCCAGGAGGTAGAATTAATTTGTGAAATCAGGTGGATGAGTTCATGGGTGGAAGAAAACCATGGCAGGAATTTTACTTTCTGACCCCTGGACTTTCCAGCTCCGGCTCTAATACTGTATTATTTTCCAGTCTTGTGCTGGAGGACTTGTGAAGTCTAACACCTAATGTACATCTTCACATGATCATGGTGTGGTCATTTTGTAATACATACAGTACATTGCATTTTTCAAGTGCATGGTGTGACCACTTTATAAAATACCTGTAACATCTTTGTGAGTCAAACTTGACCACTTTATAAAGCATAAATCTTCATGAGCAGGGTGCAACAACTAAGGAGTCCATTACATTTCCTTGAGTATGATTTGACCACTTCATAAAGCATAATTACTGTCTTCGTCTGTGACAGCTGACGGTCATATACAAACAATGTCACGTGCATTCATTTTTTAATGAATGCACGCCACTGCTGTTTGTACAAGCTTATAAAGCCATCACACCATTCTCATGCAGTTGTTGTGTAGGCTTTATTAGGCTTTGTCAACTTATGCCTGGTGCCGAGTTCTGACTGCCAATGACCCACCTGTGTCAGACTGCAGATGGAAATGCCACCTGAACATGCCTTGTTATGGTGTCCACCCTCCTGAGTTTACCATTGTCTTTATTTTCCTCTAGTATCTGTGGGAAGGTGTCGGTTGCTGTTCCGATAAAGAGGGAAGAACCCTTTAAAGTGTAAGATCACAAATATGTGATTGGAATGTTCTTAACCGAACATTCTAATGCCGATGTAACAATCACTACGGGAAAGCAATGGCGTTCTAGAACACTGACTTGAAATTTTCATCAAGCATTCCAAAAAACCTACTCTTCAAAGAGGTTACAGGTTAGAAGGAAGAGAGAAAAGCACAAAGGGAGAAGGTTACCTTTGATAATTTCAGTCATGATATGTTTCTACAGGGGTATGCGTAATTATGTTGTATTTTTAATGATCACATTTCAATCAACCGATGGAAAAAAGGATGTTTTATTATTGGGTTGTTTCTTTGCTTAAAGCGCTGGTCGGTGGGGGCTCAGGGGTGGTGTGTGCAGGCACAGTGCTGGCTTTTGGGGCAGTTCTACGCCCTGAGGTCTTGAACTGAATCCTGACCATCAGCAGACCCACACAGCTTTGCATAATTGCCTGCAGCTTTGCCCAGTGAGGGAGTGTTCCAAGTACAGCTGTGTAAATACAGTACTTATTGGATCCTTCCAGAAGACTGTGATTTCCCTCCCTGGTGTGCACATGGCTTCAGGTTCTATGTCTTGAACTGCAGCCCAGCAAAGTTCAACTCTTACATTGTCAGTGTTTGTGTGAAAAAATATTTCTGAATAATGGAATTCTCAGAAAGGGCAAAAATAAAAAAAACTATAAATTTACAAACACTGAAATTGGTCATTCACATTTTTAGTCAACATTTATTAAAGTATTTTCCATATGATAATGAATGATAAATTCACTGATTATTCTCTAGGTTGAGCGGTGAACCATCCAGTGATCTTCACATTGTGTGACATGTCACATTAAAGATTGTATACACTCAGGATGAGCTTGTGCACTGTGCAGCATCAGTTTAGATGGGTAGTTAGGCTACTGATTTTCTACCTCCTGTTTTTCAAATTTCAGACTCAACTGACCTTTAAGTCTGTTTTGAGTGTACATTTCAGAGGGGATGGGAGTGCTTTAAATTGCTGGTCCCTGCTCCACCCATTTTTAAATGATTTGTCTGAAGTTCATGTCCTTGGCTTTGATTTGTCCCCAGCGTTGTCAGTCAAAACACATTTGTTCCACTTTTGTACCTATTTTGAGCAAGTACAGGGGATTGTAATCATTTACATGTAGTATGACTGTGTGAGGCCACGTTGCACTTGTTGGTGTAATCATCACAAATGACCAGCGGAGGGCGCCATTCCCGTAGAAAACAAGCAAGTAACCTTTTTTTTCCCCCTCTAATATTATATTTTTTAAATAATTTTGTACACAACGCGAGGCTATGTATGTCCAATTCCCTCTCTAATTTGGAATATCCTGTCAGTGATTGGTAGCATTGCCTTTAAATTGCGTCGCGTCTCCTTCCTGAGCAGTATGACGGCTGCGTGGTCCCATGGTGTTTATACTTGCGTACTATTGTTTGTACAGACGAATGTGGTACCTTCAGGCATTTGGAAATTGCTCCCAAGGATGAACCAGACTTGTGGAGGTCCACAATTTTCTTTCTGAGGTCTTGGCTGATTTTCCCATGATGTCAAGCAAAGAGGCACTGAGTTTGAAGGTAGACCTTAAAATACATCCACAGGTACACCTCCAATTGACTCAAATAATGTCAATTAGCTCATCAGAAGTTTCTAAAGCCATGACATCATTTTCTGTCATTTTCCAAGCTGTTTAAAGGCACAGTCAACTTAGTGTATGTAAACGTCTGACCCACTGCAATTGTGATATAGTGAATTAAAAGTGAAATAATCTGTTTGTAAACAATTGTTGGAAAAATTACATATGTCATGCACAAAGTAGATGTCCGAACTGACTTGCCAACACTAGTTTGCTAACATAAAATCTGTGGAGTGGTTAAAAATGAGTTTTAATGACTTCAACCTAAGTGTATGTAAACTTCCGACTTCAACTGTATATAATAAAAATGACTTTTTCAAAGATCCCTCCATTTTGTATTTTCATTTATTGACCTTTATTCCTTCAGTGTATGAGCATGTCATACTTGCTATATAAAATGCAGAATATCTAACGGCACCATCTCTTCAAGCAGCTCATTATTCTGATTTACATTAGGGTTTCAGTAATGATAGTAAAAGACTCATGAATAAACCAAAGCGGTTCATTTGATTCGGTTCGAAAGAGACACTGGAATCGTGTTATTTGACCTCTGTCCTCTAACATGGTCCGCCTCCTGTCTTTGTGGAGATCTGGGTACGGGGCGGCACGGTGGTGCAGTGGATAGTACTGTCACCTCACAGCAAGAAGGTCCTGGGTTTGAAACTTGTTCTCCCTTCAAATACAATGGGCCTCATTCACCAATCACTCTATACAAACAAATTTGTTCTCAAGACCTTTTAAAAAAACATTTTTACAAACATTTTGGGATTAACTGAATTCTACTCAAGAACAAATCCCAGGTAAGAAAACATTGGTGAATGCCAGAATGTTCATAAAAACGTTTTAAAGAAAGTCTTAAGAATAAGTTTGTTCGTAGAATGGTTGGTGAATGAGGCCCAATATTCTCCCCGTGTCTGTGTGGGTTTCCTCCAGGTACTTTGGTTTCCTCCCACATTCGGAATTGCCCATAGGTATGAGTGAGTGTGTGAATGCGCCCTGTGATGGATTGGCGACCAGTCCAGGGGGTATTCCTCTCGCCCAATGCATGCTGGGATATGCTCCAGCCCCCTGCAACCCTGACCGGGGGTGCGTCCCAATATTCTTCACTCCCCACCTCGTTTCCTCCACTCCCCCACTACCACTCGTCTCCTACACAGAAGTATGCAGAGAACTGCCTGTACGTTCACTAACCATGCAAATGGGGCGGAGGGGCTTCTGTCAACAGAAGATTCCCTGCCTTGTTGCGCAATAGTGATTACTTTGGCCATTTAGGCTCCAGCAGTCTGTCTGTGCCAGCTGGAAAATCATCAATCGAGTAAAAGGGAACTCTATTTAAAAAAGCAAAAACAAAGCAGAAGTTTATATATACTTCTTGTGCATGTGTTCAAGTGAAGGCACTGCCCTGCTGTTTTGCACTCATGAATACAATAGGTATATGCCAGCTACGAGATTCATTGTTCCGGGGTTACATCGCAACCATAGGCAGCGACACAGTGAACAACGTAATACACTTCATGTTGGATAAAAGTGACCACTTTTCCCAGCTGCTGTAAAGTTGAACATGATTGGTCCTTCCTTCTGAACTAGAGCTATGAATCCAGAGTAAATATCCTGATGCAGACTCAGGTGGTGATGAGACTCCCCAGCATGGTTTGCCCTGTGCTTGCATCCCTGACTAATGACACTTATTCCCCTTCAATCACCAACACCCCTGCAGATATACAGGTGGGAAACCTGAGGCTATCTCAGGGTCAGATAATGGGGTGTCACACCCCCCTCCATTAATCTCATCTCAGAGTACCCTGGGTTCATTGGTCAAAGTTCAACTTTTCAAGATAACGAGAACATCAAACGATGTGTGTAATATATACATATAATATATATATATATGCACTGCTCATGTGCATATGACTACATTTTACACCTAATTATTGGGGCATAGCAAGTGTGTAAGAGTAGACTATACTGGATCAGCACTTTGGATGGAAATGACTTGAGGTATCCACATGATGCAAAGCCTCAGGGAACTACCTGCCTGACCTGAGGGACAGGGGATACTCAAGATGCTGACACCCAACACCACGCCCGAGGTGTTTCATTACCCCGGCACAAAGAGTGCCTTTGGTGAGATGTTGGATACAGGTATTCAAAACCCAACAAAGCAGAACTAAGCCAGGAACCCAGAACAGTGCAAATAAAACCAAACACAGGCGTCCTTACAGTACAATAGTCACCCGATTGTTCAGCAGGAAGTTTGCCTCTACTTTAGCTGAGGGTTTTGAATTTGAATTTGAATATCTTTATTGCCTTTTTCAGGAATTTGCTTCAGAAGCTCATGTTCACACAGGCAGTCAATATATGACATGTCACACATTTACAGTTGCAGGCTACACAGTGTTAAAGAGAATTCACAGTAGACCTGCTGCATGCTCACGACGAAGAAATTGACCGTTTTCATTCTTCAATTGCTCATTTTTCAATCTGCCTCATTGTTTTTGCTTTAGGTTTCCCAGTTGACAGATGCAAATTTGAATTAGTTCTGACATTTTATGGAAACTTACTGACGCCAGGTTTTAAGATTCAATGTTTTTGTATTAGGCCTACTTTAAAATGATTATGGATTAAGGGTGACAACGCACGGTTATCTTAACCAGGGGCACCGTACAGTATGGGCGCGCCCCTGGCTGTAGATGAGGCGAAATTCCACATAGAATTGTTAAATTCTAGACTATTAAACAAGTCGAAAGGGAACTGAAAAACGCTGAATTAAGACGTTTAAAGAAAGATTCGAGGATATTTGTAACTTTATAAGATCGTTGTGTATAAGCGAGAGATATTATAGTTAACAAAACATCTGCCCACCCCAACACATTTTTTTTTAGAATTATACATGTGTAAATAAATAAATAAAATACGATTTGCAATAAGGGTGTACAAAATCTATTGTGTTGTAGACCTACTGGTTGTACAAGTGGCCTAGCCTACGGCGCACATGATTTGGGTTCGAAGCGGATCACTTCACCTGTTGCGAACGCGCGTCGTGCCCGCGATGATTCCAGCCCGCCTGTAGGTGGAGTCATGAAAACATCTGGTGATGTTGCTTCTCCACCGCCTCCTCACAGCGGCTCAACCTGCGGGAGTCCGTCTCCCACGGTCCCTGTCTCACACCGCCCTAGGCTGAGAGGAGGCGCTTTGAGAGAGACAGGCGTTCAGACAAGACGGGCTGACAAAACCGTCTGTGCGGCAGCCGGGAATCGCGGGATTATTCTGAACTGAAGTCGCCCTGCTTCTATGAAAGAATCACGGACCGTGTGTCAATATGTAACACAGACAGACAGGTTTTAGCTAACCCATATTGTACGGGAAAGCGGTGCCTCGCTCGCCGTCGGACCTAACAGTATTCCATAAAGGAGCTGATGAAGTCATCTAGCCCAGGGAACCAAACCGTAGCTAGCGTGTATTCCTCCTGGTGCGAATTCATATGCGTTCATTAGAAGGAACCTCGTCGGCTGCGAACGTCTTAAGAAGTAGGTCACAGCTTGGGAATTTATCTATGGAGCCCCGGGAAAAGGTGAGGAGAGGAGAGAGCTATTTGACAGCGTGGTCTCTTCCCTGCAAGCTAATTTAGGAACGTGGCTCTGAAGGATGTTTATTACCAGTGCGCTATTACGAAACTATGCGTAGAGCCTTCGTAAATTAACATTTCATGACATTCAGTGTATACATTCATTAGATTGTCTTTGCAGTAGATACATGCAAGATAGCATCGCTGACAAGAACGTTTGGATTTCTGAGGCAGCGTGTGTTTGAAACTGTTTACAGAACAATGTGTTCGTTTTGGAAATTCAACAAAGTGCGTAACAAAACATAATCTGAAACCACGGAGTGCCACGTAATAATGGACGGAGTTAACATGTCAAGATTTGCACGGTTAGTGATGCAGTAGGTTTCAGAGGATGGATAAGTTTTTGGAAATAGCGCCTCATTCGCTGGCCATAGTGCTGTCTCGGGCCGGCACCGAGGACTCCCCCACGGTGACCGAGACGCTGCAACATCATCACACAGGCTATGAAATATTTGCGGACTTCAAAGCCGCGAACATGCAGCATTTCTGGAACAAAAAGGTCACAGATGCCATATCGGAGACTTTCTTTCTCGGCTGGATAGACGAGCACGTGCTGCTCATTCAGGGCAAAGAGGATCACCTGGAGGTGTTGAGAGAGGGCTGGATGCGGAGGTCGCTGAAGCCCCCGCGAGGGTTCGAGATCAAGTGCCTGGGTAAGCTGTAAGCCGCCCCCCTAACACAAATAGAAACATAAGTGGCGTCTTTACACACTGGCTAGGGGTACTTTACGTAATTTAGTATACTGGTGATACTGTACTTGCTGGTAAAATGTCCAGTGTTATTGGACATATGACTCCAATATGGACCATATATAGACTATTCTATAAGAGTTGATTTAATGCTGAAAAATGTGCAATGCTGTAATCCACAGCATCCTAAAAGTAAAGGTTGTAGGGAGTGTGATGTGTGCGAGTTTTAATTGCTTTAAAAAATTGGGAAACCGGTTAAATATAAACTTACTGTAGCTATTGAGGGAAATGGAGACCTGGGGACAAATTTTAAAAAAGATTTTTGCATACATAAACACCTGCCTTGGCCAATAAAATCAGGCGGTACATATTTGTTTTGCTGGCGCATGCACCCTTTGTGCATGCTAAGTCCTTTTATTAAATCTGCGGTTATATTGCCATTCGGATAACCTTTAAAACTTTCCAGAAAAAATGCTTCAGATGTGTTACTTTAAGTGGAACAGGTTATACAGTTTCCCCCTCTTTCTTAGTACTGTGATTTGTTTGGGCCTTTCAGAGCGTCTTTAAGGTTTAAACATTCTTCCTGGATGTCACCCGCGGTTGTTTCCTGAGCTGAATGGGATGTTATCAGCGGGATAACCGCTGATAAATTCCACCTGGGCTTCTTGTCATGCGCTTGATGTGGTCGGGCCCCTCGTCCCGAGAGACGGGCCATTCCGCAGTAATGACGGGATCGTTTGGTGGGATCGTTCGCGTTTTCCACAATTCTCAGGGTTACCTTGAGGATCGCAGAAAGTTCTTGCCGTTGTTTTTATTTGTAAATGTGGACTTATTCTGTGTGAAGATATAGATGATCCTTTAAATCACACACTGTGTTGTATTGGCCTGCAGCATGCCTCCTTGCCTGCAAGTTATATTTTTGAAATATGAAATAAAATACTTCTAAAAAGATATATATATATATATACACACATGCAGCGAATTACCATTTAAATCTTACATCCACTATACATCCGTCAGGTTTATTTGTTGTATTCATTGCATCTTGTGGGGTTGAGGGAAAATGTGATGGATGCAGTAAGATGTGTGAAAGCCTCCTGTAGGGTATATTATTGGTGTCACTGCTTAGATAAGATAAGAGCCAATTTGGTGCCTGACCAATTTATGGTGGAAACACAGTGGCCAAACTGGCTATAGTGCCTCAATTTAAGAATGTAAAGGCAATTAGCGTTTACCGTGCGCAGCTTTTTACCATTGCGTACAAAGTCATCATTGTGGTGTGTTCTTTATTATTATATTATTACTTTACGATGACATGGTGAATTGTGGCAGTGCTTAAAGGTCAATGCTTAAAGGCTGGTTGCTGGACAACTGAGCAATATTCAATATCAGTGGACATCTTAAAACACCTTGAAACAAATTAACCTGTGATGCATCACTCGACTAATTGTTGTAGCGCTGGTGATAGTGATATTCCCCGTGCTCTGGTATCACCACGCAGGCTACAGCATGTGCCGATTGTGGCAAGCAGACATGTCGTACGTTATGTGTGTAAATCATATTTTATGGGTGCATTTGGCTGGAGTGATGCTCGGTGGTGTTTTGGTAATTCTTTATCATTTCAAGTTTTCTTGTGTTTTTTGAAGTGCCTTGCCACTGAATGCATACGCGCAGTCACGTAAGTGAATAAGTAAGGCGTGCGTGCGTGCGTGCGTGTGTGTGTGTGTGTGTGGGGGGGGGGATCATACTGAATGTGTTTCTTATTATGAAATAAGTGGTGTGCCTCACTGTCACTGCTTTGGCTTGTCTATAGAGAAAACTTTTGTCTGACGCTTTCAACTCTCTCTCTCTCTCTCTTGCTCTCTCTCTCTGAAATTCTAATTCAAAATGCTTTATTGGCATGACATATTTTCAGATATATATTGCCAAAGCGGAAAGCGCAATTATCAATTATAATAAGGACAGCAACAATAACAGTAATAACAACAATATATACAGATCCTTTCCAAAAAATTAGAATATCATGGAAAAGTTTTTTTTTTCCATAATTCCATTCAAAAAGTGAAACTTTCATAGATTATAGATTCATTACACACAAAGTGAAATATTTCTAGTCTTTATTTGTTTCATTTTTCATAATTTTGGCTTACAGCTCCAGAAAACCCCCAAAACAGTATTTCAAGAAATTAGAATAGTGTGTCGAAAATCAGCATTTACTTCAGTTATTTCAGAGAATGAGTGGAGTGGCTTGACTCGAGGAATCCGACAGTTGTAGCCCATGTCCCGGATACGTCTGTACGTGGTGGTTTTTGAAGCACTGACTCCAGCCTCAGTCCACTCCCTCTGCATCTCCGCCAAATTTTGGAATCGTCTTTGCTTGACAATCCGCTGAAGCCTACGGTCATCTCTTCTGCTTGTGCACCTTCTCCTGCCACATTTTTCCCTTCCACTAAACTTTCTATTGATATGCTTGGACACTGCACTCTGTGAACAGCCAGCCTCCTTAGCGATGACCTTTTGTGGCTTACCCATCTTCTGGAGGGTGTCAATGATGGTCTTCTGGCCAATTGTCAAGTCTGCAGTCTTCCCCATACTGAACCAAACTGAGATAAACTTTGCAGGTGTTTTGAGTAAATTAGATGATAGTGTGACACGCAGTCTAAAACATTCATTCTCTGAAATAACTGAAGTAAATGCTGATTTTTGACACACAATTCTAATTTCTTGAAATACTGTTTTGGGGGTTTTCTGGAGCTGTAAGCCAAAATTATGAAAAATGAAACAAATAAAGGCTAGAAATATTTCACTTTGTGTGTAATGAATCTATAATCTATAAAAGTTTCACTTTTTGAATGGAATTATGGAAAAAAAACAACTTTTCCATGATATTCAAATTTTTTGGAAAGGATCCTGTATATAAATTCAAATTTAACATAGACGTACAATATATCCTAGTACTAATAGAAATACTACTACTACTAATAATTATATTATTAGATAAATCTCTCTCTCTCTCTCTCAATAACAAGCTTCCCTGGTGTCTGTGCTTGAGGAAGGCCCTATTGTGAAGACTCTCTCTTGCACCTCTTGTTCAGAGCAAGTGATGCAGGCCTTTGGTAATCACGGGCGAATCAGGGTGGAAACGGTGTGAGGTACTGGCAGTGGCTCAGCTACAGGACTGGATATGTTGGTCATGCTGTTGCGGGGCTGTTGAGCTTTTTTAAGGCAGACAATGGGAGGCTTTGGCCAGCTTGGCAGACTGTCAGTCATGGAGCTCTCTGCCCCAGAGAAACATAGGAGTTTGAAAAGTAGCCCAACGCTGTTGAATTCTTTGCTTAAGTGCCGGGTTGTGTAAACAGAGACGAGCCTTGCACTTTTTGTAACTGCCCGGCTGACCCTCTCACTGTCCTAGTGGTGGCGCTGTTCTTCAGATGCTCAGGGCTCAGTTTTCTATTTATAAACATGCTTTTCAACAAGTCTTTTCCAAAAAGAAAAGCCTTTTTTGATCCTGTGTTTTATTGATGGCGGAAATGTAGTTCATAGCTCTGAATGTAACTTGTCGGATAATGTTGTTGGTGTAAACGGGCAGCCGACTGAACTTGACATACCTGGCCTAACAGGTCAGTTATGATGAATGGGCACCGCTCTGCCGGGTGAACGGATAACAAAGTTTACTGATAATCCTGGGAATGTTTAACCGCTGGAAAAATTAATCCCTAATCCTGTGGTTTTCAACCTTTTTCCACAAGGCCTGACCCTCACATAGGATAGAGGGACGAGTACAACTGGGACCACTTCCTGACGAAGCCAAACAAAGCGTGCTATCTGTACGGCTGTATATTAACCACCAGTTAGATAGACCTACAGTACCAGTCAAAAGTTTGGACACACCTACTCATAGAAGGTTTTTTTCTTTTGTAATTTTTACTGTTTTCCACATTTTAGAATAGTAAAGACATCAAAACTATGAGAACACAAATTAAATTATGCAAGGACCAAAAAAGTGTTAAACAAATCAGAAAGGTTCTTAAAATTTAGATTCTTCAAAGTAGCCACCCTTTGCCTTGATAACTGCTTTGCATATTCTTGCCATTCTATCAACCAACTTCTGTGGTAAACATGTATTCCACAGGTAAACAGGTGATGCTATCATGACTGGGTATAAAAGGATATCAAAAGACTCTTGATATTTTATTTTCAGTTACCCTTAGAAGCGATACTATAACCTCTCTGCATTTGAATGGATCTCTATGGGAATTGGGGGGTGGGACTAGATTAAGCTGTAAATTACACAGGAATAGTATGGAACCCATTGTTGGTTAAATGGCTGTAAGTCACCAAGGGTCTGAAGTATCAAATGAGCCTCAAACCATCACTCTGCTGCCAGTGGATCACTTGGAGGGTTGTTTCTCCTGACTTATTTTTCCATAGAGTTCAATAGGAAAATGAGTCAGGAGAAACAACCATTAAAGCTGATCCATCCATAGGCTTATCTGTATATCTGGCAGCAGAGTGATGGTTTGAGGCTCATTTGATACCTCAGACCCTTAATGACTTACAGCCGGCAAGCAAGTCTTAGGGCCTGATTTACTAAGACCTTTAGCATGTGCAAAACCGTTTAGCGCACACAAAACCAATAACATGGCCAATGATTGGTCAAGGCATTTACTATGCACCAATCATTGGTTTTGTTAGTAGTTTTGCATGTGCTAAAAAGTTTTGCACGTGCTAAATGTCTTAGCAAATCAGGCCCTCAGTCTTTCTCATGTGTTTTCTGTAAAGCTATGTCATGCAAGAAAAATGCAAGTCACACCTGCTAAGGTTATGTTTATCAGGGTTTGATGCAGGCAGCTCTGTCAGCAACACCAGTAGTCATTCGTAGATTAGTGTACATTTGATTCCCTGAGAAAATGGAAAGTAAGTAGAGGCTTTTCTAAAGTTTACAACTTCAGGAGAGGAGTGTCGTGTACTTCCTCTCAATGTAGCCTAACTGAAAACAAACAAGAAATACTTGGGCTCATATCACTCCTTTTCTCCATTGTGTTTGACGTTGTCTGAACAATGGGCCTCTCTGTCTTTACGATAGGGAGTTACCTCAGATGTTTTGTCAGCTTTGACGTATCCTGTCAAGTAAATCTTTTTTTTTTTACAACTTACACCGTCAATCAGATTTCTGGCACATATTAACAGAAACTAAATTTTAAAAAAAACTCCAAAAAGTTAAGTTGAAACTTGAGAGACGCAGTGGTTGCATGTATTCACGCTGGCTGTTCTGTGCCTGTCATGAGCTGAGCTGTTGAGATCTCACTTTATCATGAGGTAAATTCTTGTGCACTGTTATGTGGGATCCCTCGACCAATGCCCGAAGCACATTTTAACGGCTCTTAATCACTCAAAGATGAAGTTTCTGTGGTGTAGCAAACAGGTTGTGCGTTGCAGATAACGCAACATCCTCTTGATAAGTCCCCTCCTGCCAACTGAAGCTCCAGGTCCCCTTAAATATTTCCCACAATGCACTTCATTCAGAAGAAGCTGTACTTCTCTTCCCGCCGAAACGCAGCGAGAGAACCGCACAGCTAGACGCATCTGAAAATATGTGAAAATATGTTAAGAAAAAAAAACGTGTAAAAAAATGACGGCCTTCTCTGAAAGCATGTCTTGTGCCTATATTAGGGCATGCTGGTACCCCTGCCGTTGCCCTTTTTCAAACGAATCGGCACAGAACTGCGTCTGAGCTCTCTGCACTTTTAATCCATAGGTATTTTAAGGAAGGGCCTGGTGCTGTAAATCGCAGTATGCTCATATAGCACATGCATTATTTGCATCTCCTCAGGCTTGTGACATTGTGCGGTCCTGCAAACTATTTTAGGGTGCAGACACATGTAAACCGGTGTGTGTAGGTGAGTACAAGTGTTTGTATGTGTGTGTGTGTGTGTGTGTGTGTGTGTGTGTGTTGTATGTGTGTGTGTGTGTGTGTGTGTGTGTATGTGTGTGTGTGTGTGTGTGTGTGTATGTGTGTGTGGGATGATGGGGGTGCGGGGTTCGGGTTAGTACCATTAATTACTAAATGTACAGATAAAAAGGTTCCCTGCCATCCCTTTTTTTAGCTTGCCCGGTTTTTATCTGTGGATGGCTGCAGTCATAAATTATATCTTTATGGCATGCTGTCATCCGGAACCGTAAGAATACACGTAACTATAGCAATAAACAGTAGAATGTTGGCTAACCTCCACGCCAGAAAATGGCGTCGTTGTGCACACCTGTCAATCAGCACTCATGCACATCCTGCGGGTACAGACAGTGCACAACAGTGATTGTCTAGACATGTTGCTGCGTACGTGTTCGGAAAATCGCTGTGAGGATGACCCGAAAGATATCCGTCATTACCACGGTGCAGACAGTTTAATTCATTTGAATTGGAACAATTTTTTTATTTTTTACGTTTTACGTTTATCGTTATAATTGTCGTTCCCAGCAGAAATGAGCCTTAATCTCACGTAATGTACTTTACAACATTAACCGCAATCCAACCTTACCCATGAATGCCTGCACCTTCCCATCTGGCATCATGTACGTAAGTAGAGCTTGACCTTTACAGAATTGGTTCAGGAGAAGAATTTCACAATTCTATACCACCGCTGTCCCAAAGCAGGTGTTTAGACTCCATGGTCCACCACTCATTTTTAATGACGTTTCGTGGGGGGGCAAATGACATCCCATTTTGTCTCTGGCATTGTGTTGTGTGTGGATGGGGTCTATGGTGGAAGCCATTGGGACGATGGGGTGTTCTCAGCATGTTTGGAAACGGCTCTGTTTTGACTGTGTGTATTACAGCGGCTCTTTTTCTCGGAGGGGACGGGGGTGTGCGGCGTCTTTAATGACATAATGACGGCCTTTTGAAACTCAGTTTTCCCTTTTGTCTTTGGATTTGAAACGTGTCATTATCCCATAGGCAGTAAAAGGCAGCTCTCTCGGAACCGCTCCTCCGCCCACAAGCTCGTCGCACGCACCCCAACCCTGCTCCTTTGAACTCCGGTGGATGTGAAGGATCCCGACGAGGCTTCGCCCCACTCGTATATTTCTCTTCACGACACCCCGCCTCCTGATTCCCATGGCAACTTGGATTTCTTAGAAAACATTTCCTCGGTTACCCCGGACCAAAAGGTGTCCCTGGAATTCGGCTTTAACCGCGTCCTTTTGTTTACCAAAAAAAAAAAAAAGAATTCTATGGTGTCTCCTCAGCCTGCAAGGGAAACGGAATCCCTTTGAATCTCCCTCCTTTAACTGGGAAGCCGTTCACCCCTCACACCCCGCCTTGCTCTCTGCCTGGTCCTTGACCCCACCTTTAGCAGTGTCACAGAAGGTCAATGCTCTGCCCCTCTGTATCTGCCAGCTGCCACCCCTCAAACGGTTAAAAGACTTAGAAAACAGCTTCATAAAGTTTAAAAAAAATAAAAATAATTTTAAGCCTGAGAAACAGCATGTGGTGCTGTATGAAAGGTAGGTGTTATTGACAGCACAGCTTGGCCACATTTCCTTCAATTTAAGTGAACTTTCCTGTCTGAGCAGGCGGACTTGTAGGAATTCAGTAGTTTCTCAAGTGGCGAAAGAACTCTGTGACTCCAGGAAACGGCGAACGTGTTCTGGGAGTTTTCTTTGCTCGGCTATACTCTCCCTATGGCTGTCATTGTGAGTTTAAATAATATGGGTTAGGGTGATTATTTTTAAGCCACACTCTCTTTCCACAGTTTCGGGAATGTGTTCCACTGGTTTAATTCCTCCTTTATTAATCTCAAAATTGGAGTTCCTCCAATGGCCTGCAAATAACCACACTGGAATACTCTCTGCAGCAGGTTGATGTGCCGGAATTGTTGATTAAAAATTGACTCAAGGAACATGCGAACTGTCCGGTTCATTCCACAAGTACATACAGCCACTGTGAAATAACTCATCAAGCCAGGATCAGAATTTTTGCTGGGCCCAAACCTCTAGTCATAGCTTGGAAACCTGGTGCTGAAGGGGGCTTGCTTTTCTGTTAGAGGCCCCTGTGGAACCGTGCCAGGAATAATTATCCAGTGCCCAGCACTACTTTAGTAACTGGTTGTTCATAAGGTGGGTCAAAGTTCTGAGCTAATCACGTCCCTTGTTATTTCTCTAATGAGGGAAGAGATGGGACACACCCACACTGTATCAGAAGCTCATACACATATGCACATAGAAACGCATGTGCATGCATGCATGCACCGACACACGCACATGCGGCACAACTGCTGTAAATTGAACCAGCTGCTGAATTAACGAAGGGCTATATCCTGTGGGCAGGTGTGCGCTGTAGGTCGGTGTGTATTTTAGCGAGGAGAGGAATTGCAGGAACCCGCCAGCGCAGTAATCAAAACATCCCAAATGTTTTCATCCCAAAAGGCTCCAGGCACAACTAATCCAGTCTAAGCAAACAGAAGTACTCCAAATAGGTGAAATTCCAAAATTTCAAAACTAGCTGCAGACGTTTATTCAGTGTGCAGCGTTGTTAGCACTTAGCAGCAATGACAGGTCAAACTGACGTTTTGTTGGGAATGACTCGGTTATACGGCAAGAGAAATCCCTGTCCATTCCTACATTCCCAGTAGCCGTCAAAGCCGATAAAATCCTTTCAAATGGTTCAAATGTGTGTTTGTGCGTGTGAGTGTGTGTGTGTGTGTATGTGTGTGCCTGTGAGTGTGTGTGAGTGTGCCTGCCTGACTTGTAACCAGTATGGGGTCCACATATCCTGCAATTTTATCCTTGAATGAGGAAATATTCTGCTGGAAGCCCTGTGGGTCACTTTGGGTCAGAAGGTCACTCTTGGTGAGGGTCTCTGTTAAGAAATAACGCTCAAATCAATTCAATTAATATTCTTGCCACCTGAGCTACAGACTGTGAGATGCAGTCCTCCTCTGGGCGGCGGTATGACTCATGTCACCATAGAGACTGCAATTTCAGCAGTGTCACTAAAGGTCAGTGCTCCCCTGGAATGTCCGCAGACTATAGAACTGCAGAAATCAGCTTTCAAGGGTTTCTAAACAGGGGTATGAAATTAACTTTTTCACCCACTGGCCAGAGTGGCTTGTGGATTAAAAAAATCACCAGCCATTTTCAACATTTTACCAGCCAAATGACCTTTTACATTATAACACAACCTGGTTGGTTACCGCCAGCTAGCCACAATCAAAATTTTACCAGCATTCGGCTGGTGGCGGGTGTTAATTTCACACCCTGTTTCTAAAGTATAAAGGCCCTGAAATAAAGTTGTTATTGCAGTTTGGTTACGTTTCCTTCATTTTATGTGAAGTTGAAACTCGCAAAAAAAAAAAAAAAAACCCTTGTGATTCACAATTTTTTTCACTTGAAAGTATTTGGCTCAACACACCAAGCATGTGTAAACCAGCCTGGCACAGAGGCCATGCATTGGGAGCACAGAGGCCATGCATTGGGAGCATAGAGGCCATGCATTGGGAGCACAGAGGCCATGCATTGGGAGCACAGAGGCCATGCATTGGGAGCACAGAGGCCATGCATTGGGAGCATAGAGGCCATGCATTGGGAGCACAGAGGCCATGCATTGGGAGCACAGAGGCCATGCATTGGGAGCATAGAGGCCATGCATTGGGAGCACAGAGGCCATGCATTGGGAGCACAGAGGCCATGCATTGGGAGCACAGAGGCCATGCATTGGGAGCATAGAGGCCATGCATTGGGAGCACAGAGGCCATGCATAATAATAATAATAATAATAATACATTCAATTTCTATAGCGCTTTTCTAGGTACTCAAAGTGCTTTACAGTTTAAAATTACACACAGTAAAATTATTTAATAAGTAGTTAATAAAAAATTATAATAAAAAAATAAAAAAATAAAAAAATAAATAAATAAATAAATAAATAAATAAATAAAATAAAATAAAATAATTAAGACAGATAAAAAGAAGGAGTATAATTTAAAATTTCAGTCATGGGATAGAGGGGAGGATGTTTAACAGGGGAAAGCCAGTTTGAAGAGGTGGGTTTTGAGAGCCTGTTTGAAGGATGGTAGGGTGGTTGCCAGACGGATGTGGATGGGGAGGGCATTCCAGAGGGAGGGTGCAGCAACTGAAAAGGCATTGGGAGCGTGCTTGCCTCATCCAACCAAACACTCCCTCTACTTCAGCCTCGCATTCTTCTGGAATTGTTCCGCAATTATGTTCAGTGACAATATAAGATGAGTTGGGAGTTAAATGGCAGCTATTAAAGTGGCTTTTAACCCGAGCAGGGTTTGTGGAAAATGTGTTAATTGGATGTACACCTCAAACGTATGGATTAGGGCTTCTGGAACATGAATTAGCAATGATAATGCCTGTCATACAACATGTCATTAGGTTCAGTAAAGGGGCCTGGAGCAAGAGAGATGCTGCCTGACAGCCAATCAGACTGCTGTTTCCTGAGTAACATAAGTTTGGGGAAATTGCACAAGTGTCTTGTATCATCACAGGATTTGGCTCTTTACTTTTTTCTCCCCTTAGGTTATTTTTCACAAGGGGGTTTAGGATTTCACAAGAGAACACAGACCTGACTGCCATCTTTTTTTTTCTTTTCAACAGACGTCTCATGTTTCCGGGACTGTAATTCCACCCTTTTTGAGTGACATTCTGGCCTTGATGTTGAAGGGTCACATTCTGGAGCACAAAGCCTATATGTGCACTGGTGACTGAATGATGAATGGACAGAGCTATGTATGTGTAAATTGTTAGGTGTTGCAGGCAACCTCTTGGAGGGATATCACCACTGGGCCTGAACTGGATTGAGTTTTCTTTCAGGCCGATAGGCTTCGCTGATCTAGAAGAATTTCTGCAGTCTCACCCAATGGCTGAGGTAGAAACAATATTCTAGAAGATTCTGTTCAATCTTACTCAGTGGCTGATCAAGAAAAAAATGTTATGGAAGATTCTGTTTTTTGTCATCTGTGTTTGACCTACGTATAAACAATATTCCAGAACATTTCATAAAAGTGTACCAGAAAGTACTAGTAGGAAAGGAGTGGTGTGGACTCAAGGTATCACACCTGGCCTGTAGATTACAACACCAGCATGGTGTGTAAAACTACATTAAATACATATCACGACAGCACCAGAAATAACAGGGACATGGGTATAGAACAATAAATAACCACCAGGTGCAAAAGCAAAAAATATAAACAAGGAACATTTTCTCCTTTAGCATATACATAGTACCTAACAATTATCTTTAAAAGAAAAATACCTACTGTACTATATCATCTCATGCCCATGGATTCAAAGTATGACCTAAAAACAGCAATACCTTTGTCAATGTGTTCACATGGCCCCAATTTGTGATCTCTAAGAGCAATTTTAAACCCGTAGGACCACCAATGGTCTGTAATAGGTACCTTACTGTACCCTATTTCAGATTTATCAGTAACTGAGTTGATTGGAAATGGAGTGCTGCTACGTTTAGGAAATGTCCAGTTACATATAGTGGTCTATCCGCGGTCAAACAGCGGTTACCGGTGGAAGTCACATTCTGGCACAGCAGCATTCTGATGGTGGTACTGTGGGTGGTCAGACTGTGGTTACCATATTGGTCTGACTGTGGTATCATGGACAGCCGTACTGTGGCGCCACAGTAGTCTGGCAGTTGGCTTGCTACGGTGCCCAGCTTTCGGACGCAGCTGAAAAGCCTTTGAGAACCAGTGTGAGACTGAGGAGGAAACAGGACGGCCGTGTTCAGGAAATGCACCTCCGTCGGACGCCGCCCCACCCCGGCCCCCCGGCCCCCCGGCCCCGCGGCTCTATCCTCAATGGGAGGAAAGGGAGGGAGGCACGCTGAGAATCGCGGGAAACAGACCTTCCGGCAGCTTCCGCTGACGTGGGGCGGGTCACAGCTGGGGTTTAACCCCTGTAGCTCCGCCTGTCAGAATCCGGCCTCGTTCGCTTCACACGGGGACAGAAGCAGGGGAATTGGCTCTACCTCAGGAGCTCAAAGCCAGCTTCTACATTCACCGTCACAAGAAGTGTATGAAGTTTGCAAACGTTTAAAGGCGACCTTTAACCGTTGCGCTGAAATATTTGAACACCTTTTGCTTCTTTGTAATGGACAGGTAAAGAGGTTGGGGGCTGCTGCTGGGTCGGGGTATCAGGTTGTTATCAACAGCAGTGGGTTGCAGGGTTTAATGTGCCGCCGTCTGAACTTAAATTAATTATGTGTTGACTGTACTCAGCAGACCTCCAAGCCCTATAGGCTAGAGCACGAGGTGTTGACCACCAGAGAGGCGGGGTTTTAGCGGAGAGGAACGTCCCCATCTCAGCGCACGAGAGCGTGTAGTGCAGTCCGCCCTCGGCAGCCGCGCATGGAGCGCGCTTCTCTGACGCAATGGCTGCGCAGCTCAGCTGGTGGTCTGTGGTGTTTGCCACAACGTGCCTAAGAGGCCACTAACCAGCTGCCCTGCGCTCTTTCAACAGAGCGTGCGGCTGAGAAGGCTGCTGTGATGAGACAGACTTGTGAGAATGATTTAGCATTCCTAATAGATATTTAGGATATGGGATGGAATAAAAAAAAGTTAAGAAAAAGCAAATATGTATACACATATAAACATATGTAGACACAACACAGACAATTGCACACATTCTGCATATATACACTGCCTGGCCAAAAAAAAAGTCGCCGTTGCACCTGTCATGCATAGTGCCCACTGTACAAGCCTCTGGAGGCAGTGTTATGATCTGGGGTTGCTTTAATTGGTCAGGTCTAGGCTCAGCAACTTTATGCAGCAATAAAATGAAGTCAGCTGAGTACCTGAATGTACTGAATGGCCAGGTTATCCCATCAATGGGCATATTCCAGGATGACAATGCCAAGATTCATCGAGCTCAAATTGTGAAAGAGTGGTTCAGGGAGCATGAGGAATCATGTTCACACATGAATTGGCCACCAGAGTCCTGACATTAAACCCACTGAAAGTCTTTGGGATGTGCTGGAGAAGACTTTACGGAGTGGTTCGACTCTCCCGTCGTCAACACAAGACCTCGGCCAAAAATGAATGCAACTCTTGACGGAAATAAATGTTGTGACGTTGGATAAGGTTGTCGAAACAATAACACGACGAATGCGCGCCGTAATCAAAGCTAAAGGCGGTCCAACAAAATATTAGAGTGTGCGACTTTTTTTTTGGCCAGGCAGTGTATATATAATAAGTATGCAGCTGTTTTTGGCGACAGGTTTCACTGTTTGCTATTTCGAAAAAGTGAGGTGTTTATGCAGTTAACGTACCATCAGTAGGGCTTCCGTTAAGTCTCACATTTTTGGTGAAATTAATTTCAGACAGAACCTTGGAGGAACAAACACAGCGTGTGACAGACAGAAAGATGCCTTCTGTTAGACAACAATGTCCCTGTGTGTGTGTATGTATGTGTGTGTGCTGTTGAAAGGAGCCAAGTCCCTGTTCCTCCCAAGGTTCTTATGGAAGAAGAAATTTTTAATCAGCAATTTGCAGGGGCCTGAATCAGTCACATGGCGTTATTAACAGGTACGACTTCATTTAGTCTTTAATGACCTTTCCTGTGCAGTACAGAGGCTATGAAACCCCCCCCCCCCCCCCCCAGTTGTAAGCCTGTCTGTCTCTGTGTTTAACAGTTTATCTCTAACAGTATGCGCAGATTTGGATGAAGTGGGCTGAGGTGATTTGCTTTTGGGAAGAATAGGACATTATTTGAGTGTATGGTTGTTAACTTGCAGCTAATCAGGGTGGCGGTAGTGTGCTCCACATTCTCATGTGTCATGTTGTGTCCGCGTAGCTCCAGGTCAAGGATGCCCTGGAGGGCTTTCCCAAACAGCTGACACATTCCCGCTCTCCGCTGGGGTGTGAGCGGAGATGTGGCTTTTCCCCTGCGTCCCTGTCGGCTCTGATCTTTCACTGCCTGCTCGGTCCCGGGTCATCTCCGGGTTACTGTCGGCCCGCGGGCGTGCGCTGCGTCTCCCTCTCCCGCATACTTTGCGAATGGCGTGTCCGCATAGCTTTCTGTCTGTGCAGGCCCGAGGAGTGCCGTCACGCCAACGCGTAAATCTCCGGACACTCTTTCTCAGGGCGTTCCCGTGGCGGCCGAGCGGCGAGCTCCTCCCCTTTGTTTGCGGTCTGTACATTCGCGCGGCCGCGTGAGCCGCACGAATGGGTGTCCTTGCCTGCGGTCTGGGGGATGGCGTAGGACGGCAGCGTGGCGTAGAGTGGGTAACCCAGCAACCGCAGTCCTCCTATCAGGTGGCAGAGCCTCGTAGCCTAAGAATGTGGTGGACTTCCTGCTCCGTGTAACCCATACCGCGCATCTCTGCCGTAGATACTTGTGTGTTTAATATCACAGGAATTTTAAAAAAATGAATCCCCCCCCCCCCCCACAAACCACCCAGGCGCCTAATGTGCTGGAATCTTCTCTCACGCCTCTACTTTCTTTTCCTTCTTTTTTCTACAAGAGAAATCTGTGAAGTTCACACAGTGTTGGATGCTGGTGGACAGGGCGCTGTAAGGCTGACTAAAGGCAGTCCACTGCCAGGACCTTTATTGTACTGGGTTTGTGTGTCTCAGGTTCTCTATGTTCTTTGCTGGCCTCATACTAATTTCATGAAATATGATTCAATTTACACTTTTTTGGAGGGTTTCCATTTTTTCAATAAAGGGGCGGTTTCACCTCAACCAGCACTTTTTTGGCACGCATCCCCACCGGAATGTCCAGCATTCCTGATGTCAGCTCCGGCATTCCTGTTGCATTAAAGGGATTCTGATCGCTGAGCGTGCTGGAATACGCCTGATCTTTGTGCTTCACCAAGCGTCTGGATGGTAACCGGCGGTAACTGTGTGGTTTGTGTGGTAATTGAGTCACAACTACATCAGAACAAACCCCTCCTTCAGTGGGAGAAGAGGTCTCTCTACTTAATCCCCTTTCCCAAGATGCACTCCTTCGGTATCTGCGGCCTCTGCGGAAACATGAACTCTTTGTTGGGCGTGGGGGGGGTGTGATCTTTGCTCCTGTCGTCGGTCTCCTCCCTCTCGTGGAATGCCCTGTTAGTAAGTGCTGTGGTTGCGTATGGATTCGTTCCTGTCTAAACACAGAACTCTGCATGAAAAAAAAGTCATGTTTTGAGTGACAGGATCACTCCCTGAGTGAAAGGCTTCTGTGGGCTGAGGAGGTCTTCAAGTTCTCGCTTGGGGAAAAAAAAAGAAAATAAACCGCATGTGATTTTGTCCTTGGGGGTACTTTGAAAACGTCTAAATTACACCAGAGATAAAAACTCCTCCGACTGTCTGGCTTTTATTTGAGACATCTGTTTAATGTCTGATGCGATGAAGATTTACAGGGTTATCATTGCAAGTTTCATAACCCCCCTCGTAAATAAGCAGCAAGCTTCGGGAAAAACGCCGCTAACTATTACATTTGAACTCTAGGAAATAGGAAAATGATTGTAATCTGGAGTCCATGAAACGCACTTGAGCGTGTCAGTATTTTCGTTGAGGGCTGTGTTTTAGTGGGCTAATTGTATGGCTTTAGAAGCGCCCCCGTGGATAGAGCGATAAAACACCCTGTTACCACAGCGATGACCTGACGGCTAATAAGCAGGTGTTTAAGGTGTGGCTGAACTCTGAATAACTGTTTTCTTCCCTCACACAAACACAGTGCAGTTTCCAAGTGCAGGCTTCAAGGTGTTTCTGTCTACTCCAGTCTGTTGGAGTTACAGCATCGGGAACATGCTGATAATGCATTACTACGGTGGCCCAAAATGCACAAAAGTCGCCATGTCCTTCAGATTTTGCATGTATTTTTTTCATTTTTCACCTTTGATAATTGACCTTTTGTATATATATATATATATATATTTTTTTTTTTTTACTATGGGTGTTTTACAAATTACTTTATAACGTCTTTTTAATGTTTCTATAATTTATCATTTTACTTGCTGTGTTTTTAAGTGTAAATATGATGATTTAAATTATCTGCCTTTTTGTAAACTCAACTTTTATGCCATGGACTGCAGCAGTCATTCTTTTATACCTGTATACTGTAAAGGTAGTCAGACCCATGCACCCTTTAAGGTTTGAGCCTCCACATGCACGCAGGAGATTATTCTCCTCGTTAGAGATCTGGACAGCACATTGATCCCACCAACTTTGAACTATAAATGAAATGACATGTCTGGCGTTTGAAGTTACTGCTCACACACAGTGTACACTATTCTAAGCTAGCACAAAGTTTGCCATTAACCAGTGTGTTTATTTGACCTTGGCTCAGGTTATATACAGTTTTGGTTGTGATTTGGAACATTATTGTTCTAAATAGGAGCCTGGTTGTATTGGTCCTCCCTCATTCACTGTGAATGGGTTTTTTGTGACATCATCACTGGAAAGTTCCACATTCCATTGTTGGCTCTTGCATTCCTGTTACAGATAAGATTCTGAGTGTTTGGAGTAAGGTGCAATGCCTCCGTTGAAGGGAATAACCCTATGCAGCCCAGAACACTCCAGTGTTGTTAGGACGCTTTATGGATTGATTTTACCGCCCCGCACACAGTGCGGTTCTGTCTCATATCTCCTCTGGCCGGTAACTAAATTTGGGAATGGCAGCATTTCTGTAATTAACGGAGAAAGGCCTTCGGTCAGGCTGCCTGGTGAGTCATCCTGCTAAAAGGATTTTGGCGTAGCGATGAGCCCCACGGTCCGGTATTAAACATGGGCCAATGCTGACCGTGGCCAGGACCACATGGAGCAGCACATTATTGGCTGTAGGTTTCAGTCAGTGGGAGCTTTGGAGTTTTGGCTCTACTGAAATGATGGGGGTTTCTAGAGAGGGGGTGAATCCAGTGGGCGGGCTTTTGCAACCCAAAGGCTCCCCATTTCCTTCAGAAATGTGCTAAAACATCTCTCTCTGACAATAGCAGTTGGATGATTTCATTGTTGAACAATTTGTTTCCTGTAGTATGAATTTAAAAACTGCAACATTGCCATCTCAGAAACTAAATGAAAAATTAGAGGGAAATGAAAATCTAGGTATATCTTCTATCTACTTTTTGCCCTTCGAGGAACTTGTTAAAATGAGGGGAGTCTGGATGATGCGTAGGACTTGTTTTGTCCCCTCTAATTTGAGTGAGCGTACCTCAATCAAGTGCGGACTTTTTGTTGCTCGAAGCAGCTGGCCCTGTCTCCGCCTTTAACCGACAATGCCCCTTTTCAGGGGCTTTCATACTGTACTTGGCGAATGTGAGCGAATTCCTGCTTGGATTACCCGCTTTGTTAACGGCTCTCGCCATCGTGCTGCTGTGCCCTCGCTCAAATGGGGGGGGGGGGTGGCACACGGGACCCGGTGAGGCGGTCATTTTGGGACAGTTTGCAGTGGGCCTAAGTCCAGAGCCCAAAGTCCAGAAGGCATTGAGGAGCACACTGCCCATGATTACAGTATATATAGGTTTTCAAGTTATTAATCTCATCCAAAATTTACTTATAGCCTATATAACTGTTCACCATAGGCTACATACTGAACATGCATTACAATACACACTGTACAACCTTTGTATTATTCTCTACAATGTATACATCCAAATTACAAATACTGGCATTGTGTGAGAAGTGAAAAGTGACTACCTATTTTCTAGTAGGCTACAGTATGTGCAGTCTGTTTTACTTGTGTTTAAATGTTCTGCTGTATATATTTTCTATATTGTTGCTGATACCTGCTATATTCCTGTCCTGTCTGTCCACGTGTTGGCGGTACCCACTCCCCCAAACTCACCGTCAATCTGCCGGGCTTTTAATATGAAGTGCTTTTTTTTGCTGCAACTGACACTTGTGATTTTTAATATCCTTTTGATTTTTTACATAGAAAAGTGTGAAGTCTGTGAGATTTTGCTTAACGCTGCTCAGTTTCTCGTGAGATGTTCAGTCACTCGTCGAGGATATTTTTGTAACTCTTGAGGTATTTTTGATTTCTTGCGTAACCAGGGCTCGCGTGGATATCTGAGCCAGTCTCTGGTGACTTTCTGGTTTAAAGCACAGTGTAGAATTTCATGTCCTCTCCAGAGCCGTGAATATTTGACATATTCCTGATAGTTGGCTTTGTTTGCAGCCATTTGGGTGACTTGCCTCAGATTCACTTCTGGTTTCTTGTGCTGTGGGTTACGCAATTAAAGCCACAAAAAACCTTGAGCTGTTGAGATGAGTTGTGATGTTAATCTTTTTTTGTTTTTGTTGGAATTAATATTTTTATTTGCATTTAAGATAACAATTACAAGACAGAATATCACTGCAGCTTCATAACACCCTTCAACCCCCCAAAAGTAAATGCTAAATTTGCTTCCCACACAGAGCATTGTCTTGTGTTATCATTCTACACTCTGCAGATTTTATTGGATGGAGTTATGAAACCTCTTAGTCAGTGGAAAGAAAGCAGTGAAGTGCAGCCCTCTAGTGGCGGGTATTGGAACATGCAACAAGGTATAATAGTTTCTACCAATATACTGTGCTGTGGTGTGGACAGTGATAGGGCTGGTGGGTCATTTCTTCATTTAGGTGATATTTACACCTGCTCACATGATGCCGACGTAACAAGCCAAAGACAAAATGGGGCATGTGAGGCCTTGTTTAGACACTACAGAAAGTGTACTATGCTCTGGCTTGACGTTGGCTCACCCCAGCTCTGTGTACAGGATGTCTGTACTACTGGTGCTAGGAAGAGAACAAGAGAGCAGGAAATGTAAAAATGTATCCTAAGGCCCCCGCTGCCGCACTGTCTGTCTTTCACAATGACGACCAGATTCCGCAGATAATGGAAAAGGCTGGTTTTCTTGAATACTGGAATGTGAGAAATGTTTTTTTTCTTTCTTTTTCTGTTAACCGTCAGAGATAGCCCGGGAACAGAGAGAGGAATGTTGTAAGAAGTGCGTTTTGAGTCTGAAGGTTCCTTATTTTATTGAGACCTTGTCCTTGTCTTGAACCAACGGAAGAAAAGAACTGAACTCTTTGCATTGCATTAATTTGGCAGACGCTTTTATCCAATGCGACGTACAATAAGTGCATACCAAAACAACTACGAACAGGTCAGATAAAGTACAGTTGTATCATAGAATAGCAGATATCCATCGCCAGTAAGCTATGAGGCCTGATTATGAGAGGCCCTATAAACTACAACATCAAGACACTAGCACTACATGAAATTGTTAGAGAATCAAGGGGTGCAAGAAACGAGATACAAGTGCTACATGACGGTGCTGCTTGATTGGTGGGTCAGTCAAGGTAGAGTCTGAAGAGGTGTGTCTTCAGAACACGACGAAAAGCAGGCAGTGATTGAGCAGTTTGTAGAGGAATGGGGAGTTGGGGTGGAGAAGCTCCACAGTCGGGACAAGTGAGAACCAGTCACATTATTATTAGTTATTTTATAGCATTATTAATGGTGACCAGAAGGTAAAAATATTGCCTTTTTTCCTTAGAGGAGAGAAGAATGAGAGAATTTGTAAACAAAAAAATAAATAATGATAAAGAGAATGCTATAGCCAATCATACATTGGCCCTTGTGAATGATATAGCTAATCATACATTGGCCCTTGTGAATGCTATAGCTAATCATACATTGGCCCTTGTGAATGCTATAGCTAATCATACATTGGCCCTTGTGAATGCAATAGCTAATCATACATTGGCCCTTGTGAATGATATAGCTAATCATACATTAGCCCTTGTGAATGCTATAGCTAATCATACATTGGCCCTTGTGAATGCAATAGCTAATCATACATTGGCCCTTGTGAATGCAATAGCTAATCATACATTGGCCCTTGTGAATGATATAGCTAATCATACATTAGCCCTTGTGAATGCTGTAGCTAATCATACCTTAGCCCTTGTGAATGCTATAGCTAATCATACATTGGCCCTTGTGAATGATATAGCTAATCATACATTGGCCCTTGTGAATGCTATAGCTAATCATACATTGGCCCTTGTGAATGCTATAGCTAATCATACATTGGCCCTTGTGAATGCTATAGCTAATCATACATTGGCCCTTGTGAATGCAATAGCTAATCATACATTGGCCTTTGTGAATGATATAGCTAATCATACATTGGCCCTTGTGAATGCTATAGCTAATCATACATTGGCCCTTGTGAATGCTATAGCTAGTCATACATTGGCCCTTATGAATGCTATAGCTAATCATACATTGGCCCTTGCGACTCTGGCACCTTGCCACTAGCACATATTGGATGTGGACTGTGGGGTGTGTCACTGCTCTGAGAGCCAGTTTGTTAGCTGGACATGGACCCCTAGAGATACCACCTTTTGAAAAATTCTGTAATTTTGGACATACTAGAATGTATACTGTGTATAATTTGGCTGTTCATGGGCACCAGGACCGCATTTTGCAACCAACCGTTTGTGGCACTATCTGTTTACAAACAGCAGATTCCCTGCCGAGGCTTTGTAATACCAACCTTTGGCCCCTGTCAGATGCAGAACGGGTAAAGGGGAAGACGGAAAACGTAACTTGTGATCATAAAAGTTCCACTCCTTCTCTGTGCCCCACCCATAGTCATGTGATCATCGTTCAGGTCTGTTTGGAGGACGGTCGTGCAGCAACCAGAACAAGGCCGTAAGGACAATTCACACTCTCCAAAGGTATGTTTGCAATCCTAAAGTTACTGAAACTTTAGCGTGATCACCGCGACCACTTTCCAGACTCGCGTGATATTAATACTTCCTTATCTAAGGCAAATAAGAACTAATGAGAAACATTCATCTAAGAGAATGTGCGGCGCAATGGTAACACTGAATAGGCCATATCACTGTTGTATTCTTTGTAGTTGCCGTGTAATCTACATTAGCCCTCTTAGTTATTGTGTGAGATGAAGATCATCATGTCTCCCTTGCTGTCTAGAAATAACAAACAGCAAAGGAATAGGTTTAGAATGTTTTAGGTCTTCTTTTTGTTTTTTCTGCTTTCTTTAATTTAGCGTGCGTGTGTATGCACTGTAAGCTGTTGTAGTAAAAAGTAAAAAAACAAAGGAACATGTCGATAAATTTACAACCATCCTGTCAAGTCCCTGCTAGTCAGATCGGAGTGGGCGTGCCCCGAGCAGCGTGTACCGAACGGCCCTACAAAGACGACTCACACCGTCCTCTCTGCGCCTCGCACGAGACGGCTTCCGCCGGAGCTTTAAGAGACAGTGCCTTCAGAAATCAGGGCTGTGTCGTCATGGCAACGGGCCGCGTGATGTTTTTTTTTTTGGGGGGCTGCTGGGTTGAGGAACAAGATGGGCGACTGCGTCGGTGAAGCAGGCGCGACGTCGCCCTCCTCTGGAGCCGCCGGTGCGCACAACGTCGTGCCGTCGCCGCGGGGAGATAATGGCTGAGAGGATTCTCGGCGGGGAGTCCCAGGTTTCCATTGTGTCCCGGCCGTGACTGCACAAATCCACTGAAGAGAGATCATCCTGAACAAACGCCGTCCCCGTGAATTTCACACAAATGGTAGTGCCCTCTGTTGGCCATGAATTACACCGTAATGCGTTTCAAGCTTCTCATTCAACATACTCATCTAAAAAAAGATTACGTAGTTCAATACAAGTGCAGTCGGAAAGACATATAGTTTATCCATCGGTGCTTTGATTTAATGCCTGCAACCCTCTCCGAAAATTTTAACCCATAGTTGTCACATAAAGACTGAATATGGGTATTAATAAGCACAAGCAAGGGAAATTCTCAGTTGCATAAAATTTGCAATACTTTAATAATTGAAATATGTTTGACTAAGTTCAACTAAACAATGAGTTAAACAGGCTTACAACTTGATTTAGTGCTTCTTTAACACTTGTGTCAGGTTTGCACTTTGACCCCATGTAAATACTAGTGTAACCACATTTAATTCCTCTAGAGGGCAGGATAGGGTAACTCATCTAGAAACGCAAGACTGCAAAGGAGCTCAGAATGAATCCTCAAGGTTCTCTTTCCATGGATCAGTTTATTTTTCAGCTTTTCTATCCCCAGACAAAAAAAAACCCTGTGATTTTTCCAGTCTAGTGTGTCAAATCCCATATCATGGTGTTTAGCAGTGTAGGAGGACACTTAATGCCTTCTCGTGACATTGAATCGTCCTGATATATTTTTTAAATCTGACAACTTATATTACATGTGTTTTTTTTTGTGTTATGTGTCCAGGTAATATGCGATATGCACAGTATAAATAAAGTGGAACGTAAGTGACAGAGTTGTTTTTGGACCCGAGAGTGACTCTTTCCTCCATTAACAACAATTTATATTATGAAGTCCCTCACCATGTTATTTTTTACCTTCTTAACCGAATGACTTCACAATTCAGATCATCCCAGACACACTTACCTCAGGCTCAGATCATCCCAGACACACTTACCTAAGACTCAGGCTCAGATCATCCCAGACACACTTACCTAAGACTCAGGCTCAGATCATCCCAGACACACTTACCTAAGACTCAGGCTCAGTTTCAGAGTTTCACAACTTTCTTTCATTTTTTAAAAATTTTTAGTTAAAAAAAAACAAAAAACAAAGTTGTTATAAACTTGTTTTTGTGTAAATAGGTGCATAGATGCAAATAATTGCAATATGCATAGACCGGGTTACGCACAAAGGCACTGAAGTTCCTCTGGGCCACTGCCCTCTTAACTACTGTGAAGAAAATAGAAGGAAAAGCTGAAATTCCTGAAAAACGTCGTGTGCGAGAGGCAGAAATGCGGTGACGCAAAGTCAAGGGTAAAGTGGACTGCGGGTAGATTGAATTGGAGGACTGCGGTTAGATTGAATTGGAGGACTGCGGTTAGATTGAATTGGAGGGCTGCGGTTAGATTGAATTGGAGGACTGCGGTTAGATTGAATTGGAGGGCTTTTGCTGAAAGCGTCTCTCAAAAACCGCTCCTACATCTTGCACAAAGTGCATTGTTGTCGTGTAGCGTGGAGCGCGTCAGAAAGGAGACCATTAAAACACTTTTGAAGTGCTGGAATCCTCTGGATGCAGGACTAATTGCATTATGGGAGTTCAGGAGCCCAAAATTGCCTTCACCCTTCAGTCTCCATTCCATCTGACATTATGAGTTTAAAACCTGTAATAAAGTGGGAGTTTCTTCCCTAACCCCCTCTACCCCCTTTGGCGAAGTCCTTCTGCTTTTGTCTTTACCAGATCCACAGAAGAGCCAAGCTTCTTGTACCAACCTGTCAAATGATTTTCAGCGGTGTCAGCTTTTCGTCACATCAGCTCTGATCTGGCCCATTACCGTGTAATTTGACGCTTAAAGAAGGCCAAGTCGTCTTTTTGTAAGGCAACACCTTCACAAAAGTGAACTGCGCTAAGCTTCCACCACACCCGGCTGTGTCGTCTATGCTTTTCCACAAGTGCTCGTCGGTTTGGGGCTTTTTTTTTTAAGGAGAGCACAATCCGCGCCCCTTACCCATGTGAAACGAATATGTGTTTGAATAATTATTGTATAATTAACTTTAATTTGGCTTCAAGTATGCTGAAATACACCTTTGTATACCTTTTTCACACGGGCATGTATTTCTTTTACTTGATCCAGACAGGGGGAAAGCAGTGGAGGTTACAGCTACAGATTGCGGTCACAGTGCCGTGTTCGGGAATCAAACTACTGGTCACGCGGGAGGATTCACGTACGGGTTGAGAGTCGGTCACCCTGAGGACCGCGCCGCGCGTTCGCCCCAGGCTTATGGTTGAGTAACCTCATCTGGCTTCATCTGCAGCCCAAAAAAAACCAATCAAATAATATACAAATAGCATCCGAGAGTGTACAGTAGTGGGTACATGAGCTCTTCACCCGACATGGCGATTTCTTTTGGTTTGGAAAGTAAGCGCTTTTGGAGTTTGCTTTGGAAGAGGGTTTTGCCCTCAATAGAGAGAAAGGTGAACGTTCCCTGGAGGAGGCCCTCGTATTTAAACAAGGGATTGGATTGCGCCAAGCCTCGCTTTTCGCCTGTTGTGCCCATTGTAAACGTAGCTTTGTGCATGTCGTCTGTTATGGTACAGAAGCTAGTACATGTACTGTACCGTGCTACTGTGTCGTGTTTCTCCTCCTGCATAACTTTGCTGGGTGGTCTGTCTGTGTGATCGTGTCACATTTTCAAAAACCTGGCTGTTTGTCCTGGAGGGTTCGTGATAAATGTCCTCTTCTGTTGTCAGGGCTTTTGTAGTTCATGGTGGCTATCCGCAGAAAGGCTCCTTCCTGTAGAATTTTTTTTTTGTTTGTTTTCCAAAACTGTTTAGAGATGGTTGGGTGGGGTGTTTTGTGTGTACATTTGGAGACAACAGAATTTCTTGTAATAGTGTCAGACATGCCCCGCAGGGGCTGGAATATGTAGCCTTTGAAACGTGAACTTCTGAAGAAGAGGGAGGGAGCGTTTTGTTTGCGGCGCAGGCCGCGGTCTCCTGCGAGCTGAGGACGATCGAGGAAAGGCCAGGTGTTCAGGGCTCGCCAGTGCCACTGCTTGTCTTTGTTGGTTTTGAATAATTTTCCAATAAAAACATTCCTTTTAACACAATTAGACATACATCTTTTCATTTCACATTTTAAAAACCTACTTTATCAGGGGGGAATTTTCCCCATTAAAATAAACATGGAACAATCAAGACACCACAATAAGAGACATTACATACAAGAAAAGAAAACAATCCTCTCCAATCGGAGGGAAAAAAAAGACAGAAAAAGGAATTCACAGACATTGAAATGAAGAAGATAAAAAAATGCGTTCCCGGGTTATTGGGCGGGCAAATGTTGTTTTTAATTTCTCTCTCTTCCTTGGGATGGAGGGGGGTGGACTAAATGATCAGTTCTTTCCAATGGTCCACCCACCATTTCTCTCTCGCCAGACGTTTGTCTTTTGCCAGGTTGACCATAACGCCGTCCTGGAGGAGGTTTTGCGTCCTCCTCCTGAGAGTGACCAGGTCTACAGTTGTTTTTTGGTAGACCTTGATGTTCCTCGCCTCCCACAGGACCTGCTTGATAGTGTTAACGTGCCACTGCTTGTGTCGTGTGATACCAGATCTCAGTTTAGAGGAAGCGCAAGAGAGCGCGTCTCTGTACTGTTTATGTTGCTGGTGTGTTTCTGATACGTGGTGGCAAAGCCGACGTCAAAGGCTTAAGCTGGCGTTCTTCAACGAACGTGTGGCTAAAGAGAGAACGAGTTGGAAGCTAATTTGGAACAGAGGGGGAAGATTACTCACACACACACACACCACACACACACACACACACACACACACACACACACACACACACACACACACACACACACACACACACACACACACACACACACACACACACACACACACACACACACACACACACACACACAGCGCACGCACGAGCACACACAATCAGTATTAGAATTGGGCTGTGTCTTGATTGAGGTTATCTTTATTTGTGTCTGTTTTTGAATCCGAGTGTTTCTTCATCTTTACCTCAGCCCCCCCCCCCCCCCCAGCAGAAATCACTACTGGCAAGTTTGTATTACCTTCCACAGAAGAAAAAAAGTCTCCGTCTGTTACACCTTCTTCCTGTCTCATTAGCAGTTCTGTCAGCTGACTGTAGACGGGTGTGGGTGTGTATGTGTGTCTGTGTGTGTGTACAAGCTTACAAGCTCACTATGAGGCTGTGATGCTTTCTCATCCGGCTAACCACCTCCCCCTCCATTTCTTACAATATGAGGTGCTTAATAGGCCCAGGAAAAGTACACACTTGTCATGAGACCCTGCATTGCCACAATCTCTTACAGTATGTTCAGATTTCTCTTGGCCATAGAAATCTCAAAAGTTACTCTCAAAAAAGTGTAATTTAAATCATGGCAAAATGAAGACGACTCTTAAAGACTTGGGGCACAGAGCAAGGAAGGGAAGTCATATCTTTGTGGTCATTCTCGTAAGAGATTACACTGCCTATGTAGCCCCCAGTGTTTAATGCACGCAAAATAAACTGCCCAACCTACGCGACTTGACTCATAGGCTCATTTGTTTTGGCAGAGCGTAGCAGAAGAGCCCTACAGTGTGGTACAAAAACAGGAAGAGCAATGCTTTACTAAAAGCTGGTTTACCCCACCTACACCTGACAGCACAACGGTCTCCACCAATCAGGGCTCGCGACACGGAGAGGGCGACCCTGCACACAGCGATCACGGCACTCGTAATCCCAGCCGAGGAGCCGTGGGTTTGAACACACTGTCACGTTCCTGGAAGAGTTGCTAAAACCTCAGAGTTGCTTGGAGTTATAAGAAATGAGTCATTTGTCAAAACATGGCCAAGGTTGTGTAAGGTATGTAAAATACTCTTTAATGTATTTTCTCCATCGAATACCCAATTATAACCGTATGCATGTCCCAATGCGACAACGTTCTCTTGGGAAGCTTGTGAAGGCACACACTAGTGTGGATGGGCCTTCTGAAATGCATGAAGCCAGCTGTTTTAGAATTTCTGTGACTTCTGCTTTATAGTATATTTAGACACGTTCAGATTTATTCATCGTATTTTTGTTTTATATTTGAACATATTTTCCCAATCCTGCTTACTGTAGACTTTCCTTCAGAGAGCAGGAATGTGGGATGGTTAGTGGAGTGATGGTTGTACAGCAGACAGATTCCTGTGCTTTTCTGCAGTGGGGCACACGTCAGCAGAGGTGTAAAGTGCCGTTAGGTTTAGCAGGCGCCGTGTCTTGTCGAAGCTTAGGCGTTCTGTTAACAGCATCCCGATGTATTTTAACCACAGCCGTGTGCCCAGGGTGGTCTAAGGACTAAACCTGGTGCCACTGGTGATGAGGTCCTCCTGAACCAACCTGGAAAGCACATCACCGCTTCTCACTGAGCTGAGGTGTTTTTCCGTCTTTGTCCGCACTGCTTCCCTGCCACTCCCCTCCACAGGTGGCCGCATCCAGGATTAATTAGCGATACGTAATGAAACAGGATTCTCCGTTTCACATTTCGAGAAGCTTCAATCATGTCGTATGACCATCCGGGTGTTGGTCCCCCACAGTCAGTTGGCAGCAGGAGTGTAGAGTTCTAGGTGTTGTGTATGTTGGCTCTAGAGCATACCCAGGCCTAAACTTTGACTTACGGAGTGTCGTCGCTAACGTAAAAGTCACAGGAAGATTTAGTTCATTTATAAATACTGTCTTTCCTGCTATTGGAAGAAAGCGAGAAATTAAAAAAACATGTAAGAGAACCCCGAAATTTCTGAAAAATATCAGGATCTTGTGGTAGTTGGCGGTTAGCTTCTGTTGTGACAGCTGTGGAGCTCTTACGATTTTCATATTGGGGCTGCAAATCTTAAAATTTCACAGGCCATTTATGCCCACGCCGGATTCGAACGGCGATCTCTCCTAAAGTTCATCCCGGGCTCAGCCGCAATCTTGGCCCGGCGTGATGCGTTTATACGAGCGAACCTGGAATTCTGTGCAGGAGGAATATGACTCCAGTGGGGGACCCTGTCAGCCTCGTCCTGACGGGGGGTAGGGTGGGTTTTATATTCGGCTGTCCCTCCTTGTGTGCCGATTCAGTGTAAAATAAGGCTTTGGAGTCACAGTGTGGATGCTTGGCAGTAGTTTGGTCTAACGTATATTTCATCTCCCCACAATTAGGTCTTGTCTGGAAAAATTGCTCGGTGGTCGGCAGAGAGCGAGGTTCCCCACGGTGGCCTTGCTCCCTTGATCTGTACCCCCATACTCAGTTCTGGGGGTTCTTTACAGAACCTGCTAGTTATAGAAGATGTCCTGCACTCTGTCCTCCTCCTCCTCTCTCTCTCTTTCTTTCTTTCTTTCTCTGTCCCTCTCTGACTCTGAATATGGTGCATCAGTTTGTCCCCTCTAGGAAAACAGAATGAACCTTCATATTTGGTCTGAAATATATTAGATTATTGCTCTTTTCAGCGTGCGGCTGCTTCTGCTGCTGTTATGTTTATTAAAACATGGGTAATAATGGGTTCGTTAATTTCTTTACGTGTGAAATTGCGCTGACCTTGGATACATGCTGAAAAATGTGGCTTCCTTGTTTTCACTTTTTCAGCTAGCTCTCGTGCACTTCCGGCTTGTATGGCTTACTATCCGTTCAGTTCAATGCGATATGCTTGAATGGCATGGCATGGCATGCATAGTATAAATAATGCCAAAGCTAAAGCAAGGAGTATTGTAGAAAAACAGGTGTGCATTTTGACTGATGTGCAGAGGCAAGCACTATAATGGGAATTGTTTTTAATTGGGGGGGGGGGGGGGGGCATGTGGGGAGAATCAGGGGGCATGTGATTATTTAAGGGAGTAAATTTGTTTCTGTGTGTGTGTGTGTTTGTGCATGTGTTGTGGGGGGTAAAGTTTGGCTTTGGAGATTGAATATTGGCCAGATGACAGTTGTGAGCAGGCCAGTACTTTTGGGTCTTTATTATGCATGTTGTGGAGAGAGAATGGGACAGGGTTTTGGGGGGGGGGGGGGGGCGGGACGGGGGGGTTAGTTAACTTGAGACTCTAATTTGGAACACGTTTTTGTCCCGCTCCGAGGATGTCTGGGCCCTTGAGGGAGGAGCTGTTTTTGAGATTCCTCAGATCTCAGATAAAGCCATGAAGTCGTCCAAATTCTGGACTGATCTCACAGGGCGAGCAGGCAGAGTTCTTGGGGGTGTGGCAGCGGGGGCGGGGGCGATCCATTTATGTAGCGATGCACGTTCACTGAGCCAGTTCATTGGAAACATACTTTCCTCAAAGCTACATAAGCAGCAGCCTGGCTGAGACCTAAACCTGTGCCCCTCTGGTTGGTATTCCATTTCCCTTACCCACAATGCCACACTGTCAGAAATGATAGAGCAAATGGAGCAGGACAGTCGGGTGGTGCTTGTTTAGCATACAGGGTGGAGGTGGTGGTGGAGGTTCTCTGGAGCTGTGCTTTGGTCCTGCAGTCAGGCAAACTCTGGTAACAGAAACACTGCAGCATTATTGAGTCCATTGCAGTGTGCCTAGCTGGACTTTAAACTTCAGGTTTAACCCTCTAGACCACAGCACTGCATTACAACTGGAACAGCTTATTTCCAACAAATATGTGAAATAAGGGTTAGCCGTTTCAGTTATAATGCAGTTCTGTGGACTATTGTGTTCAGACTGGTGGTTTCAACTCCAGCTGCAATTGTCCTATTGAGTCTGTAGCTTCACAGCTCGTAACCGTACGGTCCTATAACCCTGACCGGGCTCACACTGCAATGGTCCTATTGAGTCTGTAGGGTTCACTTGCTATGCTCGTGACCTTACAGTCCTATGACGCAGACCGGGTTGTCACTCCTGATGTGAGATTAGTCAGCCAGACCTGTGGGGATGCGCCTCGCTAAACCAACGGTCAGTTACGTCTCCTGGTGAATCACATGCTCGTGTAGGTGGGGCTACATGTCGGACTGGTTTCCCACTAAACGTCCTGCTGTGTCACAAACTTCCCGTTGGAGACTGCCAAAGCTGAAGTGGGGTTCCCCATGTTCAGCTCCATGACCCACACCCTCCTACCTGGATGTCTGTGGGTGAATAAACGTGCTCATTAGGCTAGAGAGAGTATTCCATTTCCCTTACCCACAATGCCACGCTGCCGGAATAGAAGAGCAAATGTAGCGGGACAGTTGGGTGGCAACAGACTGTGAGGTGCTTGTTTACATGTCGGAGGCATGCGACGGCGCTACACCGGGGCAAGGGTGGGCTATTTGCTTAGCCCCAGTTTAAGCCCCCCCAGGCATTTTAATAACATTTTTATAATTATAATAAAAATATATATAAAGGTAAATCAACAATTCTAATCCCTTTCTGATATTCACTCTGGCTACGCAGCGTATGTAGCCTATGCTATGACGTAGGCTACGGATGTGGGGGTGTGTGTGTAGGGAGCTCACGCAAATGACACAATATCGTAAACTGATTTCTAACGTTAGCAAACCAGTGTTTCCCATAGCCTACAATACATCAGGCCTACAGAGTTTCGCCACCACGTTAAAAAAATATTAAATGGAAACGTCATTGTTTGAAAACTAATTTACTATCATTTTAAAATCAATAGAAAATGTGTTCGCATAAGCTCTCCATGTGATCCGTCTTCGGAAATGATCAACTACTCAACAGATTTGTGGAGTGTGTGGACCTCCCTAGGTAGCAACTGCCAAGTGTAAACTACAGTGTTTTTATTGGCGGTAGACTAATCTCACAACATTGGCTGCTTGGCCATGCACAGATGAGTAGATTTGGAAAGCGAATAACTACCTAAATTAGCTAAATTATCATTTTCAATCTTCGTCATCTCGACTTCAGCTAATAAGAAGAGCTTGCCTCCAAAAAATGGTCAGGTAACGGTTAAAGATCTCATATTTCTTCCATGTAGCTAAATGTATAAGCTAAGCCTAAATTAACTGTGGGAGAATGGTGACAGTGGAAGCTGTTCTGATAATACAGAAACCAACGCAAACGTTACGGTGCAGTTTATGAAACACGCCAAGGAGCGTAACTAACTCATAAGTAAAGTTTGCGATCTTTGTTAGAAATGAAACTCCTAAATGTCCCAATCACAGAGCAGCGGTTAAACAACGACATTTTAGCCATCTTTTTTGACATAACGTTACACTGATAATTTATCCTCTCTTCTCACATCCTTTTTCATTATTTTTCCGGTGTATTATTTTCTTTGATGTCTGATATTTTTAAGTAGGCTACTCGTATTACTGAAGCCAAATTACATTTGTAATGCCATTTCAATTTACAGAATTATACAATTCTGACTGTTGTATGGATGCTCTGCCACTTGTGCAGCCCCCCCCCCCCCCCCCCCCCCCCCCCCCCCCGGCGCACACACACACACACACACACACAAAAGCCATCCTGGGGGAAACACAGCTAACCTTAGCACCCCCCATGTATTGACCTAGCCCACCCTTAGCCCAGGGAGAGAAAGTTCCTGGCGCCGTCACTGGTCGGAGGCTCTCTGGAACCGTGGTTTGGTCTGGCACACAAGCAAAGACAGGTAACAGAAACACTCGGGGTAGCATTATCGGGTCTGTAGCTTCTCTTGCTATGCTCGTAACCTTACGGTCCTATATGACACTGACAGGTTTGTCACTCCTGATGTGAGATTAGTCAGCCAAACTTTTAAAAACCAACCGGGTCAGACCAGTTACTTCTCCTGGTGAATCACATGCTCGTGTAGGTGAAGAGAGTATTCCCCGTTCATTTGAGAGGTTATCTGAGGACAAAGCATGCCTAGCCTTTAGGCCTGTTCATCTTGCCACATGTCAGCGGGGCTAGCATGTGAGAGGGAAACGTGCGGACTCAAACGGAGCATCGTAAATAAACCCCGGCTTCGTGATTCGCCGGCAGAGTGGTTCCCTACAGTCCACTGTCATCTCAGCTGCTCGGGGGCTTTCACTCACAGTAATGTGGTAGGAATAGGAGGGGGGGGTCGCAGTAACTTACTCAGTGTGCAGACAGCTGTGTTGCGTTGGCACGGTACAGCGGCCGCTGTTATTAAGTGGCTTCTGACGGTCGACATCGACGAGCAGCAGCTGCAGAAAATCCCACCAGGGGCGCAGTGCGCTTCGTTAGCCGAACGGCTAAAGTGACCGTCTGCTTACCTGCATTTCTCCTGGTGACTAGCCTTTCAATTACGTACACATTTTGCTGCCATTTGTGTTAAGATGTTGTTATGTTGACCATAAAAGTTCCACGTCTTTTTTTACACGTATTTTCAAATTCTCTATGATTATACAAAAACAGAAGGTCATTTTGGGTCATATAGAGCTTAACAAAAGGAAAGCACTTTTAACGCATACGGTAAGGACAGTTACAACAGTGTCTGTGTGGCTACCTGAGATTGTAAACACAGTAGCTTCCTCCTTCCTGCCCCAGCAGGTGGGCGGTCCTCCTCAGGGCTGACGCTGCATGTTACGTAAGATGTCCTGGCATAAGACATGTATGTGTGAACTGAACATCACCTCGTAATTTATTGTCGGCTGGTTCTACTTTCATTTTCGAGTGCAATAGTAAGCCTGCGGCATATGTAGGCTTACTACGCTAACCGTATGCTATGTTAACCGTAATGGCAGAAATGTATTTAGTAGCCTATGTGTATGGCAATATGTACTGTGTGTTGCGAATGTGTGTTATGTGGATTTTGGTGCGTTTTGTGGGTATTTTCATATTGTTTGTCTATTTGAACATTTGTAAATTGGAATGTAGTATATACTGTGTAGGCTATATACACCCCCAATTCCAAAACAGTTGTGACAGTATTTAAAATGCACATAAAAGCAGAAAGCAGTGATTTGTAAATTCTCTTACATATATTTAATTGAAAACAGTGCAAAGAAAAGATATTTAATGTTTTAACCGTATCAACTTCATTGATTTTTTGTGAATATGTGCTAATTCCGAATTTGATGCCTGCAGCACATTCTAAAAAAGTAGGGACAGGGGCAAAAGAAAGACTGGGAAGTA
>CM056395.1:17288194-17310694 GCA_029718625.1 Synaphobranchus kaupii
TTAAGAGCAATGCAGTTGTTTCTGGGAGGAGATTCTGCCAGACAGGTGTTGGCAGCGCGTAGCTGATGAAATTCTGCCAGACAGTGTGTGTGTGTGCGTGCAGGCGTGTGTGTATGTGTGTGTGTGCATGCGTGTGTGTTTGTGTGTATTTGTGTATGTTCTGTAGTGACTAAACGGACAGGAAAGAGGGGTTCCGGCTCCCTAGCTGGTGGTGTCTTTCTTCCCGGGGGCGACCAGAGCCAGCTGGGCTCACCTTGGCGTCGGCAGGGGGCAACGGCCGCAACGTTAACTGTTGGGTGGCAGGAGAGAGGCCTGCCTTGTTTTCCTGTGCAGCTTAGAGAGCGACCTCAGGCTGCACGGGCCCACCGAGAGAAGGGAAGTGTTTAGGAGTTAAAATGGCAGAGCCCCTCTCAGCATGTCCCTTCTAGCGATACAGTGGTGATATTAATTCTACAAAAGAAAACGTACGGCGATATCGCGTGTCGGCCTGATGCTGTTAGGACCCGTCGCGTATTATACGGGACTTGCTTGTCTTTAGAGAGCGTCGTACCAATCGACCCAGCCTCCGCGACAGGTTTACGAGGGAGTCTGCGTCTCCCGAAGGGGGGAAATCGGCCGCTCGGGTTTCTCCACGGCCTCTCAAAGAGCAACACAAAAGACATAAATGAATGCGATTTGATGCCAGCGAAGATTTATTCCCTAAAATGTTTTGCTTGAACGTGCTCTGGGAATATGGTCTGAGGTGGAGGGGGAGGGGGGGGGGGGGGGGGGGGGGGGTGTACCGGAACATAAATCATGGAAAACTGGCAGGCAAATCCATCAGAGTAATAAACGTGTGTGACCGCATGCTTATTTTTGGGGGCTTCTGTGCCAAAATGGAAACGCTATACCTGCGGAAGGAATGTAGCCGCCGCTGCTCTGCTACGGATCGCGCCTCCGGAGCCGAGTGTGACTGACACCAGTAACTGCGAAACAGTCACATTCGCGAAGCTATTCGCGCGTGAATGTCAAATAAAAACCAGCGAGGTGCCAGGTGTTCATCCCTGAAAAATAAAATGGCATATATAGACTCATTAACAACATTAATGTCTTAGGTACATCTGCGATGTCCATACAGTACCTGGTGTGTGCAGTATGTGAGATACTACAGAATAAATGCATGTTGTGTATATATAAAAACATGCATTTTGTATGTATACAAATTATGCAGGTTACATATCCGTGATGTGAGGCACACACTGAGCCTACTGTCTGTATTAATGATGTCACTAGATGGGTGATGTTCCTATTTTGAATATCATTCATTCAGATACTCAGTGTGAATGTTTACATGTATAGATACCTGTGATGTCCGATGCACAAAGTGCACGTTGTAGGTATGTGTGGTGTTAGATGTACGACATGCATTTTTGTAAATATAATTAATTCAGCTGGTGAATCTGGATATTGCAGATACGCAGACGGACGGTGTGTATGCAGAGCAGTAGAAATCCGTATGATAGTACTATACATTGCGCGCGTATATCAGTGATTCAGATGGACATTTACACATTTTGTAGATGTCTGTGAGGGAGGTCTCCCTGCTTGGGGGGAACCTGTTATTCCTTTGTTCCGTGGAGTTTTTGCGGAGGGCCGTTTTTGAGGCGACGCTGTTAGCGTAACGTGTTCCCTCCTCGTCTTGGCCGAATGGGTCTGGTGCTCTGGCTACCCAGCTGTCAGCGGGGGCCTCCGTACCCGGGCCTAAGTGCTGCCAGCTGGGTCCGTCGCTTCCCACACGCTCATCACGCCTTAGCGCAAGGATCAGGTGTCCCTTTTGTCCCGCCGATTGAATGGAAGTTCATTGTGGTGAAAATGTTTATTGCATTTATGTGAGGCGAGTGCACGGTGGGCCTGTGTTTTGTTCTCTCTGAGGCATGTCGCTGTCGAGAGTGCTTATAAAAAACCAACGCTCCTCGGCGTACAGTTCGAAGCTTCTTCCGTCTCCTAGACTGGTTTCAACAAACCCCCCCCCCCCCGCCCCCTCAGGAACGTGTGTTTTTTCCCCCGCACACGTCCGCGTGGGACAAAGAGGAACCCAGGCCAATGTCGGGGAGTGGCCTAACGGAAAGCCTCAGACACTCTCAGGGTTGCCCTGGAAACGGAATCGATGCACCCTCGACGGTTGTCATTCGCAGTTCTCCGAATGGACGCCCGGTTTGCTTGTGCGCTGGGGGGGCACAGTGCCCCTTACGATGGCTCAACACTTCTGAGAACGTAGCCTCAATATCCTACTGGAACCCAAACCGTAGGACTTGCTCGATGGGAAAATGTCCATCTTTAAAGCGATGAAATCACTGTGGTGTGCTCTTTGGCCAAAGCAAGGATTCTAAGTACAGATGTACGATCACTGACCCTCTAGAAAAACGTATTCACGCAGGATCCCTCATGAAGCAAAGCGTGTTTCTGTTGAGGATTTATTGGTGTGTGTCAACAGGCCCAGTCAGTGTAAGCACCAAATATGGCAAACCTAAGATTTATGCTAATTAACCAAAATTATAAATTTTGTACTGTCACCATTTATGTGTCCCAAAGAAGCATTCAATCAGTCTCACACACACAAACACACATACATATATGTACATGCACATACACACAGCCACACAAAATTAAACACACAAGCACACACGCAAAGACATACACTCTCACACACATGCACATATACAGTGAGCACCATAATCCATTGGACAGTGACACTTTTTTTGTTATTTTGGTTCTGTACTCTAGCACTTTGAGTTTGAAAGGATACAATGACAGCTCGCACATTCAAATGCAGAGAAGTTGTAGTATCGCTTGTAAGAGTACCAGAAAATAAGATATCAAGAGTCTTTTGATATTGTTGGGTCACAGACATCAGGAAGTCATGGCATGCAAAGGATATGCAACCAAATATTAAAAATGATTACTTTATTCTACATTATGTTAAACTGTCCAATATTTTTTGATGCCCGAAAATGGGGGGGACTATGTACACAAGTTTCTATAATTTCTAAACGGTCATTTCGATATGGATGAAAATACCCTCAAATTAAAGCTTACAGTCTGCACTTCAAACTCACTGTCATTGTATCCTTTCAAACTCAAAGCGCTAGAGTACAGAACCGAAATAACAAAAAATGTGTCACTGTCCAATGAATTATGGTGTTCACTGTACATACACACACAAAGGCACACATACACACAACTCTTTCATATACAGTTGAAGTCGAATGTTTACATACACCTTAGCCAAATCCATTTAAACTCAGTTTTTCACAATTCCTGACATGTAATCCTAGTAAACTTTCCCTGTCTTAGGTCAGTTAGGATAACAACTTTATTTTAAGAATGTGAAATGTCAAAATATTATTAGAGAGAATGATTTATTTCAGCTTTTAGTATGTCTTTCATCACATTCCCAGTGGGGTCAGAAGTTTACATACACTCTGTTAGTATTTGGTAGCATTGCCTTTAAATTGTTTAACTTGGGTCAAACGTTTCGGGTAGCCTTCCACAAGCTTCTCACAATAAGTTGCTGGAATTTTGGCCCATTCCTCCTGACAGAACTGGTGTAACTCAGTCAGGTTTGTTGGCCTCCTTGCTCACACATGCTTTTTCAGTTCTGCCCACAAATTTTCGATTGGATTGAGGTCAGGACTTTGTGATGGCCACTCCAATACCTTGACTTTGTTGTCCATTTTGCCACAACTTTGGAAGTATGCTTTGGGTCATTGTCCATGTGGAAGAGCCATTTGCGACCAAGCTTAAACTTCCTGTCTGATGTCTTGAGATGTTGCTTCAATATATCCACATAATTTTCCTTCCTCATGATGCCATCTATTTTATGAACTGCACCATTCCCTCCTGCAGCAAAGCACCCCCACAACATGATGCTGCCACCCCTGTGCTTCATGGTTGGGATGGTGTTCTTCGGCTTGCAAGCCTCACCCTTTTTATTCCAAACATAAAGATGGCCATTATGGCCAAACAGTTAAATTTTTGTTTCATCAGACCAGAGGACATTTCTCCAAAAAGTAAGATCTTTGTCCCCACGTGCAGTTGCAAACTGTAATCTGGCTTTTTTATGGCGGTTTTGAAGTAGTGGCGTTTTCCTTGCTGAGCAGCCTTTCAGGTTATGTCAATATAGGACTAGTTTTACTGTGGATATAGATACTTTTGTACCTGTTCCCTCCAGCATCTTCACAAGGTCCATTGCTGTTGTTTTGGGATTGATTTGCCCTTTTCGCACCAAAACACATCATCTCTAGGAGACAGAATGCATCTCCTTCCTGAGCGGTATGATGGCTGCGTGGTCCCATGGTGTTTATACTTGCGTACTATTGTTTGTACAGATGAACATGGTACCTTCAGGCGTTTGGAAATTGCTCCCAAGGATGAACCAGACTTGTGGAGGTCCACAATTTTCTTTCTGAGGTCTTGGCTGATTTCTTTTGATTTTCCCATGATGTCAAGCAAAGAGGCACTGAGTTTGAAGGTAGGCCTTAAAATACATCCACTGGTATACCTCCAATTGACTTAAATAATGTCAGTTAGCCTATCAGAAGTTTCCAAAGCCATGACATAATTTTCTGGAATTTTCCAAGCTGTGAACTTAAGTGTGAACTTTCCAAGTGTATGTAAACTTCTTACCCACTGGAATTGTGATATAGTGAATTAAAAGTGAAATAGTCTGTCTGTAAACAATTGTTGGAAAAATTACTTGTGTCATGCACAAAGTAGATGTCCTAACTGACTTGCCAACACTATAGTTTGCTAACATGAAATCTGTGGAGTGGTTAAAAATGAGTTTTAATGACTTCAACCTAAGTGTATGTAAACTTCCGACTTCAACTGTACACACACTCTCTCACATGCGCACACACACACAAACATGTGCACACTTATGCAGAGGCACACACACTCTCATACACGTAAACAATGACTTGCAGTGTGGCGAGATCCTGTCTGGCGGGTCATTGTGAAGTGTGCCTGCAGGGACCCGAAGCTCGTTAGCGTTAGCGGGCGGAAGGCCGGAACGGCTTCTCCGTCCCCCGGCGGAGATGTTCGACAGGACAGACGAGGACGGGGACAATCGGTTTATTTAGACAGAAAGGGGGCGAAATCTGGAGTGCTTTCAGCCTGAAGGATCCCATAGAGAGGCGTCTCAATAGGGACCTGGCCAGCCCTGCCAAAATCTGCATCAGTCCAAGGTCCCTTCTTGCTTCCTAGCAACGTGCAGGGTCAGAGGTTAAATGATGTGGCCCTTGTACCTCAGGATGAATGTAAATGGAGGGTGAATGACACCGCAGGGAGGAAAATATGTGACTTGCTTGTTTGTTTTCTCTCTTTTTTTGCAAGCTGGGCTGCGCTGGGCTGCACTGGGCTGCGCTGGGCTGGTTTCAGTATGTTCTATACGTTAAATTTATGCCTCGGTGAAATCAAACCAAATTACAGACAAATGCATCTTCTGGATACTCGCCTGGTTCTTTGGCCACTCTTCCACTGTATTTGACCACCCAGCCCCAGAAACGACAGTGTTCCAGATGCACCCTCAGACTGACTGGCTCCCCCACAGTAAGGGGGATCAAAACCAAGCCAGTCGTCCTTCTCCTAAACCGCCCTTTTCTAGTGTAAGTGGTTTGTAGTATACGACTCCTTAAAAATTACTGTTTGTTTTGTTTAGTTTGGTTTTTTGCTTTTGTTTCATGGCCTGGCCGTCATTCAGGCTGAAGTTGCACAGGCATCCCAGAATGCAGCAGGGCGCCCAATGTGGGCCCTCTGTTGACAAGACAGAGCAAACATTCTTTCAAAGGAGAGGCTTTTAGGCCCTTTTGTGTGGCTGGTGAGGATTTGGAAAAATGAGATTTCTTGTGTTCTTTTTCCCTCTTCTCCGGCGGATCGCTCCGGATGGTTGCGGCCTCTCACTGTCGATGGTGTGGAACGTCATTCCCGGGAAACTCCTGCCCTGTCCTACCCCAGTCTCATTCACTTTGGTTAGATACGGACCTCCTCACTACAGCCTAGCTGCAGTGCTTTTGCCTTAAACTGAAAAGGAAGTAATCCAGATTTTATTTTATTATACATTTTTCTTGTCCTGCAAGATTTTAAAAAAGGCTTTTTGGTCATTTTCAGTGAGTATGTTAACTGTAGGAAAATAAAAAAAGCAACAACATAATGCATACACTGAGGTCAAGAGCACACCTTGGTGTACATGATACGGGACCTCCTTGTGTTTCAAAAGAGGAGCGTGGTTCTGGCACGGGAGGTTACGTCACCTCGAGAGTCAGGACGGGAGTTTAATTGGTTCTCTTGAGCTAGGGACTGGAGTGTTTAGCTCGACGAGCCAATCAAGTCTCTCAGCAAGAGTTGCAGTGAGGGCCCTGGGTTTGATCCCCTGCTCCGAGTGTCCAGGTCACCTGTACGGCACCTGCTTCCTCTGATTAGGACTACTGTAGCGATGGTACCTGGCATGCAGGGCGATGCCGCTTGCCAGAACTTGGTGGCGGTAGAAGTTTCAACCTTGACAATACGCCACCTTTCCCTCTTGTGGAGGAACTAGACTGGAACCCGATTAGCTTTTGTGTGTACCCCTTTGTCTTTTGTTTCGGCACATAGCACTTAATCGGGATGACTGTGACATATACTTTGTGTGAGAAGGAGCACACCACCATTGCTGACCCATACAAAAAAAATCTAACGGATCAGATTTGATCAGATGGAGCAGATTAGCAGAGCTGAGTCTAGGTTTTGTTTCAGGATCGTAAACCTCTGTTTCAGCCTTTGAACTGTGGTTTAGGTCAGAGTGCTCATCTTGGTCCAGGAAGTGACATCATGGGCTGTGGCTCTATGTGGCAGGTAAAGGCAGTAGGAACGCTGGGATGCAGTCATGCTGTTGTACGTGGTTATCCTGGGAGTATAAGCTGCCTGCTTAGTCCTGTTAGTGATGAGGTAATGTAGGAGCTGAGTTCCAGGCTCCAAAAAGTAATCACTTAAAGTAAGTCTCCAGGGCGAAGCCCAGTTTCTGCTGTCAGTCATAAAACTGGGGCCAGATGGTCAATGTCACTTAATAAGTGTAAGGGAAAACTAGCTTCAGCTGTGCTTCAAAACAGCCCCACAGCTATGATCAGCTGTGCTTCAGTACAGCACCACAGCTATCATCAGCTGTGCTTCAGTACAGCACCACAGCTATCATCAGCTGTGCTTCAGTAAAACACCACAGCTATCATCAGCTGTGCTTCAGTACAGCACCACAGCTATCATCAGCTGTGCTTCAGTACAGCACCACAGCTATCATCAGCTGTGCTTCTGTACAGCACCAAGCTATCATCAGTTGTGCTTCAGTACAGCACCACAGCTATCATCAGCTGTGCTTCAGTACAGCACCACAGCTATGATCAGCTGTGCTTCAGTACAGCACCACAGCTATCATCAGCTGTGCTTCAGTACAACACCACAGCTATCATCAGCTGTGCTTCAATACAGAACCACAGCTATCATCAGCTGTGCTTCAGTACAGCACCACAGCTATGATCAGCTGTGCTTCAGTACAACACCACAGCTATCATCAGCTGTGCTTCAATATGGAACCACAGCTATCATCAGCTGTGCTTCAATACAGAACCACAGTTATCATCAGCTGTGCTTCAGTACAGAACCACAGCTATCATCAGCTGTGCTTCAGTACAGCACCACAGCTATGATCAGCTGTGCTTCAGTACAACACCACAGCTATCATCAGCTGTGCTTCAATACAGAACCACAGCTATCATCAGCTGTGCTTCAGTACAGCACCACAGCTATGATCAGCTGTGCTTCAGTACAACACCACAGCTATCATCAGCTGTGCTTCAATATGGAACCACAGCTATCATCAGCTGTGCTTCAATACAGAACCACAGTTATCATCAGCTGTGCTTCAGTACAGAACCACAGCTGTCATCAGCTGTGCTTTGGTGTCAGCCTTTTAAATTCTGCCTAAGTGAATGTGTGTAGGGCTGCTGGGCGGCTCATTCGGTTAAGGCACCATGCTGCGGTGCATGGATGAGCCTCGGATCGAGTCTGGACCGTGGCAGTGCTGGCTGGCTCTGTAGGGTAATTGGCGATTGTGTCGCCCAGGGTATGGATGGGTTCAGACGGTTAGGGGTCCGCGTTTCATCGCTATCTAGCAACCCCTGATGATCGACCAGGTGCCCCTGGACCGGATACTAAAGCTCTCTATGCGAGCTTAGCTCTAGTCTGCGGTGTGAACACAAGCAGCCGTGCAGAGGATAGGGTTGTCTACACTCTCCCGAATCGGCAGTGGGGTTAGCGCATGAACGCGGCTGCGGTTGCAGACGGTTGGCCATTCCAAATTAGGGTGGAAATTGGACATGCTCAGCCCCGCATTGGGCACCAAATTATTTAAAAAACAAAAAAGTGAATGTGTGTTATGAGTAGTATGAGAAAACTTCCAACTGATTCCAGGAGATTTGCCTGCATACTGTGCTCCTGTTTACCTACTTAATTTTTTCCACATTGTCACAGTATTTCCCCCCACATGTTACGCTGCTAGGATTTCAGTCAGAAAGTCCCAAAGTTGGCCATGCGGAAAGCATCATGGGAAAATGTTTTTGGAAAACGTTTTAGCGGCATTCAACACATGAAATATACTGTAAGAGCACAGTCAACCATGGCAAGACTTTTCTTGTGTTTTTCATTATGTGATAAATTGTATAGTTAATACGTTGTTAAAAACACCAAATATATTAAATATGTTCTGACATACCTCTGTGTCTGTGTAGATGGGATATGTACGTGTATATTTTCACATGCATTCCTGGCAGATTAGCTTTGCATTCTCGTGTCTCCTCATGCAGTGATGCGGATGGCGTGTTTGCGCATAGACACTGAGAGAGAGCGGAGAGCGGAGAGCATGCGTAAAGCCTCACGCTCCGCCTCCAATCAGCTGTTAGAGTTGTAAAATCAGCCAGCCGCTATGATGAAGCCTGGGAGCTTCTGTAGAGCTGTGTCCCAGGCGCGTACACGCGCACATGCGCGCACACACACACACACGCACATGCATCAACCCTCTTTCTTTCTCTTCCCTTCTCTCTCTCTCTCTCTGTCTTTGGGCACACACTATGCCAGCTAAAAATAACCGCCCACATTCTGGACGTCCCAGATGCTGACATCACTAACCCCACTCTGCAGGATTTACAACAGATGACTTAAAAAAAAAAAAAAAAAAAATGGAAATGTGCCCACGCTTCGTATCCACTACAGTACACAGCTGATTCACCCGGCTCACAGAGAGCGAGCGAGAGAGAGAGCAGGCAGCCATCTTTAAACCCTCTCCAGCTGGGGCTGACAGAGAAAAGGGAGGGAACTCCGAGGTGCCTGATTATCTCTCCGCTGTCACAGGAGATGTTCTTTCCTTACCCTTTACTGCACTTTATTTTTTACGTGGAAGAAATATTTCAAATATTATTATTATTATTACATTCATTTGGCAGACGCTTATCTAAAGCGAAGTACAATTAGTGCAAACCGAAGGTCATTGAAACAACTACAAACTGGTCAGATGAGGTACAGTTCTATCATCAAGTATCAAGTGTTGTGTAACAGCATGCCGGGTGTCTCAGAAGTAGCTTTTTAGTTTTTAGGGAAAAGGTAAAGGCGAAACAGACAAGCAGAGTTAATTTATTGTTTTATTTCAGTTATTGTATGTAAGTTATTTTATAGCTGGAGAGATGGGCTCTGTGAAAATGTAATTGGGTCATCTCTAGCCGGCACACAGAGCTAACCCTTCTGAGGGGAGCCTGCGGATTGCCTTTACCTGCTGACCACTGCTGTAGTCGAAGTTCCTCACCTTCCGGCTCTTTCTGGAAGGGCTTGGGCACGTGCTGTATCTCCTCCACCCCAAATGAGCAACTGAAGGTTACTCAGCGATTTCTGTAATACCATAAATCCCAATTCTTTTTGTTCATCATATCACCATCATAGATTAACGTGTCTGGACAAGATGGTCTCTGTAGCCATCTGTTGTGATGTTGCCTTTAATGATGCGGTTTCCTGAGAATGTCAATTCAATGTAAGTCCTCAGAAATGTTTGTTTTTTCTTGGTGTAGCAGTATGCGATAAGAACATATGATGTGGTAAGAACATTTTTTTTTTTTACTGTGTATAATAAATATATGGACATATATACATTGAGGATGTGATCTGCGGTGGTGTGTCTTAGACATTGGGAGGTAATACAAGCTCAAAGAGCAGGAAAGGTACAGGGTGCGGGGGATGGGTAAGACTCATGAATGTCCTCTGTTCAGGACAAGGTAATTACATGGTATCGCATATCTAAAGGCATCAGCAGATGCCGCGTATGCGTAGGATAATTGTACAGAGCTGTATGACCCTTATGAAAAAGTGATGTGGCGTATGTAGCGGCGGCTTCTCTGCTAACGCAGCCGGCTACAGCACTCAGCGCAGCGATGTGTCCCATGGTTCGGAATCAAACACTGAATGTCAGCTGGTTTCAGCATACTTTTGAAATGCCCTCCCTGTCTGAATTTAAAGGGGTTTTTTCTGCTCTCAGAACACATGTATTTTGGAAGCACGTGCCCATCGCCCTTTGCTGTAGGCTGACATCCTCTTCGCAGGACAGAAATGTGCTGAACGCTCCGCTTTTAGTGTTGTAAGAGTTCCTCTTGCAGACGGCGATACGCGTGCCGCCGCGACACCAAACCGTTTGCGCGGCACGCGCCTGCGCCCCTGCGTTCGGCGGCCTGTGAGCGCGGGCTCGGAGTGGTGACCTCATCCCGCCTCAGCGTCAGACCTTCTCCCATTTTTTCAACGCAAAATTGCAATTTCATGGGGGCTGATTTCTCGCACCTTTTGATGAATCACTGCAGAGATGGCGTTCCGTGGCCCTGAATCACCGTTCACATGGGAGACTCGGGAGAACCGTCGTTCTAAAAAAAATAAAAAATGAGACGGTACCTTCAGAGCGCTAGACATGTTTCAGACGCTTGACCTTGTCTGGCATGAGCTTGGTTTGTCGCAGTGTGCAAAATCCAGTCTGGACACTAAACGTCATGTACTGTGTAAAGCTCATTGTGTTGGAAGACTGTCTTTGTGTTGACTGGTCAGTAAACACAAATGTGACTCCCCCCCTGAACCATAACAGGGGAGATGCAGAGGTTTCCCTGCTTGACCAGGAATTGTCCCAACCCCCTTTTCCAAAACTGTATTCTCCTCCAAGCTCTCAGGCTGGTCTGCAAAATGCTGTGAGCCATATTTCGCCCCTTCACACTTCGTTCCTTCTTTCGCTCAGGTTACAATATAGGGGAGGACCTTGGCTCCCTCCCAAAAAAGGCCTGTTGATTTAAACGTCTCGTTGTGCTGTTCTTTAGTGAGCGTGCCGCACACTTCTTGCCACATAAGTCACTTTCAATGTCTTTTGATGTTACCCTTGAAGACTTGCAGATGGCCATTAGTGATTGTTTTTTTTATCATCACTTTGTCTGCTATTTTTTTTTTTTTATAGCTCTCCTGAACGGGGAACATGCTTTTCTGAGACGGGAGGGGAGGCGCTGCTTAATGCTTTAGGCACTGTGGGTTCCGCTTTGTTCTCTCTTCTCAGGTGTGTTCTGTCAAGCCCTCCACATCATGCATCATGGTCACTCGTCACCTACCCAGGGAAAATTTAAAGGAAAGTTCAGTTTTGAAATGGGCAGTGCTCTGTGACTCTGTGTGTGTGTGCGTGTGTGTGTGTGTGTGTGTGTGCTCGCGCGTGCGCGTGCGTGTCGTTCTGAACTGTGCCTTCGCAATAGGTGCGTCACAGGCAGGCCATTAAACAATGCAGGCCTAAAAGTGCTCTTTAGTACTTAGGTGAATACCCCCATAGAGAAAATTGAGACAGTGTGGTCACATGACCAACCCCATGGCTTTCAGTTGCCAAGGAGTGACCAGACAGAGATTCAGCTACACCTGTTGCCATGGCCCCCACCTTCTCCTCTCTCTCCCATGTCTCTAAGCTCTGCGGCTATTTCCACTGCAGATTTAGGCTCTAATGCTGTAAGTCATTAGTTTTTAAAGAACGAGAGCACCGCAGCCTGACGCAACATGTCCGACATCCACAAACAGGACCTTTTGCATCGCCGCTATGACTTGACCTCGGTTCTATTTTCAGAGTGCTTGCCAGCACTGGGAAACGGGTACCAGCCAATCGGATTGGCCGGGAGGAGGGAGAGGTTTGTCGGTTGCTGTAAAACCCAAAAAAGAGGTGACTCAGCGGCCTGACTCAGCGGCCTGACTCAGCGGCCCGTCCAATAGTGGGCCACATCCCCCTGCTTTGGGACTCCACCTAAAGAATTTCCCCTTGGCTCTGTAATGTACTGTAATGTAATGGCTCTGGTGCACATTGTCATGAAGTCCTGTACACTTCTGTCACCTGGGCCCAGACTTTGCAAAGGCTGCTGGGAAACCCAGGCTTGTCATTGTCCCAGTTGTCACAGGGACAAAGGGGATCATTCTGCTTCCTGAGGAGTTGAGCCATCTCAAGTTGCCTGGTGTGAATGCAGCTTCCCAGACGGGGGCAGTGAAGAAAACCTATATATATATATATATATATATAGATCTGATATGGAATCTGTATTGAGGTCAAACTTCCATATGCTAGGGCAGGGGGTGCTCAATCTTATCCAGAAAGGGCCGGTGTGGGTGCAGGCTTTTGTTCCAACCAAGCAGTTACACACCTGATTCTACGAATCAACCATTAGAGTCTTTGCTAAGGACCTTGATTAGTGGAATCAGGTGTGTTACTTCTGGGTTGGAACTAAAGCCTGCACCCTCACAGCCCTTTCTGGATAAGATTGAGGACCCCTGTACTACGGTGTTAAATAAGCACCCACTGCATTGCATGAGGTTGGCTTTGCGATTTTGTTTTTTGAGCCTTGAGATGGCAATATTTGTGATATGACGGTGAGGCTTTGGGAATGTGTCTAAGAGTTGGAGTTGTGAAGTGCTGTCAAGTGCTAACTTGTATGTGTGAATAAAAAACAAACCTTTGCCCTAAACAGCTGAACACTGATTGGGTTTAATCAGTGGGTCGCTTCTGACCCTTCATGGTGAGCGCCTCATATTTTGAGGTTTACGAAGCCTCACTGTCCCATAATCCTCCAATACACTGTGACGATGGGACAGTGCTGTTAGTAGATGCAGACCCTACATTAAAACAGTGAGCAGAGACTTAAGGACAGCTTAAGGTTTATAGGCAGAGTTGTGTTATTAAATTAGAATTAGAATTATGCTCACATCATACTCGCTATTTGGGTTCTCATGACTGGGATGGCTGGTTTTTTCCCCTTTCCTGTTTAATTAGATCATTTGCACAAATAGCTTTTCCCTTAAATCGAGTTTATGTGTCCTGATGACCTCACATTTCTTGTGTGAAATTCATGCCTTGCTCTCGTTTTTTTTTGACATTGTTGTTGTTGTTCTTGGGGTTAACTTCAAACGGGCGACGTGAAATTGACGAAGAATTGTGAGGGGGGAGCGCAGCACCCCGCAATGTTTTAATAATCAGGCTTTCCGAAGCCCCCGTGGCTGGGCTTACTGCATGAGAGCCGGGCTGGACGGGGTTTTTTCTCCGCTGTCTACTCTGGCGTGGCGCGGTCCAGAGGAAATGCAACGGTACAGCCCCACATGAAAGCTGTTGTGTTTTTAAAGTAGCAGTCAGACGCTCCCTGCAGACAGAGCAGGCAGCCAGTGGACAAGCCACCGCCGAAAAAACTCTTGAGACTCGCCAGAGACAAGGATCCTTGTGTGCCGTCCGTCCTCTCGACTAGCGCACAAGGTTTCAGTTGGCAAGAGGGGTTTCCAGCGCGATAGTACAATACAGACCTTTCATTGCCAAAGCACTGCACTTGGTCACGCCCCCTTAATGAATTTTCAACGCTACACAATCTGTGTGTCTGTGGACAGTGACCCAAGCCAGACAGCGGAATTGTCCATAGACAGTGTTCAGCTCGGGACATTAGATATCAAGATGTCAAGATGGCTGAATGTGACTTCCTTTCTCTAGCTCCCCTCTGTTTCTCATCCAACATGTGCTCTACCGCCCTGGCATGTGTTCTGATGCATTGACGGTGCGGGGAGTAGGGCGGGATGGCCGAAAGCTTAAACTCGCTGACCCGCAGGGGGGTGTTTTTCCCATCTTTCTCTTGGTACTCCAGTCAAAAGGGGCCCTGGCTTTAGCTTCTTCAAATATGTACTTTCTGTCCGTTGTGCAAAGCCAAAGCCTTCACATTAGCTACGTGTTTTTGCTATTGTTGTGCAACATACTGCATGTTGTGCAAATGTACTGTACATATATTGTGGGAAATCACTCATCATGCATAAAAGCCACATATTGAAGTGGTATCAGTTTGATATTTCTCAATATTATTTCCAGCGTCCTAGAATGTGACGACGTAGGCCTGTTCGCAAGCACATATGTTCACAATTGCACAATACCGTACAACCAATGCTAGTTTTTTAAAGCAGCGACATTTTTTTGTCAGAAGTCAAATCCACAAAAAATCCGTAAAATCTCCTAAAGAAGTGAAAGAGAAACAGGGGCCTCTTAGTCACTGTACAGTGGGCTACAGTGAGGACAGCCCCCTTATTCACGGCAATAAGAAATCCATATGTGTAATGCAATGATGTCAGACTGCCACGGTCATCCAGGGCCACTCAGGACGGATTGGATCGATGGTCAAAAGCAGACTGCTATTGATTTTGGTTTGTGACCTTGGCTGTTGACCGAACCTGAACTTTTATCCGTGCGGAAAAGGCTTCTCCGGTTCTGCTGAGGTGGGCAGTGTCGGCTTTCAGTCTCTCTTTGCGTTCAGGCTTTTATAAAGCGCGTCCGTTTGTCTCCGCACCCCCCCCCCCCCCCAGACTGAAGGTCTGGAAGCATCAAGTTAGGTGCAGCCAAAAAGGACATATTGTGACAGGTTTGAGCCTGACACCTGGGCCATGAAACAGCGGGGTAAGTCCGAATGGCGCAATAACTTAACAAATCGGCACTTTGGGGGATATTACACAAGGAAAAACCACCTATTGTGACTACGTGTTCTTGTGGGGAAAAAGTGATTAACTTTGTATTTTGACTGCATTGGTACCATTGACCTGTTTTGAAAAAGGGGGCTGAAAGACCTATACGAGAGCCAACTGCTCTCAAAAAGACCAGGACGTGAGCCCCAAAAGCCTGCTGAGTTATTGAAGGACCTTTTCCACGCGAAGCTCTCTCTCTCTCTTGTCGTTGTGGTGTTCATGCGTGAAAAGTGTCTCCCCGGAGCTGAACTGATACAAACCAGCTGAGGCTCTGATTGGTCCGAATGGTTTATGTGCCGTAAAGTTTTGCTCAGATGTGTGTTCCTTTATGCTGCTCCATGTAGTCGTGGCTTGCAAATGATCCTACCCGATATATATTATGTCCACTGTTGGCAAAGATTTTAGAACTTTGGAAAGATTAGAACTGGAATTTGAATAAATAGATTACATTGTGATGTCAGCAGGACTGAGGGGAGTGGCCAAGCCAGCGGCCAGTGTCTCTGCAGCATGCAGAACTCTGGGAACTGAACAGCTGCTTAAACTCTTTTAACCAGCATGGCCCAGATAGCAGCATTGGGAACACGGGTCTGACCCTCTGCGTCCACTGTGTGTGTGTGTGTGTGTGTGTGTGTGTGTGTGTGTGTGTGTGTGTGTGTGTGTGTGTGTGTGTGTGTGCGTACACGCTTCCATGCTTGTGTGTGCATGCATGTATGCTTGCTTGTGTGTGTGTTTGTACGTGTGTGTGTGTCTGAGTGTGTGTGTGCCTGCATGTACGCATGCTTGTGTGTGTGTGTTTGTACGTATGTACGTGTGTGCATGTGTGTGCTTTCAGATGCTTTTGATCTGAAAGTGTGGTTAACATATTTTAGATGCTCCACTCTACAGATATAGGTCCGTTTAAGCTCCTGGAATGTTCTGGTCTGATAGTGGGAGAGGGGGTTGGGGGTTGGGGAGGGGGGTCTGGGAATGGAACGCCTGCCCTTGTTCTTCAGACTCCTGCAAGATCCTCACTCTCTTCTGCACTTTTCCTTTTCCCAGCAGTGGCAGGGGGAAGCAGCTACTGAGCTGCTGGTATCCTTCACTCACAGACATATATCACATTTTCCCAGTATAGGCACTGTTCAAGTGAGGGGAAAAGGCAATCGGCCGTGTTTCCGAAATCGTTCAATAACAATCTCCTGCATTCTATTGTTAGTTGCCGTAACTCTAACTTGCATTTGACTTGACCTGACTGTGCATTCTGTCCTGTCTTCAGAGAGGAGGCCATTTTCTGGAGCTGACATCATCCAAGACCCCACACACACTTCAGAATAGTGTGTGTGTGTGTGTGTGTGTGTGTCCCCTCCGCTGCTGTGTGAGCACATATTCTATGGGGTCACCCCTGGGTTCCATGCCTTATTGGGCTTTAACAGAGTGCCAGGGGCTGTTTTGTGTACTCTGCTGTGTTCATGCACACACAGTCTCATCATCCCTTCCCCTTTGTGTGTGTCTGTGGGTGTGTGTGTGCTTAAAATGCCATGCTTTTTCTGCTGAGTCGTGAGTGGTGTTGAGACGTTTTCCCGCGACGCAGCAAGTCCAGGGGATTTGCTCTTGTGCAAAAAGACAAGGACAACTCTGCCACCTGAAACCTTCCCTCCCTGTCCAACGCTGTAGCCAATCACACGCAGCCCTGCGCAGCTGCCTTGCTCAGGACTGCCACAGTCAGGGACTGCCACTAGATTGCACCGACACGCCGTCCAACGGCCCCTTTTTCATATCGTTCTTGAGCTGGTCGGCCTGCACGCAGTTATTTCAGGGCGAGCCGCCTGCAACTGTCGCATAGTTTGTAGCAAGCTTGGAAACAGCTGGTGTGCTTTCCACGACACCGATACCAGATTCACAGAGGAGCGTCAGTTTTTGTTCCTTCGCTGCAGGACGTCTGCTGCTGTACCCTCTGACCCTCCCTCTGTCTCTGAGCCAATGAGCAGCTCCGATTGTTTAGAGCACTATCATTAGAGGGCTGCCCTCTTTTCATTTCGGTGGATATGCCTTTTTCCAAAAGGCCTGCGCATTAAGTAGGAGGCAGGGAAGCGTGGAGGTTTGTGGCTGATCTTGTGCGTTCCAGACTGTCGTATGCGAGGCCGGAGTCGGGTAGAAATTCCTGGGATGAGTACATGCATAGCTGGGAGGACTGAGAGTCACAGAATGCACTGCAGCATATTTTATCAATGCCTGTCGTTCCCAGAAGTCTTCAGTTGTGATGCTACTGACACGCTGCAACAAAAAGTGTCTTTAAAAGTCTTAACAAGTGTTTTAGTCTTGTAATGAGACTTCAAGAAGAAATATTAGCTTGTTAAATTTTTGCTTGTCAAGTGAAATTGTCATACCACTTTGGCAAATCTTGAAATGAATCTGTGAACTGTCTCACCTTGTTGGTAATCTTTTTTTTTTATTTAGCAAAAAAGTAATTGCAATAAGATTCTAAATGTAAAACTGAGAAGTCTAAATGTAAAACTAAAATACTTGTTAAGATTGGCTTATTTTTTGGTTTTTGCAGTGCACATTATATGGCTTATATGGCTATAAAGAATGAAGTTAGGCTATCTTTATTTTAAAGTGATACTGCAGTCAAAAACCGACTTTTCCCGTTGAAAACCGATGTTTTGAGTTAGATTATGATCATACACAACTGTTTTTGTCCGAAAATCTCATGTTTAGTCAAAACAGGTGTTTTCTGAGTTTCTGTGTAGGCTTACCAATATGCTGGTTTCCAGGGGTTCGTGACGTCACAAGATCCTTAACATAGAAATGGGTGGAGTTGAGGTGATCCTAGGGTGGTCTCGGCTGGGCATGTGGTATAAAAGCAGAGACCAACGGTTTTTCTTTCCTCTTTGAGACTGAGACCCTTGTACTCTTGAACTAGTTCAAGTTCAAATCTGAATTGCTTTGTATTACTGCTAACGTTAATATTAGGACTTGTATCGACACACCCTTTCACTCCTTGACTGTATGAATATTCATAATATGACTATGTAGCATCATCGTCATATGACCACACCTACTCACAAGTTCCAGTTCAAATTGAAGCAGTTAAAAAGGCCTTAGAAAAGGCTCTGCAAGTATTTCTTTAAGCAGTTCTGAAATAATTTTGTCCAGATATTAGCAGTTAACAACATCTCTGTTTTCTCAGCTTACCTGAGTGCAAAACACACACACACACACACACATTGATTGTGTGTGTTGTATCGTGGGAACTTTTGGTGGGCCATCACTTGCTTTGGCTGTATAAACTTGTCTTGAAGTTTAATAATAAATGTGCGTAATTTGCGTATAGGTCAGAGTTCACAAAAAGGTGACGTGTTCTGAATCTAACCAGTTTTGTTCACAGTGGACAGACTTGGTGGTTGGTATGTTCTCACCAGTGCGCTTGGCAGTACATACTAACAAGTGCACCAGTGCGTACTTCTCACGCAGTGACGACCCCCACCTCCAAAATTTCAGCCAGGGGACCAAAGTAAGGAGGGTGGACTTTCTGCTTCCCTTTTAAAAAAAAACTTAATTGCGTAAAACACACACACACACACACACACACACACACACACACACACACACACACACACACACACACACACTTATAAATGTCAGCCAACAGAGCTTTGGCTATACAAGTGAAAGCAGTGACTGAAATAAGGGAAGAATGATAATTGTTTGTTCTTGCTAGCAGTGCAGATACTGGTGGTTTGGTAGTGTTGAAGATGGCAAATCAGAGCAGTTTTTAAAAGGGGTGTACAGCATCTTTAGCCGTAATTACCTGTTGCTGCTGATTTTGTAGTTGTTTTCACTTGCAAAGGTGTATAGTTGCCAACGTGCTTATTGTTATCACAAAAGAAGAGAAACCTCAAGTAATGTTGTCCGGTTTCCTGAATATTGGTTATAATTCTTCCCAGTTAACACACGGGAACCCTTTGTTTTCAAGACCTCTTAAATCGGAAGGATTTACAAGCCAGCTGCGATAGGCTACGAGTCCCATTCTGGTTTAAGACCAGACTCCTTCTCAGGCTGCGCTGTAGAGGCGGCTCTCAGCCGCGGTGAGATCACCGTAGACATGAATCAGGTGACCCGCTGCCTGCCGTCCTTCTGCTAGCGGTTTTTGTCGACGTTCCGCTTTGTTCCGGTCACGAACGTGCAAATGAAACGGAATATCAGAAATCTCTCTCTTTCTGTGGGGTGGGGGAACTGTTGCTGCATGCTCCAACACGAATTGTAATTCTAGGATAGAATCTTGTTTTTTTTTTTATTGTGGTTTTTTTTCTTTAAAAGATTTCAGCCTAACCTCTTCACCGGCTCGCTAATTTTTGATCTTCCGACACGAAAGGTGGGGGGGTTTAGGAAGAGGGGGGCGAGGCGAGCGCGAAACTGCCGTCGATTTTATTTCTCGTTCTGCAGCCTCCTTGCTCGCTCACCCCCCACACCCCCCCCCCCGTCCCCTCTTTGTGCAGTCCTCGCGGTGAGTCAATTTGCCTCCTACCACCCTCTAGTGTTACATCACATGAAATAACACTTTCAGTGCAGATTTAATTAGGATGACATCATTTCACACGTTCACATTCGCCAGCTAAATATAAACACCATTGTAGAACATGTTTCTCCGTAGGCGTTGGTCTCTCTTGGATTTTTTTTTTCTTCTCTTTTTTTCATCTTTGTTCCTGCGAAGCAAGAAAACTTTTCCTTTTCTCAACCCCACCCCCACCCCTCACCCACCTGACAGTGAGAAAATTAGCATATGAAACAAATAGTGTTAAAAAAGATTCCTTTTTTAATCTTAAAAAAAAAAAAAAAAGAAATGGAAAAGATTGTTGCTTGACTCCGCTGCTGCTGAGTGAGCTGTACACTGCGGAGATTGGGAAAGATGTGCTTACAGTCGGAGTACCACAGTCCTGATTTAGGTTCTGTCCGAACCCCTGATTCCATAATCTGAATCCGTAATCCATCCCTTACTTGGGCGGTACAGTGTGGTGTACGTGTTTATACCCCCCATATCAAATTCTGTAAGGGACATGTGCGATTCTATACTTTCAAATATGAAATTTCATTGTTATGAACAATATAATACTTGCTGTGTCAGAGCAAGACAAATAGCTACGTATGTATGCACAAGCAAAACTCCTCAGTGACAATTGTGAGAGGTGAGTCAGAACACGCTGCACACTTTCCTTGTTCAGAAATAGTTTTCACGTTTTGTCTTTTTGCGCAGTCATCACAAGGACCTTTATGCTGGTTCTTCTAAACTCAGTGGGAACGCATAACCTAGCTTCAGTAAACGCAGCTTTGTTGGCGTACCTGGTTACTCTCCTGTTTTTTGGCTTCATTTTGTGTCATGTGATTGAGCACCCTTTTTCCCACTGCCCTTCTGCCCATAATGTTCTGGTAAGTCACTTTAGACAAAAGGCATCTTTCCAAATGAGTAAATGTTAATGTAGTCCACTACACTAACACTGGGGTCATCACGCAATCCAGGCTTGTTGCATGAAACAGGACTGCATGTCCTTGAGTGTGTGTGCGTGTGCGTGTGCGCGTGTGCGTGTGCGTGTGTGCGCATGCACGTCTGTGTGTGCTTAAAATGTTGTGCTTTTTCTACTTTTTTCTGAGTTGTGAGATGCTTACATTTTTTAGGTTCAGAGGTCACAAATGCATGTGCAATGTGTTGTGGGGAACCGGAGGGTCATAAGAGAGCAGTGATCAGTGGTTGGGTGCGCTGAGATATTCACTGACTATACTTTCCATCTCTGGTTTCCTCAGAACTGAGAATTCAATACAATTCCATTTTATTTGTATAGCGCTTTTTATGGAGAACTGTCACAAAGACGCTTTACAGAGAAACAGAAGGCAAATTGGCAAATTGGGCAGAAACCAGGCCTGAACCCCCAAAAACGTAAGAAAGTGAAGTAAAAACTCCCCAGTGGGAAGAAAAACACTCAAACGTTGGTGAGAAAAAACTCCCCAGAGGGAAGAATAAGCTAGCCTTGGTGTACTTTATACATGTATATAATGTATATAATAGTTTGCTGTGCAGTCTACTCAGTATGTTCCTGTTACTGCCACAGGGAGACCATCTTATGAACAGACAGAATAGGTCCAGTTGAGGAGCCGACAGACCTTTAGATCACAGTTATGAAATTGAAAATGGACCCGTGTTGTTGAGGGACGTTGGGTTCACGGCGTATTGTTCTCCTCCAAAGCATGCAATACTAAGAGCCACATCTCGCTGTGGGTCGCGAGTCGCGTCTGCATGGAGATGAGTCAGAGGAAGGCACTTCATGTGCAGCTGAACAGGTGACCCTGCAGGTACCCGATCTGACACGGATCCCTGCCGACCGAACCTCCCTTAACCCTGGATGACACTACCGCCCGTTATGCATCACGCTTGTGGAGCTCTTCCATGCACTAGAACGAGTACGGTACCTTCGTCTGATGAGCCACCAGCAGCCCTGTTTTGTTTTGTAATCCAGAAAAAGGTCTAGCTTTGAGTGCGGAGGCCCTATTACCCCCAGAATGCCACCAGCAGCCCCGTTCTGTTTTGTATTCCAGAAAAAGGTCTAGCTTTGAGTACGGAGGCCCTATTACCCCCAGAATGCCACCAGCAGCCCCGTTCTGTTTTGTATTCCAGAAAAAGGTCTAGCTTTGAGTGCGGAGGCCCTATTACCCCCAGAATGCCACCAGCAGCCCCGTTCTGTTTTGTATTCCAGAAAAAGGTCTAGCTTTGCGTGCGGAGGCCCTATTACCCCCAGAATGCCACCAGCAGCCCCGTTCTGTTTTGTATTCCAGAAAAAGGTCTAGCTTTGAGTGCGGAGGCCCTATTGCACACAGAATGCCCAAAGCTCCCATTTGTCTCTGGAGTGTAGAGACATCCCAGCTTGCACCTTATTAAAAGCTTGTTTGGGTGAGGTCATGGTGAATAACAACACTGTCGTGGTTTTGGGACTATGATTCTTTTTTGAGCACCCCCAAATCGCAACTGCCCAGTTTAAAGGTTTTAAAAGCCCAGAGGAACCCCCCAGGAGATTTTTTTTATTTTTATGCCCCAGTGAAGCCACCTGTTTGACTTAGGGGAAGTGTGGAGTCCCTAAAGGAAGTGGGTCAATAATAAACCGCCTGCATTTGTGTACCAATGAACACACCTGTCTGTCCTCTGTCAAACACGGGAGTGGGAGATGCCATTTTGTTTGTCAGTCAGGGTTCTTATCCTGATCCTATCTTTCGCTTTACATTGCAATTGGAGACACAAAACACAAAGGCTGCATTTTTTTTTGCTTGTTTGGTTTAGTGTTTTTTAACGAGTAAAGGAGTGACCATAGGAAGGGTCAACATCTCACTGACCCCGCCTGGTTGTTTGCGGTCTTTTCTCGTGGGAAAATAGGTCAAGACAGGGAAAGA
>CM056395.1:17315694-17423194 GCA_029718625.1 Synaphobranchus kaupii
CGAGGAAAAAATGCTTTGGAAAGCATGTCTGACTCGAAGGGTCACAGCCAAACCGTTAAATCCATCGTCTTGGAAATATCCTCCTGCCTTGCTGACACGCTTGACTGTTGTACCTGTGCTGGACTGTGGGTGCAGGAAGTGTAGTTAACGTGGGATTTGAGTACAGGAAGTGTAGTTAACGTGGGATTTGAGTACAGGAAGTGTAGTTAACGTGGGATTTGAGTACAGGAAGTGTATCTAAACTGGGCTAGAGTACAGGATATATAGCTAAAGAGCTTTGCGAGCACAGGAAGTACAGCTAAAATATAATGTTGCGGCAGGTTTACGGGAGCACTGGAGGTTTGCCCTGGCTATGCGACACTTACACTTCTCAGGTTACAGCTTGTCTTGCATTTACTACTATGTGTTCCTTCTTATCCCCTCTCTCTCTTATCCTGCGCCGTCTCTTTGCAAAAACCAAAAAATAAGTCAATCTTCACAAGCATTTTAGTGTTATATTTAGACTTTTTTTTTTCAAAAATATTGCCATTGGGGTGAGAGTTTTATTCATTTCAAGATTTGCCAGTGGGGTAACATAATTTCACATGTCAAGAAAAAAGTAACTTAAAACAAGCTAATATTTTCGACTTGATATAATACTTAACGTCTCATTGCAAGACTAAAACAGACGTCTTTCCTTCCTTTATCCAGCCGGTCCTCGCTCTCCTCTCCTGCCCATTCCCTCTCTTTTTTCTCTCCTCTCTCCGCCCTCTCTCTCATTTTGGAACGGCGAAGTCGGACGAGGCTGATCAAGTACACCTTGTCCTGTCGCCGCTCTCTTCGAAAATCAATAAGCCTTTCAAAAGCGTCACCTTGTCAACCATTGTCCGCACCTCCCAGCGTCCAGAGCCTCTGCGAGCTGTAGACATCTGCATTATTCAGAGGTTGTAAACATTTGTACAACGTGAATTACTGTCCACAGATTACGCAGAGCAAGGACACGCCAATAATCAGGATTCATTCCGTGCGCGTGCTCCGGCGAAACCGAAACGTTTGGTCGCAAAGGACAAGCTGCTTGATGCCTCAACGTTTCAGTAATTTTTATTAGCGCGGCTTCAACTCCTAATATGAATTTTACACTTGAATCTTAATTGTATCAATCGAGATTCCTGCCGAGACTAGTTCTCACATAATTCCTGAGAAGTGGTTGCATTGTCAGCGTGTTGGTTATTGGTTTGCTGTGCATATTGATTAATCATAGTGCAGACCACTTCACCAGCTCACAATAGGTTTTAGTTAGGCCTCAGTCAACAGGCAGGCTAACTTCTTTTTGCACAGTTATTTTCAACTTTCCTTGAGGACTGCATTTATTGGTTTTCTGTTGGTTGATGGCAGATTGTACAGACTACTTCATAAGCAAGCCAAAGTTTCGGTTGTCTCTGGTTGTCACTTGTGTGCTATGACCATACCATGCCCATCCCAGCCTGTTAAGGCACTGAATTAGGTCACAGGTGTGATGCCCAGGTAGAAACAAAATGTTGTTAACGGAGGGAGCCACGGAGCATAAATACCCAGTCATACAAAGCGACGATGTGTAAGTAAGGCGATAAGCTGTCTAAGTTGAAATTCAAATTCAAACATTTGATTAAAATTTTGATGGAAAAATTGTCTTTGGCATGTGGCCTCAGTTCTGGATGATGGTGGCAGCCGGACAAATAAATAAGTGTGAACAAATAAATAAACTAGATTAACAATTCCTAAAGAAATTGTAGGTGTGGTTGCTTCGCAGTGGTATCTATTGCTGGAAATCGTATAGAAAGATGGTAATATGGTATAGTGTGAGGTGGTAAATAAAAGGTGGAAATTGTATTAAGTGATAATGCAGTATAATGGGATCTAAGAAGTTGAAAGTGTTAAAATATGGTGATGTATTTTGTGGTAAGTAGTCTAAAGAACCTGGAAGTGATACAAAGAAGTAATGAATTGTGATGAAAGCACAAAAAGGTAATGTCAAATCATCTGGGATAGTATTGTTGGGTCATAACAGTGTTGTAGAGGAAGGCATTGTGATGTCATAAGCAGTGTAATATGTTACATCATCCACATTTTATTGCATCGGTTTCAAAAAGTGCCCATTGACTCCCATTAATGTTTTTGGCGATAAAAGGTCAATTATCTGAAAAAGTGAATATGGTATAAAGGTAAAAGTATTAGCAACCTGGAGGGTGTATAAAGGTATAATATGAGGTATGAATGGTGGTTGATGGTGTGAATGGTGTAGGAGGAGATGGCGGAATAATAAGCAGTATGGAGAGTTACAAAAGGTGTGTGCACAGTGTTGCTCAGATTCCCCCATGGCAACCACCACTTATGACCTCACAATACTCCCTAAACCTCTACTCCGTGCGAAGCTGGGGTTAGCTGCAATGCTAGGCAGTTAGCCTGTGTTTTTTCTTGGTGATCGCAGTGGTGATGGAGCTCTGATGAGCGAGGCGATTCCCCTTGGTAACACTGGTTCTGAAATGGCCCCCACTGAACACCCCAATAACACTGAGAGAACGTCATGTGGGTAGGGAACTGTGGGAAGAAGGGGTTTCACACTTTTATTTGGATGACAGAACAAGAAAAGTAATCAGCAAAGAATGTATGAACTGGCTGTAAACTTTGCCCTTTTTTTTTTAATTACAAGCCAGTATTTCTTAATTATTTTTCTTAAAATACAGGGAAACTGTGGTGATATAAGCCATAAGTAGCTGAAACGGCCTGTTTGTTTTGGTGGAAAGGAAGAATGTCAGTCTGTGTGCATGTATGCGTGTGTGTGTGTGTGTGTGTGTGTGTGTGTGTGTGGGCTGTGCATGTGCGCGTGTGCAGGTCTGCATGTGGTGCTGAGTGTGTGTGCGTACATGCGTGCATGCGTGCACGTGCTTGTGTACGTGTAAGTGTGTGTCTGTGTATGTGGGTAGACTGGGTGTGTGTGTGTGTGCGTGCGCCTGTGCATCCGTGTGTGATTTCATTGCAAGTGCATTTCGGCATGAGCCCCGCTCGCACAAAATGGAAAACATTTGGCCTTTGCCCTCCCATCCAGTTTGCAATACATGGAATGTCAGAGAGGTGAACCTCCTCTCATTGGCCCTCCGTTCTGAGGCGCTGTCACTAAAGCAGCCAATCAGAGAGCTCCATCAGTCCCATAGCCTGTACATTGCCGGGGAGCACAACACTTTGAGGGGTTTGTACCCTACATACGGTTATTAGGTTATGCACACCAGATTGGCCTGTATTGTCAGAAACACATAACCGTGCCTATAGATATAAGGGGAGGCTGTCTTAACATGGCAACATAATGGAAACTGTATGTTGATATATAAATATAGTAAGTACAGCCTTTGGTACTGAGCCCTCATCAGACGATCTTTGCAAAGCCTCATAGAAGCTTCATTTATTGCTGAAAGAAGACAAATGAGTAGTAAGACATTTACTGACCTTGGTTAAATTTATTTTTTTTGTCAATGGAAATGTGCCTTACTGGATTCTGGAGGTACTGCTAGATGGTTAAAATATGCCTCTTTCCCAATGAAAGCTGTGTTTAGAGCCTAAACACCACACGTGCAGCTGGCTGCTGTGTGGAAGCAGCGTGACGTACAGCTTGCAGCACTTCCTCATCGCCAGGGTCCGTTACCCACAATCCATTGCTAATAACGATGCTGACAAACGGAGAAGTAAACAGGGCATTCTTTTACAACCCAGGAGGAGTTTTAACCGATCACTCTCTCCAGCTCCATGCGTTCACTCTGGCCGCGAGGCCAATTAGCCTCGGGATAGTACTTTGTGATTAGCGGGTGGGCTAAAGACCGTAGTCCAATTAAAGGCTAGAACATCAGTCAAATCCCAGGAGAGCCAATGGGAGTGGCGCTCTCACTGCCTAACGGGTTACCTCAGGTTAGCGCCACGGGGGATATCGACTGCTGGCACCAAAGAGAGGTGTGGCGGCTGTTGCGCCCATCGCCAAATGAGTTTACCAGCACCTCATCTCGGTTCACCTGTCCCCTGTATGAGGTGTATAAACTGGTACTGAATTTGGAAAACTGTTGAGTGCGTGCACCACTTGCAGTATTGTCTGGATTTGAGCCAGCTGTGCAATTCTGAGAAGACTTTTGTCTGTGGAGTGTCTCTGGCTTTTCAGTTGGCCGGAGCTCGGCTGTATGGTAACGCCATGCAATGAGCCGTCTGACTCAAGTGGAGATGCCATGTTGTGGACGCTTACCCCTGCGGTTTATGCACAAGAGTCGATTCTGTTGCTCGTTGCTCGGTCAGCGCTGTATTGCCACTGATTTCAGGCTTAGACCTTGCGCTGTAACCCGATCTCACTTTACAAGGCGCGCCCGGTTCTGGAGCGTCAGCACCTCGCACATAACATCGCGCAGATCGACTTCTGTTCAGCCCGTCTCTCCAGGGTGACATTCACTCTCTCCCTCCGCCCAGTTTCCTCCAAACGCCCCTGTCCCTCCGGTTTCTCTGCCGTCACCACTGCGATGGAGGCGTCTGCCGATTGTAAGCGCAGCTGTTTAAGATGAGGTCACGCGCGTGCACGCCGTCTCTGATAGGCTGCTCACCTCCTTCCCCCTCCAGTGTCCCAAGCCAGCGTGCAGATGGCTCTCCCAGGCTGCTGGTGTGATTTGTACACCCGCACCTCAGCGCTCTCTTGCTCCTTGATGCTCTTTTCGCTCTCTTTTACTTCCTAGTGTCATTTCCACCGCTCTCTCCATCCGTATCCTCTCTGTTCGTACCTCTGTTTACCCTTTATTTCACTCTCTCCATTCTTGTTCTTCCCTTCGATCTCTCCTTTCAGTAACATCTCCCTTTCCTTCTTCTCCCTCTGTCTCTCTCACTCTCTCCCGTCCCCTCTTCCTCCTGTAGCCTCTCATGTGATGGTTCAACCAACCTTGAGCTACATCACTGAGACACCTGGACAGTCAGACTCCCAGCTGCCGAGACTGGCATTACTGGCTTCCTGTTCCCCACAGTAGCCCTGACTCTGTAGCCCTTTTGTCAATGCCACCGGTAATCAGCCCTGTCTAGTGCTGTGCGCCCCTCATCTTTCGGCTTCCCTCTTCTTGGGTTGTTATGGCCACGCGTTCTCTGCTGCGGCCCTTGGTGTGCCAGGGTATGTGTGTGAGAGCTGTTAAAGGAGATGGTGACTCGTGGACGAGTGAAGGGAGATGCGCTGGACAGATGGGTCAGTGGAGCTGGTCACAGGGAGCAGCATATGACCGGGAAGCCATTGATTTGTACATCCTGGCTCAAGACCCTGCTGGTGCATCACTGGCAAAAGGTTACCAACCAGTGATCTGCTTCTCTAAGTGCCCAGAATTATAGTCCGTATTGGTAATACTGTGTCACTTTTTGCTGAAAGACAATATAGCCTCTCCTAAATGTCTGTGCACTGTGTCTGTAATGTAAAAAGCATATCGAGTTTGATTCTGGGTGACACTCCATTCAGTTTAATTGCCCATAGCCAAAGACATAGGAAGGGAAGCTCCTCTGGTCTCCTCTGGTGCTGTCAGTGCTGGTATGGCCATGTTGCAATAGCCTTTGGTACATAAGCCTTACTGTTGGTGAATCATTCTTGCCATTTCCTTCGCATTATAATTCGGCAATTATTCAACACCAAAAGACAGAAATACACTTCATATAATTGATAGAGGGGAGGAGCCATGGATGAAAGCAAAGATTATGATGACAAAAGTTTTGGCAGCCGCAATTAGTTTCATATTTCATGGAGCATCTTCTGGTTCTCATCTCAGGGATATTTAAACCCGTTTCCAATAAATTTAATAAATGTAGTCTGTGTCCTCCCATCTCTTCTGGACAAATCCGACGGTGTATTTTTTGAGGGGGGAGACTGTAGTTCAGAAGGCAATATTGTGCAGCCAAGGCCCATATAAGGCATTCCTTTTTCACGTTTGCTAAGTACGGTGCATAAGAAATCCACATTGCAAATGAAAGCCAGGAAATGTTGAAAGCACAAATATTTATGGGAGTTATATGAAAGATATTGTCTGAGGTATTCCTTATAATAATAATGCCAGGTACTAAATGCATTTCAGATTGTTTCTTTATAATTAAAGCACCACCATTTATATAATGGTCTGATAATGTGGGATTTGGTAAAGACCACTAGTTGGTGTCATAATGTTGTAAATATTACAATATAATGTGAATTTTTAATTTGTAAGAACTATTGGTAATGGGAAATTGAAGTGACCGTTTTTTGATTCAATTTTGGTATAATGTTATACGTATTGCCGTGTTAAGATGTTATCTGTATACTGATATTTACTTCTGTTTACAATACTAATGATTGGTTACTAGTTGATTTGTTCAGATAACTTTACTTGTATTGATTATAAATGCGTCTTCTGTGCCTTCTGGTTGATATTGTACTTTTGTGTTCCTGAGACTAATACTGATGTTCCCCACTTCTGTAAGTCGCTCCAGAAAAGAGCATCTGCTCAGTGATTGTAATGTAATGTAATGTAATATAAAGTTCTGCTTGTCAATGTCTACTATGGAAAGAAAATTTCTCCTCATAATCTTGCATACATTCTTGATTGTCTTGTGTCGTTTTAACAACCCGGTCACAATAATGTGTGAATCTTACACCTTGCTGGAAGCATAGATATAGAACCATAGATGTGACATGTCATGTGATCTAATAGTAATTTGATGTTCTGAAATGGAACAATTTGGCAGCCATCTTACCTGGGTGCAGTTCTTAGCCAGCTATAATAGGAACCTATGGCAAAAGTGCCATATACTGTCTTTCTAACCCATATATTTTTTATTTTAAGGTATCAATTGAGTTTTTTAAGTATTGCAGTGTTTGTATGAATGAATACTCTATTAGGAGTAATTCTAAGTTATGTTATGGTGGTGGGGTTGTAAATTAATAGTATATGCCTGCTAGTTCTCAACTGTGTTAATGTTATTCTATATCATTTTGATATGTTAGTCTATGGTTGTAGTCGGCTGATCATTAGCTTATAGTGTATATACACTAATGTACCATTTAGTTCCCAAGTTAGTTTGCACTCTGTAACTGACTGACTGGCTAATGTTATGTACCGATCTGTCAGAGTAACTGGAATATGTGGATTCTTATTTTAATACATTTGTGGATTTATACTTTTCCTCAACGTAGTTGTATATTATTTTCTTGGATGCGTGGCTAGAAAAAAAGTAAAGCAAGGCAGGCTCTGTTAGCGGTGTGGTGGTAACGTTATCTTCTTCAGCTAGCTAGCTAACATTGCGCCGGTGTGCTTTTGGTATTGATGGCTCTGACAAGACACTTGGGACAGCCGCAGAAATGGCCAGTAACGTTATGCATTCACTTTCGTGGCTTGGTTGTTGAATGTGTTTGTTTTGTACGTATGTTCTTTGAATAACCTTAGTTGTTGATGTCACTTAAACTGGTTGGTTGAAAGTTTAGTTAACCTTAAACCTAACGTTAATCTGTATGGTTAGGCTAGTTAATGCATTTGCTAGTGTTGTTGTTGTTGTTGTTGTTGTTGCTGCTGCTTGTTGTTGTTGTTGCTGCTGCTAGTAAGTTAGTAGTTGATAACTTGAACTGTAATTGCCCAGTTGCTTTCTAACCGTAGCTTTGTATGAGTAACATAAATTGTAATGTGCTAACGTTAACAGTTAGTTGATAACTTGAATTGATAGATTTCCATACCAAAGTTATATATCTAGCTATCATAACATTACAGTATACGTTACTGTAACGTTACTGACATATGGAAGGTGATCCCAGCTGCCGTGGTCCAGATCTCCTCCGTGGTCCAGACCGTGGTCCAGGTCGGTTTAGCAATACACTGTATTACCAGGCATTATAGCTAGCTAAGCTGTACCAGCACGAGACCCATGGCAGCGTTATTACCATGGTTACTGGCAGCCATCTTACCTGGGTACAGTCTCAAAAATTGTGCCACTAAACTATGACGTATGTCACATCTATGGATCTATATCTATGGCTGGAAGTGCTTCGATGTGAAGCGCATAAGTTTGTCAGGTTGAGGATAGTCACCTTAACGTGCCTTCAAGGTGTGATGGCAGTGTTAGGGAAGAGTATTTCCAAGGGAGAACATGCTGTCGCTGTATTGAATATGACACATCAGTGAGAATATTCACTCCTGCAGCGCTGAAATCTGTTTCCCTCAGATAACCCACTCGATCCCGGACGAGCCCCCTCCCCTGTGCTTTGCCTCGTTCGACCCTTCTGTGTGCTCAGCCAACCCCCCCACCCCCCCAAAGTGGCGATGCCACTCCTGACCTCTGTGCACCTGTAGATGAACTCTGACCTTGTGTGCTCTTGTCCCCCCCCCCCCCCCCCCCTCCCCCCACACAGGTGATGTGTCGCCCATCAGCATGTCCTCCGATCAGCCAGTCGCAGTTCATCCCGCTGGGGGAGATCCTCTGCCTGGCCATCTCAGCCATGAACTCGGCACGCAAGCCCGTCACCCAGGAGGCCCTGATGGAGCACTTAGCAACCTGTTTCCCAGGTATGGTGCAGTACGCCGCAGGAGACACACACACACACACACACACACACACAAACACACATACACATGCACATTCACACAGACACACACACAAACACATGTACACATACATACACAGAGACACACACACACACACAAACACATATACACATACATACACAGACACACACACACACACACGAACACACATACACATTCACACATATACACATACATACACAGAGACACACACACACACACACACACACACACACACACACACACACACACACACAAACACATATACACATACACACACAGACACACACACATGCACATGCACACAGGAACACACATGCACACATACGTACATACACTCATGCTCTACAAACTGCCAGGCCCTGCATAGAAATGTATTTCAGAATTCAGTAGGCCGACCCCGAACTCAACCTGAGTGGAATTAGTCATGTTGTTTGCTTTTGGAAGAGGGCGTATGAATTTTTGACAAGGCTTATTTTCATCAGGCTGCCACAGGGGTACGGCCTAAGAACCATGTTGTTGTTTTTTATCACACAGCTTTGCAGTGCCACAAAGACACATTAGCACTAGTCCAGATCCAGCACTGAAACACTCATATCTGGCCTGAACATCACATTTCTATTCCTGAGCTTAGGTCCTCTTTTCATAATCTTGCATACATTCTTGATTGTCTTGTGTCGTTTTAACAACCCGGTCACAATAATGTGTGAATTTTACACCTTGCTGGAAGCATAGATATAGCACCATAAATGTGACATGTCATGTGATCTAATAGTAATTTGATGTTCTGAAATGGAACAATTTGGCAGCCATCTTAGCCAGCTATAATAGGAATCTATGGTAAAAGTGCCATGTACTGTCTTTCTAACCAATATATTTTTTTATTTTAAGGTATCAATTGAGTTTTTTAAGTATTGCAGTGTTTGTATGAATACTCTATTAGGAGTAATTCAAAGTTATATCATGGTGGTATAGTATATGCCTGCTAGTTCTCAACTGTGTTAATATTATTCTAAATCATTTTGATATGTTGGTCTATGGTTGTAGGCGGCTGATCATTAGCTTATAGTGTATATACACTAATGTAGCATGTAGTGCCCGAGTTTTTAAATTTCATAACCACATGAAAACAGACAGAAACAAAGAGTTTAAAATGGCAAAAGCTCCAGCACTGAAACACTCATATCTGGCCCGAACATCACATTTGTGTTCCTGTGCTTTGGTCCTTTTTTAAAAGATTGTTTTGTAAAGCGCCACTTTGTGGCAAGAAGCATAGCTGCTGCCCGATGATGTCATCGCTCAGCTCTCTGAGTCAGTCCGTGATGGTCTTGTCCTGCCGTTCCCGCCTGCTGTCTGTATTGAGCTGAGCTCCTTGTAAGCCCCAGTGAGAAAAGCTGCACTTCTGTTTGACGCCTCTCGCGCCCAGCTTTCTTACGAACCGCAGTGTCCGCGCCCCCGAGTTCATTGTGCTGCGCGTTTGCCGCGACTGTTGACGAGGAATCGTGGAGTGTGCCGTGATGCTGGGGAAAAGGGCCGGCTGGAGGGGAATTAATGGTATTCCTGTGCCTACTGGCCATCTTTAAATGAAAGGGATTAACCTTGTGGTGCTAGTGAGAGAACACAGGCGGTAGCCTTGTAAAAGGTTTTTTTATCATAACATGACTGTACGTGTTGTTCACTCGCTGTCAATAACAATTATTGTGATTGTATTAATCGGCCGCATAGAGCCGGAAATGGCAGTGATATGTTAGGAAGACAAACTGCAATAAATACATTTTTTAAATTATTTTAATTTCAGACGTCCCTTGACAGTGTCGGAGCATAGTTAAGTTTCGCTGTTTGTACCAAATGTACATATGCATGCATTGACAGGCTTGTGCTAGAAGGAAACAAATATGTCACCATGTCCGGGCATGACACTTAGCCCAGGCAAATCTTCACCAAAGCCTGACATTTGCAACTGACCCTGACCCCCCCCCCCTCCCTAAAAGTCTTATAGCTTCCCTTCTGTCCACCTCCCATTGCACACTGCAGATTCTATGGGAACCCCCAGGGCACAAGACAGGGGTCCACTCTGCCCTTAACACGACTGGAGACTGCTGTTTCTGTACCAGGTGTCAGTGAATAAATTGCTCACTGAAAAGGCAAAGCAGCAAATTACAGTTGTTGCGCGTTGGGGAGGGGCAGTTGTGTTGCCATGGGCACCGCACGGATGGCTGATGTTGCGCTGCGCATAATTCTTCCCTCTGAGTTTCAACTGTGACCCTGGAAGATGTCTTGCAGTAACCATGCAGCCCTGTTGCTGACAGACAGAGAAACTATGAACACGTATTGCTGTGGAGGAGTTGGACACGCCTTCCCACAAAGAAGCTCTTACTGTGGTGCTAAACCAAAAAGCACTACGTTACACAGCGTTAAACTATGAACACTGTCAGCTGCTCAAGCTGTAACTGCGTAACTATGGAACACTGTCATGTTCCTGGTCACTACCTGTCAACTCTCACCTTGGATCTAGAGGTAGCTATCTGTCTCGTGACCACATTCTGTCTTTGACTAGAGATTGAGAATGCCTGGGAACTCCTATTGCATACACAAAACAGTAATACGCGGTGGATAATTTCCTCCTGAAACTTTACAGCTACAAATGATCGTTTGCAGTATAAATTCAGCCAACAGTCCTTTGTAAGTTTAAAGTCAAAGAAAAGCTAATGCGTTGCTGCACTATCTAGCCAGTGGCTAGTGGCTAGTGGCTACCACAGGTAACTTCCAGTAGAGTGCGCTCCATAGGTTGAATAGTCCGGTTCATAGTGGGAAAGCTTACTGTAGTTTATCATACTGCAAAAAACAAGTTGAATTTGTGAGATTTCTATCAGGATTCCTTTTAAATATGAATGAATAATCACGTTAGCATTTAAGAGGCTTTGCCTTCTTAGTCTCGGCAGAGAAAAGGCCACTGGAAAATACCTGTGGAATGTTGTCTTCACAAAGAGCGAAAATATCTATAGAATGCAGTCATGAGAAGGAGCAGTAACCATGGAACCCTGTTGTCGTTTGAAAAATAACTTGGGAACACTGTCTTCCACGGGACCAGTAACAGCAGAACGCTGATAGTTACAGGGAAGATGCCCGTGGGACAGTGTACAGGGCCACCGATTGGGGAATCTATGCAGGGAATCAATATTCTGGCTTTGTAATTCCCCACTAACAGGGTGGCCAGCTCTGTGATTCATCCTAGGCCTGAATGTGATCAGTTGCCATAGTCTGAACCGCTGACAAACATGAAATCGTAGGCAAGGGAAAGGTCAACATGGGAAATGGACCCAAGTGGAGGGTACGTGTGAAGGATAGACTCCCTACCTGATACTGACACATACGCTGAACCAATGCTTGTTTATTCGACTCTGTCAGAAGGGACATCTTTAGATTCTGTCCCAAATGACCATGAGTCAGATTTTCGTTCCTCATGAGATAGTTGGGCTGACAATTAGAATTGAATGAGATCATCGGTTTTTTGAGGGGGCTGAAAATACTCCTCACACAATTTCTACACTTAGTTTAATTTGTTTATAATAATAATAATAATAATAATAATAAATAATAATCACCATCATCATCATAAAAAAATACCATAGATAGAACAAGATAGATAGTGTTGCAATTTTTAAGTTAAAGATTGTTGAAAAATCTGGTCAGTGCTCCAATTTAGGCCCGTGCACGTTACATGAAAAATGTGGTGTGGCCCGTTGTGGATTCCACCCTACCCATTTGAGGAGACATAATACCACCTTGCATAGAACTGCACAAGGTCCCCCCAGGCCTGAGATATGCAGAATCTGGTCCCTTTGGTCCGACCAAAGCCCCCCCCCAAACAGCTGTGTTGCCAGTGTATGGAGCACTTTAGAAGGAAATTATAGAATGCATAAATCTATGCCTATTGCGTGCTTATGGACAGTTTTTATTATGGTGCATAAATTTAATGGGATTTGGCTACCTATATCACAGGTTCTCATAATTAACAGATTTTAATCTCAATACATGTTGTCATTGCAGCTGTCCATGCTGCTTGATAAAATAATTAGATATACGGGTGTATAGCATTAATAATAGTGCCTGTCCTATAAAGGTCAATCCTTTTACACCACACATTCAAAACTGTATTCTTGTTTCAAGATATTTAGTTGTTTTGTAATGAATACATTGACATCTTGCACTTTAGCAAAATGGGAGCAAATTTACTCTTTCCAAGTAATCACTTAAATTATTTTTTTATCACTCTTTTTCTTATATACACAAGACAGTTGCATACACTCTTAAGATCAATTATCTTAAAATGAGAAAACATTATCTTGTATTACATAGTAATATAGCGCCGCAATACTCCTACCTCACTTTTGTTGATAGAATATGGACCATATTTGGAGCCCTGGAGGTTTTTTTAAAGCCACTCCAGTGACACCCATACCAAGCCAGAACAGAGGGTGGAGCCACCGCTATCAGCCTCGCCCCTCGCCCCTGTTTAAAGGCCTAGGAAACCCCGCGAGAGAGTGGAGGGCCAGCGTCGGATGGATTAATACAGCTGGGCACGAAAAGCCGCTCCTGTTACGCAGCCTCTTACTTTCAGACACATTTAGGTAATAAGTCGCCCAGCGATCAGTCCTCTGTTATTGATGGCGGTTTAATTATTTGTGTCAGAGGCACGGCCCTGACTGCTTTTAGTGCCTTTGGGGGGGCCGAGGATGGGGGGGCCGTGAGGCGGGTGGGCCGGAGGGCTGGCAGGGGGGAGCTGAAGGACAGCGAGGACGACTCGCCGATGAAATATTGATCAAAGGCGTAACCAGCCAACTTTGACTTTCTCCTCAATAAAAACCAGGCGCAGTGAATCCCATTACCTCCCAGTGGCTCCCCTGTAGGTTACCGTCCAGGGAGGCAAAGTAGCACGTCGGGCTTTTTCTCGTTTTTTAAAATTTTTATCCACACTGGCCGTGTGAAGGCTGCGGGCTTCTGTCGGTTCCTTGTTACAGTGACTGGCTTCACTTGGGAATGGTCTCGGCCGGGCCTCTGGACCCTGGCAGAACTGAGCGGACCCGCCAAACGCGTGGTCTATGGGGGATGGGGGGATGGGGGGGGGGGCGGCGTGTCCGTCCGAGACGTGGACCCGCATCAGGGTTTGCCGACTGTTTTGATTTCTCCTTTCATGCCACGCTGCACAATCACGGCACAGAGGAGACAGGGTACAGTCAAAAAAAAGAACTCTGCTCTTTCCGAGAGAGAGAGATCGAGCGAGAGAGAAAGAGCAAGAGAGAGAGAGAGAGAGAGAGAGAGAAAGAGCAAGAGAGAGAGAGAGAGAAAGAGCAAGAGAGAGAGAGAGAAAGGGTACGTGTGAGAGAGAAAAAAGAAGTCTCACAGTTGCGTCATGTTGGTATGGCAACTAACTCAGTATGATGTAATGGCAGGCAAGACTTAACCCTCGCCAGTTTCAGCTTATCTATTGTATTACCCTCGCACATGCGTATTTCTGTGTGTCCCCCCAACTGATGAGGTGAAATAAAGAGGTTTTGGGGTGCATGAGGGCAGATTTAATCCCCCCACCACCCACCCACCTGACATCCCCTCGCGGGAGAGACTCCTGACCGAAGGAGGGGGATAATATTCCTGGCTGTAATGTTACGGCCAGGCGACAACGTCACCACGGCGTAACAGAGACATTAAGCCATGTCAACCATGTCAACCGGGCCTGTGACACACGAATCGCAGCGAAAGGTTTACACGTTTATATGCTCTCGCGCCACGCTACGCGCTCTCACGCGTGCACGCGCGTGCTCGCTCCTGACTCTCGACTGACTAAGATGGCTGATGCAATGTGGAGTGTGAGAGCCAGACGTCCACACCCTGTTAAGCACAGATTAATCTATTAGTCCCAGCATATTTTTCAAATTGAACTTTTCATGTTCATTTATTGTATTGGGTTTTTATGCTACGTAATATTTTATGTCGACGGTGCTCACAATTATTTTTCCCTGAATTGAAAGCGCCTGTTTCACAAGTCCTCTGCTTCATTCTGTTGTGAAACCACCTTAACGTGCACTTCGCAAAAAAGCAACTCACATATTCATACACATACTGTAGATGTATGCACTGTCCAGTCAGTAGTCTTTTATTGTAATTATTGTATGTTTCCCCAAAATGATACAAAAATCACTGATTATACTGTAGCATCTAATCTATCAATAAAGAACTGAGAGTTAAGTGCTTTTCATGGTTTCCTGCAGAAAACATAAACGTTCTGTATAGAAGGTTCTTACAAACATAGGCTTCAGTCCTATCTAATCTCCTTTCAACATACATAATTCTGGTACAACCGCGTAAGTGTTATATTACATATATGGTACATATTTCTCTTTATCATCATCATCGTTGTCTTCTCCTTCCTTTCTCCTACTTTTCCTGTCACTTACAACAGCAGTCCTTCAGTACCCCAAACTAATTGGAGTGGGACGTGTTCCCATATTTGAACATTTCAATAAGGAGTCAGTCCTGAGAACATACATCTCATAATTAAGGGGGAAGTGGGCTCAGAAAGATTGGGACGCGCTGTGGTTAGACAGATGGGAGAGCCAGGGGAGTCTCCTGTCTTGCCTGGACCCTGTCCCTTATAATCGTGCCAGCAAACAGCAAACCATCTTGCAGTGATGGGCAATATTCATACTTTTGTTTTAAGCTCTGAAACACCCAGTTTTTCATGAAGAGTCACCCAGAACAATGCACTTGCAAAGCAAGAGTTCTGCATCTTGCAAGGCCACTCAAAACAGTGAGAGAGAGGGAGAGGGAGAGGGAGAGAGAGGGAGAGAGAGGGAGGGAGAGAGAGAGAGAGAGAGAGAGATAGAGAGAGAGAGAGAGAGAGGAGAGAGAGAGAGAGAGAGAGGGAGAGAGAGAGAGAGAGAGAGAGAGAGAGAGAGAGATATTCTATTCACAGTGAATTAGGACCATTAGCTGGCCAGACAGTGCCTGTTTCAAATAGTTTGTGGAGTGGCCGCAGGGTTTCCCTCGGTAGCCAGCGTATCCAGGGGCGTGGTGCAACGTCAGGAGTGGGCAAGAGGCCTTGATGAAAATGTGTGAAACTCTGTGATTGGAGAGATGCAGCCTGTTGCGTTAGGAAAGCTTGTGTCAAATGCCTATGATGCTGTCCCCATTCCCCATCCAGTGAATCAGCTTTATGCTGGACATCAACCAGTGGATATCTTAATTTATGATCTCACTAACTCTGGCCTTAAGCAGTTAAACTAACTAGTATTTCATATTTCTAAAATGACAAATTACTATAACTGTTTTGATACTACCGTATTGATATCATATTGAATTAGCTTCAAGATTTTTGCCTTGGAGAGATGCTAAGCTACTCAACCCCTCTGTTTTGGAGGGCCAATAATCTGCTGCAACCTTAGTACTGCAAAATGTAATATAAGTGCAGTTATGCTGTGCAGGTCTGTATGCGTGCATGTACATTATTAAATCCTAATGTGTATGAACTGTTTATTGTTTCTTTTAAATCCGATGCATGAGGTGAAGCCAAAGACAACTGACTACTTTTTGGTGAAAACTTTTGTTGACTTTGTTCTTCTGCGTACCCTCAGGTGTTCCTACGCCGAGTCCAGAGATCCTCCGTCATACACTGAGCATGCTGGTGAGGGAGAGGAAGATCTACCCGACGCCGGAGGGGTACTTCATCGTCACACCCAGACGTACTTCATTACGCCCTCCCTCATCAGGACTAACAGCAAGTGGTACCACCTGGACGAGCGGATACCTGCGGACCGGCAGCAGCAGCAGTGCACCTCCCCACAGTCCGGCACCATTACGCCCTCTGCCTCAGGCTGCGTGCGGGACAGACCGCACCACAAGAACCACTGCGACTCATACAACTCGTACCGGGATGACCTGCACAGCGTCCATGCCTCCACCCTCCAGAGGAAGTCCCCCAAGGAGCTGAAGGATCCCTACCCGCCCCCGCCTCCAGCAACCACCCTGCACCAGGCTGCCACTCCTGCTGCCGCCAACACGGAGAAGAGCAAGAGTACTGCTAACTTCTCCTACAAGACGGACACGCTTACCAAGCGCAAGGAAGGGGGCGGGCGGTGAGAAGCAGGCTAAGAAGTTTGGCCTGAAGCTGTTCCGGCTGAGCTTCAAGAAGGACAAGGCCAAACACCTGGCTAACTTCTCCGCCCAGTTCCCTCCAGAGGAGTGGCCGCTCCGTGACGAGGACACGCCCGCTGCCATTCCCCGAGAGGTGGAGATGGAGATAATCCGGCGGATCAACCCGGACCTTACGGTGGAGAACGTGATGCGGCACACGGCAGTGATGAAGCGGCTCGAGGAGGAGAAGGCTCAGCGGAGCAAGGCGGGGTCATCGGCGCAGCACAGCGGCCGCAGCCGGCGGAGCCGGGGTCACCGGAAGCCACACGGGAAACCCCGCTCGCACAGCAAGACAAGGGCATCCCGGGGCGACCCCTCGGAGGGCTCCAACCTGGACCTGTTGGGTGAGCGGGACTACGGCTTTCACATGGCTGCTACCCTAGCCCGGACAACGCGGGATGGCATGTTCTCTGTGGAGCGCAGCAGGGGGAGCTACCTGGTCCACAGCAACCCCCAACATTGTGGAGTCCCACTTTCCCATTACACCTGAGTGGGACGTCTCGGGAGAGTTAGCCAAGAGGCGGACAGAGATGCCATTCCCTGAACCCTCCCGAGGAACGTCCCACTCCAAAGTTCACCGCAGCCACAGTCACACGCAGGACCGTAAGTCGCGCAACGAGAGGTCGGACAAGGCCAAAGAGAGGTCCCGTTCCATGGAAAACTCCAAGGGCCCGCTCGGGGGGCCTGCCTCGGCTGGGGGCGCATCCGAAGACTTCGACATGACCGGAGTCGTTACTACACTGATGACGGGACCCTGAGGGCTGCTAAGGCGCCCCACTACTCGCGAATTATGTTCTCCGCTGCTAAATTCAACTCTGAGGTTTGCGTACCTGATATCGGGAAGGGGCCCCTTGAGGACCTCAGGATCTGCAGTCCGCTTGAAAAGAACAAGAGTCGGGACAGCCTGCCGGCCTACAGCGACTTGAAATCGTGCTCACCGAAGCCCACGGCTGATGACTACTTTCAGTGCAATACGTCCAATGAAACAATCCTCACCGCCCCCTCACCCCTGGGAAAACCTGACCATGACACTTTGACCTCATCGGACGGTGTCAGGAAGGGGTCTCCGTCTGACCGGAAGACCCCTCTCCTCACCTCCCCACACCCGATGGAGTACAAAGATGATGCAGCTAAGGGACAGAACGGTGTCAGCCCCCTGGTGACGAGCCAGACGCCGGAGCCCATGCCCAACGGACGTTTGATACACCAACACAACACAGACCCTGGTGGGGGGGGGCAGTGTGGACAAGCGGAAGGAACTATTCAGCAAAGATACTTTGTTCAAGCCCCCCCCAAACCCCCTGGCCGCCATGAGCTATGTGGAGGGCGGTCACCCCAAGTCGGGCACGCTCCGCAAATCCCCACACCCCAAGTCAGCCGAGGTCCCAGACTGCCCAGAACCGGCCCCTGCGGCACCCACTGGCGCCTCAGCCACGCCAGGCTCCGAGACAACCCCAGGGGCTGCCGAGGCCGCCTTCGACTACTACAACGTGTCGGACGACGACGACTCGGAGGAGGCGGCGCGGAAGGCCACGGCGGACGAGGGAAAAGGCCGGGAGGGGGGCGGGACCATGCAGTGGCTCCTGGAGCGAGAGAAGGAAAGGGACCTGCAGCGCAAGTTTGAGAGCAACCTCACCCTCCTCAGCCCCAAGGAGGGTGAGAACAACAGCAGCCAAAAGTCTGCCCACTCTGCCCGCCTCGACAGCATGGACAGCAGCAGCGTCACGGTGGATAGTGGATTTAACTCTCCACGGTAAGGCCTAGTCCCCGCCACCGTTATAGCGCAGTTACATGGAAATATGGCTGACGTGAGAGGGTAAGGGGGTGTCCATGGATTGTTCTGTGGATTAAGGAGGGTTATGTTACCATGGTGATGTTTATATGAACATACTGAAATGAGTCTCTCAGGTTTGGAGGAAACTCCTCTACAGAAAAGTGTTGTGTAAAAAGTCCATCACATCCGTGCCTCTGTATCCTGTAATGGTCTAACGTGGCTCTCCTCACTTGTGGTGCATCCGAAGTGGTTGTGATGCATTCAAAAGAGTTATATTTTGGTGCTTGAACTCAGAAGGAAACGGTCATTTAATAACACATTTACAGATTTAACCCATGACAATCCCAAGATAACCACTTTCATCTGTCACCGTAAGATTGTTGTTATTCAATTTATTTTATTAAGTAATTATTTGTTTACATTTTTTATTTTAGGTTTTTATTCCATTATAATTTGTTCACATCATATACAAGCAAATTATACTTGCTTTTAAAAAAAAAAAAGATTTATACAATAACTTGATTCAGAATGTTTTTGTTCAATTTTTACCATTGCTGCATGGTGTGTTGTCAGTTGAAATTCAAATTTGCACAATTTCAGGTAGTTGTTTGAATTTACAGCAAAGCAATTTCTCTCTTTTTCCAAAAAAATAAGGGGCACAACAGGCACATGTAACAAAACTTTAAGAAAAGCAAATATGGGCTCAGTAACATGGCATTCACAATGATAACGACGTAGTGTTCATGTTCTTTTAACGCACCATCATGCAAGGTATGCACTGTGGTGGCTCCAGACAGCACCACCAACCAAATACTCTCACACCTTTCCACCCTCACCCCACTCACAAAGCACCCCTCCCAGCATCATCATGACTGTTACATCAGATGGGAAATGTCCCCTGAAATGACGTCAAACCTCCAAGTCATTTGTCTGTGGGTCCTGGTTGGTTTTGATGAAGAAACGGGAGAGAAGTATGTAAATATGAACCACAGGCCTTTATGGCTCATCTGTAAGGTCGAGAAAGGCGGTGGAGGAACATGGGATACCATTTTTACAATTTTCGGGGAGAATTATCCCAAGTCTTTAACCGTCCCATCTCTGCTGAATAAATTACACTAAAAAAGTTAAATTGAGGCAATTTTGAGAGAGTTGTGCTCTGAAATGTATGAAAGGCAAATGTGTTCAACTGTAATCGATATCCCTTTCCCTTTGTTTTTGTCTGGCTGTGAATTTGTCCATTTTATGTTTTGTTTGCTCTTTTTTTTGGTTGTATTTTAAATGCTACCTATTAAAAGAAGTATTGTTTTTACACGCACCATGTCGACCGGGTTGTATGTGTACCCTGTGTTGTTTTGTCTGCCTCTTTGTGCTGGAATGACGCTTCCTGCTTTGTTGTCTGTTCATGGGTCTGCCCAGTTTTCATGCCCAAAGCATTACCTGTGATTCGCTTCCCTTCCCCTCTGATGCTCTCAAATGGCTGTCTCCCCAGGTGGGTGCAGTGGTGAAGGAGAGCGTCTTCGTCTGCTCTTAAATCATCCATGGTGCTTTATCCCACTAAGCCACTGGGTTTCCATGTAGCAATGTGCCATGTAGGCTGTTATTAAAGAATGAATTTACTCCGTGGCCAGTTGCCCCATACACATACACATACACATACATATGCATGGGTACACACTCACACAAATGCACATATTCTCCCTCGTACACACACTATCTAAAACGCAGTACACACTTGGACAGTACACACTTGTAGACAAATGCATGTGTATTACACAAGGACATGCAAATAAACATAGATTGCTAAGCAACAGGTCTGAAAAAACAAACCAGGTGACTAGCATTCTTGTGGCAATCTTAATAAATTGAAGTGGCTATATGGCTTCCGTTTGCCGCAAGTATACTTAATTTGATAAATAACCAACCCCCACTTCCCACTCTTGTGTGTGTGCGTGATGTGGCCTGTAGAGCAATGCTTACTCACAGCCACATAAAAACCTACAAAACTGCACACAAACACGGATAATCCTACAGGTACACACATACACACACATACAAATGCACATGTACTGTACACACCTGGCAAACACGCAGCTTTTCAGACTGGGGCTGAGCTTGGTTTGGGATCGACTTTACTGAAGGGACTCTCTCTGAGTGCCATCAGTCCCTTGTCCCCCAAATAGCCTTTTCCATCCACACTGGCCCAAAAATATCCCAGGAAATACAGTACCTACTCAGACTCCAATGAGCTCTGCTTGTTAATATAGAGTACAAGGTAACGATTCTTCCACTATCACCCACAGGCAGAAAGCAAACCCGCAAATCAGCGGTTTAGCTGAAAGCGTTTGGGCATTAAAACACTGAGCAATGGAGATCCCTTCACTAGTATGTGCTTCACAGAATTTTATTATTTTTTGTTTGCTCGTGTCCAATAAATCCCATTTTATACATGTATTCTTAAATACATGGACAAATGGAAAAATCACCATGTTTCTGTTTTGTTACTAAGGCCTGTGCATGCGTGCGTGTGTGATGTCTTGAGGAGTAAGCTGTGATTGCAAGTACAGTAAGGGCCTGATTTACTAAGACCTTAAGCACATGCAAAACCTTTTAGCACATGCAAAACTAATAACACAACCAAAATGATTGCTGCAAAACAAATACCATGACCAATCATTGGTCATGTTATTGGTTTTGCGTATGCTAAAAGGCTTTGCACCTTCTAAAGGTCTTAGTAAATCAGGCCCTGAGTGTTTTGGTGTTTTCGGGAAGATTCCTGTTTTCTTCTTTCTTCTGTTCTTTGGTAAAACTCAGGCTGTTGAATTATATGTAGGACAACCAGTACCACCAACTGGGTGGATGACTGAATGCACAGCTGGTGGTGATCTAGGATAGGAGTGATGACCACATAGGCCAGGAGATTCAAAGTGGATTGAAGTTGTCAAAAGTCTTTAAGAATATTTAGCTTATATTTCCATATTTCATATATTATATATTTTAATCTTTTGGATAACAAATATGGTCTGCAAAAATGAACAATACTTTGTAATTTATTACATATTGATATTGTACTAAATACATGTCTGATATATGTAGATTCACAGTACCTGTTCTTGACATACAATGTGTTATACCAGGCTATACCAGTGTAATAACTGCCCACTGTGTTTTACACTGTAGTGGTCACGTTAGGGAGCCTTGAGATTCAAATGTTTGGAAATCTCTGCTCTAGAGCAGTTACATGACTTTCCTCTGCCAGTCAAGTAACAGTATTTATCTACTGAGTCTGCAGTGTCGCTTACTATACAGGAAATCACTACATTCAGATGTTTTTTGTTTTTTTTTGCAAACTGCCATCTTTGTTGTGACCTTTATTCTTTCCAGAAAAGTCATTCAGTTTTCTAGAGAGGAGCATGTGGCTTAACAAAAACACAAAAGAGCAATCCAAATGTATATTAGGGTATTTTTATTTGTGTGGTCTTGCCCTGGTTGGGATGAGATTGACTTAGATTAGCTCCGGTATATGTTCAGAGTGCTTTTAATATGTGTTCGTCAAGCCACAGTTCACCTGCAGTGCAGGAATGAAGTAGTTTTCTTCTACATACTAAAGGCCCTCTGCTGTTACTTTTTTGACGGTTGTGTTTTCTTCCTTCTAGCACCCTGCACGTACACCCCTATGCCCTTTAGGTTGCTCACATACAGATGAATGTTCAGGAGAGCGACGGTCATCTGAAACACGCATATTTTGCTCATGGATAGAATGACAACGCCTCAGTTTCATTCTCAGTGACGATAATGAGGTTCAGATCCACATGCCGCAGCTGCTGAGATGTTTAACTGATCTGTGTAACTTTTGGAATTTCTTTCCAGAACATAGTTCGCCAACACATATGTGACAGTTCAGTCCTCTTGGATCCAGATGTATATGTCTTTAATCATCGTTCCCTTGCAGGTTTTTTTTTTTTTAATGAATGAAAATACAGTGCATGATGCTTTGAGCGAAATCGTCAACTTAATATAAATGGTACGGTACGTTGCTTCCTGACGTCTCTTGTAGATATATTGGCACAAACACAAGTTTCGAAGTAGATGACAAACTGGAGGTCTGATCAAAAACCAGATTTATATGGAAAAGCTCAACGTTGGGTGATTAAAATTCTAATTCAGCACAGATATTCGTTGGAAGTTCACTTGAAGATGAAATTGTTGACTAATTTAATTATACTCGTTTCTGATTGCCAGATTATGACACGCATCAAATTAATTCAAACTTGATTGATTATAATTAGGTGTGATTATTATTGCAAAAAGAGAGTGATCAATTTTAATATAACATCAGATCTTTGTTAATTTATTTCTGTTAAAACTGAAAAGATTTAATATGAAGCATAGAGATCAATAGTGTCAGCCACTGAATGATTCTTATTTAAATCACCATGCTTGTTAGTCATACGTTAAAATCTAAAACAGCTTGAGGGCCCTAATTAAGAACTCCATATAGGACTTCTATAGGGCCACATAGGGCTCCTATAGGGCCAGCCATTTTGATCTTTTCTGATCCAGCGACCCCCCCCCCCCCCCCCCCCCCCCCCAGGCTCAAAAGCATCCAGGGGACCCCCATCATAAGTTAAAAATTGTTGTATTTAAAAATAAATTCCTGAATGCATATATAGTCATTGCATGTCCAGTCTGAACAGGGACCCCCTACACTACCTTCAACTTCAAGGACCCCCAAGGGGATCCCCCGTTTGAAAATCCAGACTATAGGGGAATGCACTGTTAGCATCTCTCCTATTTTGTCTTTTTATTATATCTTTATTTACATTACATTACATTACAGGCATTTAGCAGACGCTATTATCCAGAGCGACTTACACAACTTCTTATTACATCTTACCCGTTTAACCAGGGATGTCAACTGCAAACTCAATTCGATTGCATTGATGCCCCAGGGAATCAAGCGCTGGATGTATTTAAATTACTGTAATGGGGTGGCATGTCTCCAGCTCAAAGCAGTGGACACAACCCGTCCCTATCCTGAGATGTCCCCCTTGTGCACAGTTAGCAGTTCATATGTAGACCCCTTTACCTTTAGACCCTGTCTGATGCAACTTAATTGTTGCTGTTGCTAATTTTGCTCTTTGTTTACTGTGTAAGGGTCCACACACACTACACACACACACACACACACTGAGAGAGAGAGAGAGAGAGAGAGAGAGAGAGAAGAGAGTTCAGACACCTGAAATTTAACTCTTAATAGGGGAACTAATTTTCTAGCAGGTACCGCCCACATCCACGTTGGCACTTTGGAGTGTTGGAAACGTGAAGTGAAGGATTCTGGGAAGCACTGTAAGTGACTTTATTGAATAAGCACAAAGTGAGGAACACTAGCGGCTGCTGGAAGCTGCTAATATGGTATAACCTCTAGTGTTACAAACTACAGGACAAGACGTCACCAGAACTTACTTTTCATAGACATGCAGTGCTAGGCATTTGGTTGTTGGTTCCTCTGAAGGGACAATAAATAATTTTGGCTATTTTTTTGCATGTTCTTTTTTTCATTTTGTAATTGTAATTTTGTCATTTTGAACTGAAAAATATAAGATGCATGTTAGTCTCTAGATTACTTTGTAAAGAAACCATCTAATCTGTCTGCTTGTATATGAAAGCATCACTATGTGGCTATGAAAATGTTTTTTGGGACACCACCAAAGTTGACAATATTGTCTTTGTTTCTAGCATTCAGAACAAATGGCCATACCCCAGTCTGTCATCATGGTAACAATCGTGTGTGTGTGTGTGTGTGTGTGTGTGTGTGTGTGTGTGTGTGTGTGTGTGTGGGGGTGGGGTGTGGTTCAGTGGTGTCAAACTGGACATGAATGGTGAGCTGAATGGGTTTCAGTATGAATCTTCACTTGTTTGTTTCATGGTCATTCTAATAAAAAAGCAGATTGGCTGTCTGGGAGATGCTGATTAGATGAGATCTCATATACTCTCGATGAGAGTTTCCAGGATTGTGCATATGAATTATTAGGCTCAAACAGCTTGCCAAAGTCTTCTGATTTTAGCACACACATAGACACACACACACACATGCCTGCTCGCTCGCTCAATCATTTTCTGTTTCCTGGATGAGTCATCACATTAGCGGTGATGTCATTACAGTTTCTGCAAATGCACAAATATTGCCCTTGCACATTAAATGAGATTCTAGGCTGACAGAATGATTTTTAAGTTACCGCAGAACAATTGATGAGATTGTATGTGTGTGTGTGTGTGTGTGTGTGTGTGTGTGTGTGTGTGTGTGTGTGTGCGCATTTGCCTGAATTTGTCCATGTGTACTGTACGTATATAATTTCCCCTTCCTAATCCTATTCTGACTTTTATCTGTCTATATTATTTAGCTGTCTTTCTTTTGTTCTCATCAACCCTCCCAGAAATATGCCCATACACTCCTAATGTCCATATCTACAAGAACCCACAGAATCCACTCAAAAAAAAAATCCCTTCCCTAAAACGTTACTGCGGAATTCTATTGAATTTTGAATCCTTTTCTGCTCAGCAAAGACATTTCAACGTCTGATATTTTGCTTGAACAATGTTCACCTTTATGTGAAGTTCATAACGGACTATGAGGTGAGGTTTAAGCAAATTGAAAAACAAATGCTGGCAAGTGTGCCTGGGGTGTGGGTATAAGGAGAATATCACAGATACATATGGACTGGACAATGTGCATGCGTGTACATGTACACTATGCATGTGTGCTGCATTAGGGGGATGAGCGACTGTGTGAGACCAAGTATAAGTGATCTGAATTTGGGACCCTGAGATTTATATGTGATTATGTGATGTCAGTATTCTGATTCTTCAGTCTTAAGACTAAACTTAAGTCTTAAGTCTTAAGAATTTCATCCTTCTGGTTTAAATTGTGCATGGGGTGAGGGAACAAAAATACCTGCCTCAATTAAAATAAGTGGTACAGTTGTCTTTGGATAAGCCTTATGTGAACAATCTAATCAAGGCATTTCTCTTAAATACTCACAGAAACAGAAAATTATAAAATCTTTTTTTCTTTTCCACTGTCATTTCTCTCCCTCTATCTCTTTCTTTCACCCTCTCTCTCATTTCTCTCTCTGTCTTGTATTACACACACACACACACACACACACACTTTCCTTCATCCTGCATTCTTATGCTTTCTCCTCTTCTTTCTCTCTCATCCCCCTGTCTCTCACCCCCCCCCCCCCCCCCCCCCCCCCCCCCCCCCAACCCACGCAGCACACGTGAGAGTCTGGCTTCCAACACCTCGAGCATCGTGGAGAGCAATAGGCGGCAGAACCCCGCCCTGAGCCCCGGTCACATGGGCATCACCAGCAGCGGCCCCCCGTTCAGCTTCCGGAGCATTCCGGAGCCCCCCACCGCGCAGCCGGAGAAACTGCAAAAATCACCCAACTGTTTAGCTTCCATCACGAGCGTCTGACAGCGGCTTCCCCCTCCCCCCTCTCCCTGGACACGCCCACAACCCTCCGCTACAGCGGGACGGACTCCCACCCCCCCTCCACGCAGAGACTGTTTCCACACTGCAAGCGAAATCTTAACCCAATCCTTTATTCCCCCCCCTCGTTGTAAGATCGCCCTCAGATCGAGAAACTTCTTGAAGATGAAAAATATTGTCTTATGTGATTCAGACACAATTTTTTGTTGCCCCCCCCCCCCCCCCCCCCTTATTTAAAATATTTTTTCAAATATTTTTAAAAGATAAATCTTGTCTTAGAGAAAAATGGTATAAAGTGAAGATCTGTTATGGCATTATAATTAATCTGATTTTCTGTGAAGGAAACATTTGTGGTTACAATATTTGGGTCTATAATTTTGGATGTGAATGCGCAGCTTTGAAAAGATTATGTAAAAATAATAGAAAAAGTTCAAAGTTAGATCCTGACTTTGAAGATCATGAGTTTAAAAAATATATAGTCTAAAAAAAATCACGTCTCCCTTTACCTGCCTAATAAAAAAAAACACTTACCAAAAAACATTTTCTCATTATAAGATTACTATTTAAGAATGTATTTTATTATTTTCCTTAAAAAAAGATTTTGGAATTTATGTAAGAAATGTTCCATCAATGAGAAATCCCTTAATACTGTACGCAAGTAATTTCAAAATCTGGAAACTGATTATCTGGAAATGACAGAATTCTTTTTTTTACTTCTTTTTTTTTAATAGATTTATCCATGTATTATTTTTGCGCACCTCATCTCTGATTAAGTGTTTTGTTATGGACTGAAAACCATCTCATATTTATTTTATCCAGGTAATAAAATAGCAATTGATTGTTTGTGACCTGATGTTGAGTTTGAAGTTCCACTTACTCTGTTTGAGTCCTCCTATGTAGTGCAGAATCTCAGGTCATCACTAGTCGCTCAGTAAAACGTGGCAGGCCTTGGTGCTGTGCGTGGCGGTTGGGTTCGGCATGCCTGCGGCCGTGTTGGGTTAGCGGCCTAAGCCGTATGGGGGAGAGGCTGTTGGTCGGGGCGGCAGGTGTGCTGGTGCCAGGCTGCACGCGCTCAGTAGCTCAAAGTTTTGCGTAATCAGAAAAATGCCCTGTTGCTGCTGTCCATTTTGTCTGCGTCCCTTGATTTAAGTCGGATCTAATTAACTGGGTTCCCAAACAAACGTTGCATACATAGAAATTTGAAAATCAGAAAAATCTTTTTGGCACAGCGTTGCTTTTTTTTTGCATGGGTATGGTTGGGTGGGGGGGGGGGGGCACTGCCATCTACTGCCGCCGAATGTTGGAGAGTTCTGAAATTCATCAAGGCTGTTTGATAGGCCACTGGCCTGGAAATGCTATCAGATAATCTGAGCCTCGTCATCTGTATCTGTATGTCAAACCCATATCTGTGGCCTCACCCCCCAACTAGGGGCCTGCAAACTGTGCTTGAGTCCCTTTTGACGGATTCAGTTTTGGGAGAACTATTAAGTCCAGGGGTGTTTGGACAAATAGCCTGAAAGTAATTCCCTAGATGCCAGTTAAGTACCTGCTGTCTGTTTTTAAAAAAAAAAAAAATATATATATATATATATACTACATGATCCACACATCACCTACCACAGTTGTTGTGTCATTCTCAACATACTGTCTCTCTTTTTTCAGTTTAGTACCCCCATGCAATTTTACAGTCGTCAGCTGGCTATTGAAATGAAGAGCAGCTTCATTACGGGCGGAAATGCGACAGGTATGCCTGTTCTGCAGTTGTAAGGGCAGATGCATTGTCTGAACTCTGGCTTTATTACAGCTAGAATCTACAACTACGGTGGAGTTGACTGATTGTAGCAAATCACAAGTGGAAAAAATGAATTTTGATCCAATACACAATAACCTACGATAACACTATATTGTGTTCCATTTCACTGACCATAGTGACAACAAACTGTTTTTTTTTTTGTTTTTTTTTCCAGGTGATAAGCAGATTTCAAATTTCCTGGTGCTATCGTTTACATGGACACCAAGTGGCTTTAGAGCACACACACACCTATTGTAACTAGGAATGGAGTTACAATAGGTGTGTGTGTGCTCTAAAGCCACACACACCTATTGTAACTGGTTTGAACTAGGAATGGAGTTACAATAGGTGTGTGTGGCTTTAGAGCACACACACACCTATTGTAACTCCATTCCTAGTTCAAACCAGTTCAAAGTTCGACAGCTTTTGTAGTCATCTTTTTTTTTGTTGCTTTGCAACATGTAAGTACATGCAGCCACACACACACACACACACACACACACACACACACACACACACACACACACACACACACACAGACACAGGTACATAACTACCTCCACAACTCGTGTGATGGCAAAAAGACTTTTAGGTTCTTCTGTGAAACACACTGATTATATCAGCCTGTGTACTGTGAATGTTTGACACAGTTTCAGAAGGGAGAGGACACATTTTGTGTTTAAAAGACAGCACTTATTATGTGCTGCACGCACCTAAAGTCTTTGTTTTTTTGAGAGCACTATTTCAATGTTTTGAATCTATTGCAGCCACTGATTGTTGAATCTTTTCCCCTGGCTCCATTTGCCATTCTTTCATCCCGTTATTTGAACAAAAACCTGACGATGGGGTTTGCATTATTCCCCCTCATCTGGACCCATTATATTAAAAGCTCTGCTCCATGCCATGATTTTAAAATTGCACCAATATGTTTGACCTGGATCCATAAGACTTTGACCCCATGATTTCAGATTTTTGGTTAAGAATATTTGCAGCTGCCTCCTGTATTTCCCCATGAACAGAGACGAAACACGCATTTCTGCACTCGCTGTGGAAGATTGATCTGTGCTCAAAACAAGACCGGAGAAAGAGCTTAAAAAATGGAATCGATGAGCAGCGTTGACAGTGTTTTCCCAGTTTAGCTATACCTTCAAAATGTATGTTCTGATGTAAATTCATAAATGCATCCCTTAGATAAAACTGAATTAATTATTCAGCCAATCACCTGCACGTAGCTTCCTTTAAACCACGGGGACTTCCAAAAATGTCAGCCACTCGCCTTCATTCAACAACTTATTATCAAAATATCATATACTGTGTGTGTAAAAGAATATTTCCCTATCCCTATACATATGTATCATCAGATTTCATGCCAAAAAGTTCTAATCCGTTTCCCTATAGTAACCACCATCTTTCCTCTGAATGCTGCAAGCAATCTTAGCTCTCTGTTAGGCACTTGCTGTGAGCAAAGTCAAATTTATTGGAATTCCCTAGAAAATGCAGAAATCCTGGAAGAGCAACAATGGGAGATGTATAGCACTGACAAGCTGAAATGAGCAACCCACCCCCCCCCCACGTACACCCCGCCCACCTCTGCATAGGCGTCAATCAACACACCTTACTTTGTTTGTTTATCATTATTTTTTTTCTTCTTATTTTATATGGAGATACCATAAGGAAAGGAATTACTTCCCATTCGAACTGGGAGCACTCTGTCCAACTACCCGTTAAAATAGCCTTTTTTTGCTGTTGGTTTTTTTTTCTGTTTGTTTCCTTTTTGGAAACAGAATGGATTCTAAGTTTATTATTCTTTTTGTTTTGTATTTTTATTGCTTCTGAAAGTTTAAAAGGAGTACTGCAGCCAAGACTGCCTTGTACATTAGAAACATGTTTGCACTGAAATGCCTGGTCTCTGGTTGCTGTAAAGTCCATCCAGACGGATGCCCTGTTTATATTGTAAAATATTTCATAAGAAATAATGACAGTCCATGAAACGTCTTCCCTTAACATTATGGATTTATAATGGTGTCTAATAACATTGTTTTTAATCGTGACCGTGTATCATACTGTAAATGACGTTGATCTGTCATGCTTAGTACAATAAACTTAAAGGAAAATTAAAACAGATGAGGGATCTTTTATAATGTCTATAATATTTGAAAGTCCCTACTTGTGTAGTAATGGTGTTTACTGTTGTTCTAGTGTATGTGATATACCTGTTTGGAGGGTTGTGTAACTTACTTTTTAAGACAATAAAATAACATGTTTGGGTATATGTTTTAAATGTCGTGGTTGATTTGAGCTGAGTCAATCTCATTTATTTTTAGAGCCATAAAAAAAAATCATTTTAAAAATACATAAAATTAAATGAAAGATATATCCATCCATCCCATTTTCTAAACCGTTTACTCCTGATGAGGGTCGCTATCCCAGCAGGCATTGGGGGAAAGGTAAAAATACACCCTGGACTGGTCGCCAATCTATCACAGGGCCCGTCCCACGCACCATTCCCTCACACACTCATACCCCAAGGACAATTCAGACTCTCCAATTAGCCTAACATGCATGTCTCTGGGCCATAGGAGGAAACCCACTCGGATACGGGAAGAGCATGCAATATCCACACGGAAAGGCCCTCCGCTGGGATTCGAACTTGGTACCTTCTTGCTGTGAGGTAACAGTGTATATACTTGTGTGTGTGTTGTGTGTGTGTGTGTGTGTGTGTGTGTGTGTGTGTGTGTGTGTGTGTGTGTGTGTGTGTGTGTGTGTGTGTGAAGGCTTTAAGTCTTCAACATGGCAACTTTTGGTTCACAATATCAACCTGCAAGCGCACAATATCTAAAAATCAACCAATAGAATTTCAAGTGGCTATCTCACATATAACATATGTTTTTTAAATATACATATATAAGCACACATTTGTACCCTGAACAGACAGACATTTTATTAGTATTTCTGCTACAGAAGGCAGAGAGTGTGTGTGCATGTGTGCGCGCGTGCGTGGGTGCATGTGTGTGTGTGTGTGTGTGCGTGTGCATGTGTGTATCTATGTGTTAGTTCTACATTTTCCTCGTGTGAACGATTTGCCTGTTGTCATATATTTACATGGCTACATTTTTCAAAATTATGTTACTTTTTCTAATTATTAACTTATTTGGTAGCATGAGAGACATTTTATTTTCACAAACAACAGTGATTTGCGCTAAGCGTACAAGAGAGCATAAACGAGAGCAGGCATGTTTTATGAATGTGTGTCCAGCATCCAATGAAGAAGCAGCGCTGCATCTGGTGACTGGAGGGGGAGAGCGACGTCAACATACCACCTGATCGGTGAAAAGGACAGGAAGAAGACGTCACCTTTCTCTGATCGGTCTCCGGGGGTGGGGGGGGGAAGCACAAAACAGCAGTACCTCATATTTACTGATAGGGGGAGCTCTAAGATAACAATACTTTGCCATTGTAATTGTGGCTTGCTTTTTTTTGAAGGCTCATAGGTATTGCTGTATGGTACGAATATATGGAGCTTATCATAATTTTAACCCCCAGGTCAACATCAGGATCCTCTTACCAGCTGTCAAATTTGCTGCTGCTGAAGGAGGTTGGGGGAACTGTCACTCATCGAGTAACCATGGTTATGACTGGATTAACATACAACCTTACAACCTTTAAGACTACGATGTTCAAAAATGTTTCAAAATGATTTATTAATTATCAAACACTCAATCAGAACATTTTTTTCTTAAGCAGGAGACCAAAGACTATACCCTTTATTATTTGTATTTCTGTATTCTGCTTACACCACATTTATTAGTAGTGACAGAATTTTAAAGGTGCAGAATAATTTCAAATTATGATTTTTAATCACTGGATTCAAAAACATTTTCACCAGAGAAGGAAATTGCTCATTTAACACTTTCCACATTCAATGCTAGTTGAGGTTTTTGTTGAACCTCAGCATAAAATAAGCATTTAAATCATATCAGATTTTGTTCTTACTTGCTGTAGGGAGTTTAAAATTCAGCAATAATTCAACAGTTTTTAAATTCTCAAGATTAAAGGTATCTTGAACTACCACCCATTAAGAGACTAGCCTACTGCATATTTTGTAATCAGGATCAGTTGAAATAAAAACGGTTTATCAAACTGGCCCAATTTAAACCAAGAAAATAATATAATGCACATTATGTGTTGAATTTACTTTTATTACCAATTTGCAACGGTAAATCTTTTTTTCCTTGCTTGCTTTAGTTCTGAAGAACTGTATTCCTTTTGGAGGGGAAACAGCAGGTAAATGTAGATAGAATACACTGGACTAGCTAAATAGGCATACTATAGGGCTCTCCTTTGGGTATTTTTCCCATCTTGTTGCTATACATACACACTTGATGGCGCAATTGTCCACCTTTTCTTGATAGAGTGGACATTTTATGTCACATCAATGGTACTTGAGGGCTAATCAAGCGTTCATTACTGCATAAATGCAACAAATTTGATTATCGTCAATAATCCCGTAACTGCAAAACTGAACTCCTTAACTCATCCTGAACGCCTCCTTCGATTTAATTCGTTTTACTATCTTGTGACTCATACACTTTCATGAAACATGGCAGCGATTTCTTAGATTTGTTTATCAACACTTTTTTTCTTGTTTCTCAGAGTTTCCGTTTTGACTCAAATAAACGCAACTGCTCAAAAGTTATAGCTTTTAGCAAGGAGGAATCGAAAGTGAAAATTGACCCCAACCTTAGGTTATTTGGTAGTAGGCTCATTGGAAAAGTAAAACCAGAACGGAAAATTGATACAGTCACAAAAGATTTGGTGTCCTACGATTTTCTCATAAATCTTGTCAATAACGATCCGGCTTATTATTTTAGAACAATGGGTCCAAACACCCTTTAACGTTCCAGGAAAGCGTAAGCGCCTGGGGTTAATTTTGGATACGTGGTTGATACTTTCTGTTTGAACAATCGCTTAGTTGCAGCGCTGTTGTCAAGACTACAGTTACACACTTTTTGATGTAGGTTGAAAAGGAACAACCGAAACCAAAGACAGGCCAGGTCCCACGTGGGAAGCATAAAATATCTTGGTCATACCCTAATAAGTGCAACTACATTTTTGAAATGCAGTTAAATTCTAATATAAAGTCTTCTGTCATTGGTGCATCAGTGGAACATGATGTTGCCATAAAACCATTTGTAGACAAAACAACCTGCTTGTCTTAACATTCAGCACCCTGAATAGAGAGCCTCGACACTCACAATTCACTACAAAATGCCCAGGGCTACCAAGAATACATAAAGATTCCTGTGTTTCAATGGGCCACGCCTCTGTTGAGCTGCTTATAAAGTCATTGTTAAAGGCTGAATTTCCACAGAAGTGGATAGTACATATTCATGTACTATAATCTAATTTAGATTAAAGAAGGTAAGTAATGGAAGCCAAGGTGTTTGTCTCTCACCAGAGCACACTCACTCTTTTTCTTTCAATTTTGAATCCCTTATTTTGTACTTTCTTCCCCATTTGGGATGCCCAGACATGCTAGTGTAAATCCGCCTTTATCATTGCAGCGTCCGCCATCGATATTTTCACATTACAGTCGATCAGTGGAACCTTGCGGCACTGTAAGTGCAATACACTGCACCTGAGCTGACCCAGGCGGACTGCAGGTACCCTTTCAACCAGAAGAGACGTTAGTGCGTCACGAGGTTTTGGGGGGAAACCATGCCGACAGCACCCCTCCTTCTCTGGGAAACACAAATATGCATTGGGACAAGGAACACCTAGACACTGTTAGCATTTTATTCTGGAACGTGGATTGGAATCATAACGGCCAGGACTAGTGCTTTACCTGAACACGTCCACCTGGTAGTGGGCCTTTCATTGAAAAACAAACGAAAGAAGGGTATCAATTGTTCCTATGTTCAGTGCAGATGTTCACAGACGTTTATGTCGCCTGGAGTCAATGAGCTAATTGCGTCAGCAGATCCACGCACATTAAGGATAAGCTGAGTCACCGGACTGTAATATGTGTCCGCAGTTTCCGTCATCTCTGTTGCCTTCTGAGTTTTTGAGTAATTGCCACAGTGCATAAAAATGTGCCAGTTTACATTAATCCGCATTTCAGAATTTACAAAAGATGAGATGTTCATGAATGTATTCATTAGCAAATGCACACTTTCCGGTGGCATTTCACCGTCCGCTTTGCCAAACAGCGTCAGTGTCCATGCCAAAAGTGCCGTAAATAATTGTTAGCCTCTGCATTCAGTGTGGAGTAAAACCTGAAACCGGCTGTTAATCATTGACAGTTTTATTTCTGGCTAAAAACCAGGGCGAGGTGCTATCATTTATGCTAGCTTGGCTGGTACACATATCAAATGCAACTAACAAAGCTACGCTGGTAAGATAATGCACAGTAAAATACGAGAGAAGGACAAGAGCATAGGGTGCAGAATAGACAGAACTATGCATTGTGCTGAAAAACATCAAAGCTAGAACACTAAGCATATGTACACGCAGACCTTATGTAACCTTAAAGAGCAGTGTCAACTTTGCCTTGTAAAGATAGAATAGAATAGAAATATTAATGCATGTAAAAAATCAAAAAATGGGGCAATTAAATAGGGATGCTCTATTCATGTAGAACCTTTTTACCAAAAGTCTAGCATTGGACTCCCATAGTTCTGAATGAAGGAGTTTTTAGAAACAGCACAGGGAAGACACATCATCGTCACAGAGAAAACGTGGGCGTGTTGAACTGGTTTTCTAGGCCCCACCCGCTCCCGGCCCCTTGTGTGGGTGTGAAAGGGCCACTGGAACAATACTCTTGCATTCCTTGTGCTTTCACTTCTCTCTTTGGTCTCTGGCCAAAATGGGTTCCTCCAGGATTCCTCTCCTAACATGTAAACCAATGCCCTCAGAACCGCTGAGAAAATAACTCTGAAAGTGGCCTGGATCCACAGCCAATCGACACAGAGGCTCCTGTCTATTGCAGTATTTTCCTCAGTTTAACTTTTTTTAAATCAAAAATTTATATTTTTTTGCTGTCATAAGCCACTGATATCATTCATGAATGCTTTATAAAGTAGCCATATTCCTACATCAACTGGATATGTATGCTCTATTAAGGCCTTATGAAGCCCTTGAGACAGAGGATCTTTTCGTGTTTTATTTGGACGTGTGTTGCTAGGCGATCACAGACACTTCCTTCTTTAGTAGTTCTTAGACAGTGAGACAACGAGAGAAGACAAGACCATTTACACGCCTCTAGACTGTATTTTCCCCCTTTTTTACTGCAAACTGATTGGTTAGATGTGGGTTGACGTTAGATTGGCCTGCAGAAATGCATCACTCAAAACTGCTGTTTTAACTGCACGAGCGAAGAGCAAAACCCCCCCCAAAACCAGAACCCATTTTTGGTTCTCCTTTTTCTCTTCCTCTTCCACTTTTCAGTTTCTGCCAGTGAAATAAACAATAATTGCTGCTATGGAAGAATCATCAAGCAAAGAAAATAAATGTGAGCCCAAGTATTAAACGATACAAGTACACACGTAGGGGCATTCCAGATTTAGAGAAAAAAGAAAAGAAAAAATTGCTAAAATTTTTCTTCAAAAACAAAACAAAACACAGCTGAGCTGTAAGCTCACCACACGATCCTCAGGGTTCACAACTGTGCAGAAACAAGCCTCACCTGGATGAAAGCAGAATACCTCTCCGGTTTCAAGTTCAGGCATGTTTAGCGCACACGCACACACATATTACCAGCCAGAGGAGCAACTCAGCTGTGCAAACAGACCCGTCACCAATGCGCTGTCTGCCTCACCGATCGACAAGGTGATTAAATAAGAAATCAGAGGGGTATTAAAACCAGGCTTTTGTTCTTGCTGCTTTAATCCAGCCTACATTCCAGGGCACTGGATATGGTCCATCCTCCAATTAGAGGTGGCGATTCCAACCGGGAAAATTCTCTGGTGATACACCAACACACTCACTTTTCCACTGGCTCGGCGCTGGCTAAAACATGCCGGATTATGGAATTTCACAAACTTGTAACTTCCGTTTATAGATGCTATAAGAACGGAGGTTCTCAGGTTGGGATTTATCAGGACAGTGACATCATTGACCCTGAGTGGGCCTGTATCTTAAAGACCTGAAGCTCACGGGTCTCGTCCAATCTGGAGGCCTATCTAAATCCAGCCTCTCCATTGGCCTGCATCACTGTGTGGAGAAAAAATGTCCTACTACTTTGAGACTAGGCGTACAACAAAACAAAACAACAACAACAAGTCTTCAAAACAGGATTTTATTAAGGACGATAAAGTCAAACTTGAGGGGCAAAAACAAAACGAAAGAAAATCTTCATGATTTGCATATTCAATGATCCACAGGATTAATAGTTGCTTACATGTATGGAAACATACACTCACACACATGTATTACATATATGTGTGTGCACAACATAAATATATATCCATACAGAAACACGCATAAAACACACACAAGCATAGGCATAATATAGTACTGTATATATACTATCAGACATATCTGTACATCATTAGGAAAATCAAAGTCAAATGCAAATGCAGCAAAACATCACTATTATTTAAAATCAAAATAAAATCTCTTTAATTTGGTAAAAAAAGAAAGTTAAAACTACTCAGAATTCAACTTTGATAAAATATTCCCTTTATAAAAAATACAAAAGCTTGCTTAAGGAAAAGGTTTCAAGCAAATATTTCTCTCTTTTTTGTTTTTGGTGAGTCCATTAAAAATCTCTTCGTCTTTGTGTACAGTACCTCTCTTCAGAGTATCATTCAAGAGATTTCAGCTCTCCAGTCCATACAGATAAAATGGCTTAAATGTCACTGTACAATTCAATTAATTTCCATCATTTTTCAACTCTGCGATTCTGATACACTTTCCCACTTTTCAATTGAAAGGCACTGGTTTCAGTTCCACCCATAAGCATAGATGACACTGGGCAAGCGACTGGTAATGAGCTACGTATATTGCTAGCACATCCTTACAATAACAATGATCAATATTTTACTGTAATCATTCTCATTAATAACAGCGATTGAGCTTTTTTTGGCAAGTCATATGTTTACAACTCAATATTTCCATCGCACTGCATGTCATAACACAGCTGAGAATTGGTGTGTTTAACATGCAGCATAGACTATTGGACATAACAGCAAATACACAGTTACCTGCGGACACAATCAGAAAGTACCACCAAGATTTAAATGTTACCACATAATTACCTACCCTCTGACATGTATTAGCTACCCAGGTATTTTCCGCTGACTTTCAAACTTCAACTACTTAAGAGTGGCACGCTGTTGTCAGCCATTTAAATGTCTTAAACAAAATGTAAAATGTGTGAACCATTCTAAACTTTTTCTTTCAAAACATCATTGTGGTTATCATTACCCCCCCCAAAGGAACAAAACATGTATGTTTCAGAGGTTTAAACTTTGAGATGGACGTGGGAAATACAGTATTTATCTCTTGGGAGAGACCTCTTGTGTCCGATTAAAATCCTGGGGCCACATGTATAAAACTCTTGAATAAAAGAATGCGTAAAAGAACGCTCAGGGTGAAAGTCGGAAATCTGCTTTAAAAAAGTTTTGTCTGTCACGGTGTCGCCATATCACACGGACTCCAAACATTGTGTACGCATGGTGTCCATCGTGTGCAGAGGTACGCAGATTCTCACAGCACGTGTTATATTATACATCTGAACTTCAGCGTGGAAACTCGCTTACGCGGCTTTCTGAGGGCATTTTTCCACTCAGCATTGTTTATACAAGTGGCCCCTGGACTTGTAAAAGCGTGTCGCTTTCTGCATTTCTTACAATTTTACAGCAAAGTGATTTCTTTTGGGAGCATATTTCTAGTCTTGTGATATGTGCGGCAGATTTTGGAGGGAAAGAGCCATTTGGATTTTGCGTTAAGAGTTTTGAGAACAAGCAAACTGCTAAAAGAAAACAACTGATATATTTTAAGGCAATTTGTTATAACTGCGCAGGACAAGTGCTATTGGCTTGAGCTGAAGAAAAATCCACAATTCCTCACACCGAATATGGACCATTAATCACAATCCTCAGAGATTACATAATCGCACAAAAAGGACCAATTGCCACGGACGCTGCACACCAGTGCATGTGCTTTAGATTAAGGTGCAGAAGCCACGTGCAATTACACAGGTCATTTCACTTATTTACATATTCACAAACAGCGGGTGAGGAGAGAGGGGGGGGGTATCACAGAGAATTCTTTCGGCACATTGTACAAATTCACAGTTTCTCTTACAGTGGGAAATCATTTTTTAACTTATTTCTTTTTTTTTTCCCGCCTGCTTCCGCTCAGGTTGATCCTCTGAGAACTTTCGCACTTCCTGCATGACGGAGACACCTGGTGGGGGAGGGGGTTGGGGTTCCACTGAAAGGGTCCCTCTGTCCCACAGTCTTCACCCCACAAGTCTACCCCCCCTGTTAAAAAAAAAAAGGGCTCAGTGTTCCCACCCTCCTAACAGGCCGAAAACCCAGGACTGGATCAGCAGGTCTTGACGGTGGAGCTGGAGATGTCCGAGGTCTTCATGATGACGCTGGCGCGGTTCTCGTGGACGGGGGCGCGGGCGGAGGTGGTGGGGAGAGGCGGGGGTGAGATGGAGGGGAACAGGGGGCCCCAGGGAGTGCTATTGTAGGCGATGAGGGGGGAATCCTCCCGGCTGCTGGTCACCTTGAAGTTCTTCTTCCCCGATGTGACGAAAGTGGCCATGCCGGGCAGGGGGCAGGTGGGCATTTTCAGCACCGAGTTGCTGTAGAGCGACTTGCTATTCGACCGGAAACCAGACAAACGGTAGCCCTGTCAATCACAGCATGGTTGGGGGAGGGGTCAACACAGCCCAAAAACAGAAAAAAATCAACTAAAATGGATAAACGCAAATATACTATTTCCCATTTTGCATTCTCATCTTAGTAATACTATGTGCCATCATAAACTTCACTAAACTGCACTGTTTTCTGCTATAATACAGAGCTCATGTCTTTTTTTAAATGGCTTTTGGATCTTAATTTTGTTACAATTCACATTTCGGAAAAATAACACAATTCTGAGAGGCCGCATGAGGTCACACTAAATTACAAAGGGAGACAAAAACTATGGCGACACTTCTCGTTATAATGAGCAGCGTTAACAGCAATGAAACCGCATGTAATGGCCATTCCAGCATCGCGTGACAATAATGTGCGCGTTTTGAATGCATTTAAACCTGCTCGATAAAAGGGAGCTAGCGTCAACACCTCGTGGTGATTTCAGTCATTAAGATTCCAGTACAGCAATGGCCCGGAATGGAATGAGGAAAAAGGTCTGAATCCGAGTCCATTCCTAACCTCTTCTGTGTCACAGAGAATGACATGGAGGTGGCTGAGCTTTCAGGCGGGGACTTGTCTTATAAGTGCCCCAGGGGTGTTCAGGTATGTGGATGAACGAGGTCTCATCTCACCCGATGCGTGGAATATGCTGGCGTGTCTCTAATCTCAGTTTGGAAGTGTGCAAGGGTAAAGAAAGGCTTGGTAAAAACCCGCCTTGTACATTATTGTTTAACGAATCCCATGCTGATATCACAATAAGATTTCAGTAATTTCTTTTTTCTGTGACAGATTTCAGCCGCACAAAAAAAAAAGATTTTTTGCTTCAATTAGTCTTTCACCGACAGATCTTCTGAAAGATAATGATATGTGGATTATCAAGCTCTTTCTTTGGTTTTTTTGTCTCACGCTGCTGTTGAAAGGAATTAAAAAACGACCAAAGCTAAATAATTCACAAACAAAAGATTCTTTCTTGTTTTAAAATGTTTTAAAAGCTAACTAAAGTAATAATGGCAAACAGTGTACATGGCTTTGTAATGATCAAAAACATTTTTTGCGAATAATGTTTTGACAGCTCTTGAATTTCTCCCAAAAGAGAGATATTAAGAAGTCTCATATGCAGATGTGTATTGCTTATGACATCTCATTGAAAACCAGTACTGAGACTGAGGCAGCGGATGAGCCTTTATAATACCAGCCACACGTTTCCATGCGTGCAAGACAGCGATCACATGCTGACACATGTTCCGGCTGTGTAAAGCGTTATCGGCAAAAACAAACGATAACCTCCAAATTTTCCCGGTTTACAGGTTGCTTTTGTCACATCAGATATCAACAGAACAAAAGCTGGATCCACGGACCCGAGAGGAAACGAGGAAGTGAACTCTCCTGTCTCCTGAACTCAGTGCTCAGGTTTTTACACCATACTTGTACGTAACTTATCAAAACACAATGTGTGCCAGTGACTAAATGGTACTGTGTTAAAGGAAGAAAACAAACTAGTCTTACCAAATCTCTTATCTCTGGGGTTAGCAGGACTATTAAAACTGTACTGCTGAGGCCTCAGTTGTGAGCCTATAGGCTGCCTGACAAAAACAAAGCAGGAATCAGCGCTGCTGGGAGCTGCACAGGAGAACAGTGTGTGTGCGTGCGAGCACGTGTGTGTGTGTGCGAGCGCGTGTGTGTGTGTGCGTGCGTATGTGTGCGTGTGTGGGGTTGCAGTATTTCAGGGGAGAGGGCCAAAGATATGAGTCAGGCTTCCCAAGAGGTGGGGGAGAGGGGTGTGGGGGGGGGGGGGGTTGGTGTATCGCTGAATTATTTGGCCCAAAATACTTTTCGGGGCAATTTTCAATTTCACATTTCAGCTATTTATTGTGTACTTGGCTTTCCTACAACTGCATCTGACAATTGTAAGTGTTTATTAGAAAAAAAAAAAAGAAAAAAAAAAAGACGGAGCGTCACGGCGACTAGCAGGCAGTGGGGAAAAAGAGGGGATTACGTAGCAGGCCCGGGGGGTGTCACAGCACAGATACGACCCTGTTTAGCGCCGAGAGGAAACGGAGCGAGATGCATGAGGTTGAAATAGCAGTCGCGTCTTAGCACACCATGAGACAGTGGAACAGTGCAGCGAACACTCACACATACAGAGGGCATGCGTAACATGCTGGTGACCCTCAACTCCCCCCCCCCCCCCCCCCGCCTTCTCCCCTTCCGAATACTCACCATGGAGGAACGGCATGTCCGCACACAAGCCTTCTGCTAATACGGTGAAAGGCAGAGACATCTAGAACTTTGGAAGTCTTAATGGCAGGGATGCATTATGGGAAAGGAAGGGTGACAAGAGGACAGAGTACATACCACTTTGGCATCCTCCTCGCTGTGGATGCTGTCGGTGTCGCTCTCTAGGGAGTGAAGCACAGGAGATGTCAGTACGCTGGGCACAGTAATCCTATCAAACAGGGTGGGACTGGGAAAATGGGAATATGGGAAATAAAGGACACACCTAAAAGACAGAAACGGGTTTAAGAACAAAAAAACTACGGTATTCGAAATCCCATAAGCTTCAGTGCTATTCATAACTAATGATAATGAGGGGTGAGGGGGTAACACAGACGGAAATATCAAATCCATATTTCCTTGAATATTATAGCAATGCAACCAATTTGAAACATTTTGCTGCTATTTCTGCTGCAGTGCCCGAATTAGGAGTTTAAATAGAAATACTTGGTCTCAGTCAGGTGGAGTTCGCGGAGTTTCGTCTTGGAATTCAGACAGAAAATTAAAGTATATTGATTCTTCCGCTGGAAACATGGTTTTAGACTTGTTTATTTTCATTTTTTAAATTGGAAAAATCTAGAGACCCTAAACGCTAAACACTACCGGCTAGAGCAAATGGGCCAGTTAAAGCCTGTAAAGTCCCGGCCCGTCATTTTTAAGAATGAAGGCGATGGGATGTAGCCTACAGCAGACTCTGCGCAGAGCTCGACGGTCGGCGTCGCTGAAGACTACAATGTTGATTCCCCCTCTCTGGTGAAACTTTAACTTTCGCATGCAGAACTGAGGGCCAATAATGACCACTTTTACAACCGTGTGACCTGACAACAGCTCAGAAAGCTACCACACAAGGCCGTGAAAGTCAAAGGAAGAGTGCTACATGCTGGGCTATGCCGCTACACGCTGGGCTATGCCGCTACATGCTGGGCTATGCCGCTACACGCTGGGCTATGCCGCTACACGCTGGGCTACGCCGCTACACGCTGGGCTATGCCGCTACATGCTGGGCTATGCCGCTACATGCTGGGCTATGCCGCTACAACGCTGGGCTATGCCGCTACACGCTAGGCTATGCCGCTACACACTGGGCTATGCCGCTACATGCTGGGCTATGCCGCTACAACGCTAGGCTATGCCGCTACATGCTGGGGCTATGCCGCTACATGCTGGGCTATGCCGCTACACACTAGGCTATGCCGCTCGCCTTACAGCCTACAGCACAGCATTTAATTTGCTAATGCCAACTGGAATTGTGCGCTGTCAATGATCACGTGGAGACTTGTGCGAGAGATTACAGATCGTAAAACTGTACTTTGACTGATATAAACCGCTGGCCTGGCTGACGGAAGAGATAAAATCCGTGCTGTCAGATTTCCAAGAAAGAAAAAAACACCAAGAGGATGCAATTAAACAGGATAACTGCAGCTCTATCAGGAATCTCACTCTGAACTCTCAGCTAGATTTTACTCACACGTTTTATGCATGGAAACATGGTATTTATGAACGTTGTTTTAGTGCATGCTTTTATTTCATGTCATCTTCCTGAATCAGTACATGTGGGCCACTATCTCACTCTGAACTCTCAGCTAGATTTTACTCACCACGTTTTATGCATGGAAACATGGTATTTATGAACGTTGTTTCAGTGCATGCTTTTATTTCATGTCATCTTCCTGAATCAGTACATGTGGGCCAATGTATTTGAATATGGCTTTAAAAAGAGCTGCTTCCTATGGTATAAAAAAATAAAAATAAAAATCCAAATGAATGTGTGTGTGCGTGTGTGTACGTATGTGTGTGTGTTTGTGGGTGTGTGTGTGTGTGTGTGTTTGTGTGCGTGTGTGTATGTGCCTGTGTGTGTGTAAGTGCGTGTCTGTGTATACGTGCATGTGTGTGTGTACGCGTGTGTACGTATGTGTGTGTGTGCATGTGCCTGTGTGTGTGTGTGTGTGTGTGTAAGCACGTGTGTCTGTGCATGTGTGCATGTGTGCGTGTGTACGCATGGGTACGTGCGTGCGTGTATGTACGTGTGTGTGTGTGTATGTGCCTGTGTGTGTGTGTGTGTGTGTAAGTGCATGTGTGTGTGTGTGTACGCATGGGTACGCGTGTGCGTGTGTGTGTATGTACGTGTGTGTACGTGTGTGTGTGTGTGTGTGTGTACGTGTGTGTGTGTGTACGCATGGGTACGTGTGTGTATGTACGTGTGTGTGTGTGTGTGTGTATGTACGTGTGTGTGTGTGCGTGCGTGCGTGTATGTACGTGTGTGTATGTGTGTGTACGCATGGGTACGTGTGTGCGTGTGTGTGTATGTACGTGTGTGTGTGTACGCATGGGTACGTGTGTGCGTGTGTGTGTGTATGTACGTGTGTGCGTGCGTGTATGTACGTGTGTGTGTGTGTGTGTGCGTGTGTACGCATGGGTACGTGTGTGCGTGTGTGTGCGTGCGTGTGTGTGTATGTATGTACGTACGTATGTACGTGTGTGTGTGCGTGTGTATGTACGTGTGTGCGTGTGTGTATGTACGTGTGTGTGTGCGTGCGTGCGTGTATGTACGTGTGTGTGTGTGTGTGTATGTACGTGTGTGTGCGTGTGTGTGTGTGTGTGTGTGTACTGTGTACGCATGGGTGCGTGCGGTTGTGTGCGTGCGTGTGTGCGTGTGTATGTGATGTAGTGTGCATATAGCGGCAGTACACACCTCCATATGAGGAAACAGGAGAGATCTGGAGGGGGTAATGGTGGCTGGAGCTGACTGAGTGCTCCTCATCCTCAGTAATCACTTCGATGGTCTGGCACACATCCGGCAGGTCACTGATGATCAGCTGCTCATCCGGAGAGCTGCCCCCAGCACTGCGGTAGGGTTCTGGGGGGACACACCAATGAGCACCAGGGTGTCAAATTAACACCCGCCACCAGCCAAATGCTGGTCAAATTGTGACTGGAAAGATTTTCTACTCTAGCAGTCATTTGACAGGTCACCAACTAGTTTGTGTTATATTGTAGCAGGTAAAGTGGCTGTTAAAATATTGAAAATGCTGGAAATTTTTCGAAAAGTTAATTTCATGCCCTGATGAGAACACACACACAAACGTCTGCACATACATTACCCTTTAACATAACACATACATACACACGCTAACCCTCCCACACACACACACACAGACACACACACACACACACACACACACACACACACACACACACACACACACACACGCACGCACAAACTATTTTCATTACCCACGATTCACTGCTAATAATCTTGCAGCACTACTAATCACAGCACGTGAGCGTGTGACAGTCAGAAGTGAGTATTAGTGAGTAGCGACAATAGTGGATTTGTGAACGGCGACGGTGTGGATTATTGGCGAGCAGCGGCCGAATGCCACGGTGTAGTGCCGGCGTGCTGACTCACCCGCGGTTGCGTTTCCCAGTGATGAGCCCCCTTTGTCCATCAGGTCTGTGGAGAGGAACAGAAACTAGTCAAGGGCGTGAGAATGTTTCTATGGCAATGCAGCAATTTTAGGCTAAGAACACGTTCCGTTAAGCAATTTTGGGGATACAAAAGGAGTAAATTTGCCAGTAGGAGGCGGCAGACAGACGCAATATTGTTGTCTGGGCTTCAGTACACTTGAACGTGCTACAATTTGGTCTTTTCTTCCTCGTTGCTTTTTTGTCATATTAATATCATTTGTTTGTGGGTATCATAATACAGAAAGGATGAGATAAACTGAAACTGTTTATGTGGCTTTCCCTTATCCTCCCAGAATGCCACACAGCCCATAATGCACTGGGATTCTTGACCAAACCCAACCGATAACTAGGCCATCACATTCGGTAAAGGGATGTGCACATTCTCAGAAATACCCATTCATTGTTTGCCATTATCCATTCCGAAAAGTCTTTTTAGTCCCAGTTGTGCAATCATTAAAGCAGGATTTCCACTCAAGGATCTCTGTGATGCATGACTCCTTCTTTTTGGCCAAGGGCCCCCAGCTCTGTAACTTCAGTACGCACACACACAAGTACACACACACACACACACACACACACACAAACACTACTCCACTCACTGAATGAAAAGTGCCATCCATCATATACTAATGTTGTTTGACTCCCTTACGCTGGTCTTCTGTGGCAGGAAGAGATAAGCCCTCAGATGCCCCTGACCCTCTGTTAACCCCGGTAACCACAACAACCAGCACCCCCCCCCCCCCCCCCCCCCCCCACGCATCCCCTTCCTCCTCTGTACAACCCAGGCCCCAGTGGAGGCCTGATAAAGACTATGCTCGTTTGTGCTAATGGCAGGTCTCCCCCTCCACTCCCCGTAAATTAGCCTGACACTGAGGGGCAGAGAGTGAGGTCTGTTCAGCGTCAGCCCCCCCGTCTACAAAGAAGCCTGGAGCCAGAAAAACAAACCTGAGCGAGCGGGGGGCCCGCTCGCTACGCCCGGCGACAGCAGAACAGCAGATGAAGCTCCGCCGATAAGAATCGTACGCCGCGGAATCCCCGCCGCCATTTTGAAACGATTGCTCAACGCAGGTCAGGACAGCGCCGAATGTTTTTTTTTCTTCCTTCAGGATCAAAGGTGGAGAGGGGGGGAGGAGAAAGGGGGTGTTTACCTGTCAGTACTGTACTGTCTGCCATGCCCTCCAACTTCACCACCATTACTCCGTGGCTTTCCGCAACCCTGCGGTCCAAAGGTCCCCGGCGCTCCACCTGTGGGAGGTGGAGGGGCGGTAGTTAGTCTCCTGATCCGAACGCACTCCTCACCTCCGCTTTCACACCATATACAATACACTGCATATAATACAAAGTAAAATAGGGTGGGTGGAGGGGGACAGATGACAATAAATAAAGACTTCAGATTTGAATCGCTCCCTTTTTCTCTGTGAGGAAATGACACGGCACTTTCTCTCATAAACCGAAGGGTAAAATTCTTCAGGATAGAAGGACATTCTCAAAGGCAGGCGAGCCTCGAAATGGCTGCGTCCCAATATTCTTCACTCCCCACCTCCTTTCCTCTCCTACCTGGAAGTATGCAAAACCGCCTGAACGTTTCGGGTACAAGTATTTACATGTACAGCATACAATGTACCTGACATTGCGGTTTGCGTGAAGACATTAATTCATATGTAACCATTAATGGGGCAGTGTAGTATAATGGTTAAGGAACTGGCCTTGTAACCGAAAGGTTGCAGGTTCGATCCCCAGGTAGGGCACTGCCATTGTACCCTCGAGCAAGGTACCTAACCTGAATTGCTTCAGTATATATCCAGCTGTATAAATGGATAATATGTAAAGACAAATGCTAAAAAGTCGCTCAGGATAAGAGCGTCTGCTAAATACCTATAATGTAATGTAATTAATACGTAATTAAGATGTAATCAGCAGCGTTAGATTAAAACACGAAGAGAGGAGGTGGTAGTGGAGGAAAGGAGGGTGCATTTTTCCAGTATTGGGACGCACCCCTAAAGTTCTGTCGTCTTCAGAGAGGTTAAAGGTCAGGGCCAATAACCGTTTCCACTGCCGCAACCCTGAGTCAGAAAGAGAGAGAGAAAAGAAACAGCAGTACCTTGGATCTTTCTTCTTTTTCACCTCGTTTCTTTCCTGTAAAAAAATGGAAGGCATGCACTTCAGAAAAACACTGACTCGTTATGGAAACACAGAGGAAGTCCCAAACTTCCCCTACTCGAGTGAAAGCAGGGTCACACTCGCAGATTCTTCTGTTTACGGGGTGTCACAGAGGTCCACAAAGCAGCCTGCGCAAAGTGGCCAAAAAAAGCAACAAGACCATCGTGCACCAAAAAAACGATCTGCTGTTCCTCGTGGCCGAACAGGCTAACGAAACTCAGGCATGAAAAACTGAAATTTGTATACAAAAAAAAGATATGAATGTGCAAAAATGAATGTCACCTTGTAACGGGTTTCTCCATCCATTCCAGAGTTTGCCTTAATTCTGCTCCAGCTTAAATGAATGTCACCCTGTAACGGGTTTCTCCATCCATTCCAGAGTTTGCCTTAATTCTGCTCCAGCTTAAATGGTTGTCACCACAGTGCCTGGTACTATTCCTGGACCAAATTCTGTTTTAAAGGTCTGTGTTTACTATACTATATAAGGCACTATGCTTTGCCTCAAATCTGAACTTGCACAAAGGCTAAAAACAGAAAGCAATGATTTGCAAACCTTTTTGACCTGTATTCAATTGAAAACAGTACAGAGACAAGATATTTACTGTTTTATCTAATCAACTTTATTGTTTTTTGTAAATATACGCTCATTCAAAATTTTTTAATGCAGTGCCGTCTTGACAGGGAGGGGGATCCAAGCCCTGATTGGGTTAAGGTGTGGGGGAGGGGGGGGGAAAGGGGATCAAAGACTGGCTTATCTTTGATGTTGGTGGGGGTAAGTGAGTTTGAGAGAGACAGAGAGCGACAGAGATAGAGAGAAGGCGGGGGGGGGGGGGGTTACTTTACTTATATATATATCTAAATATTAGATATCCTACAGATCGAAGGTCATGGGTATTCAATATTGGTTTTCGGCCTTGCCCTTTACGAGATTTCTCCAGATTCTCTGAATCTTGTAATACTATTATGGACTGTAGATGGTGAAATCCCTAAATTCCTTGCAATCGTGCATTGAGAAACGTTGCACATAAACTGTTGGACTATTCGCTCATGCAGTTTTTCACAAAGTGCCTCGACCGATCCTTGCCTCGAACCCCCCTATTTACAGTACCTGTGTTTCAAACACAGCATTTACCTGTGTTTCAAACACAGTATTTACAGTACCTGTGTTTCAAACACAGCATTTCCCTGTGTTTCAAACACAGCATTTACAGTACCTGTATTTCAGACAGTGTTTTCCACAGCTTTTCAGACAGTGTTTCAGAGGCGGCCATTTTGGTCACGGTGTGTACCTCTTTTGCTTGGTCGCTCGCTTAGCGACAGCATCCTGTAAACTCTGAAGGCGTTGGTACCCTTCTTCATACTCTTGTCCTTCACTTCCTCAATGTCAGGCAGCGAGTTCATGGCACAGCGGAAGTTAGCTTTCCACGTCTTGGGATCTGCCTTGTCCACTCCGGGCTGAAATTTTCCTAAAATAAAATCATGAAAACAGTCAGATCAAAGGAAAATAAAAATAAACCAAGATACGTTACAACATTTGTATTCATTATTACATTTAGAGTATAACTATATTTCTGTGGCCTTGTATGTGTGCCCCGAATGGGATGACCTCAGTGTCCCTATACTGTGACTTGCTTGTTGCAGATGAGAGATTGTGCCCCCAAGAAGAACACTCCCAAAAGCAGCGCAACGGCCTGTGACAGACGGGAAGGAGAGGTGATGGATGGATTAAGGCCCATAGTTCTGTTTGCGGCTCAGTACATAACCATGATTTACATAACTATGAGTACAAAACTAGGACTACATAACTATCAGAACATTATAACTGTGAGTGCATAACTATGAGTACAGAACTAGGACTACATAACTGTGAGTACAAAACTAGGACTACATAACTATCAGAACATTATAACTGTGAGTGCATAACTATGAGTACAGAACTAGGACTACATAACTGTGAGTACAAAACTAGGACTACATAACTATCAGAACATTATAACTATGAATACATAACTATGAGTACAGAACTAGGACTACATAACTATCAGAACATAGTGGGCCCTATCTTACAGCCGGGGCTAGGCGGCGCTAACCCAAACGCAAGTGTCTTTGCTATCTTACACCCGGTGCATGGCTCATTATAGTGCCCAGCACTCACGTCACTCCGTGATCTTGCGCCAATAGAAAGTGGGTGGACTGGGTGGATTGGTCTTAAGGTGTGGTCAGGATAATTTTTGGCGTATTGCTATCTTGACCCAGCAGAAAGTGCTTGCACTAAAACCACCACAAACCTGGTCTAAAGTCATGTGGCAGTTGTTGTATAACTATGAATACATAACTATGAGCACAGAAATAGGACTACATAACTATCAGAACATTATAACTATGAATACATAACTATGAGCACAGAACTAGGACTACATAACTATCAGAACATTATAACTATGAATACATAACAGAACATTATAACTATGAATACATAACTATGAGTACAGAACTACCTGTCACAGACTGAGGGGCAGGCAGCATGGTGGGTGGATGAGGAGGGTCTGGCGCAGTTTAATACTATGACCCTTATGATACAGTATGTATCTTCATGTATACATGCATATCTATGTTTGTGTGCATGCACAGATGTGATTATTATGATTATCTATGCATGTATGTGCAAGCGTCTATGTACATAGGCATGTATGTGCACTGTGCCTGTGCAAGTAACCGCTAACTATAGCAATTCTACATGCTCAGAAACACTGTTGAAAGCATGAGCCTCTTGGTACCTGTGTGAATGGCCCAGTTTCTGAACAAAGGTGCATCCTTCTCCACGTCCCAGCCATGTCGAGCCGCGTGCATCCAGGGGATCTGAAATATCCTCTTTTCCTGTGGAAAAGGAGAGCACGCGACCCAAACAAGCCTGTTACATTTTGGGCATTTGGCTCTTATCCAGAGGGACTTACACGGCACACATTCTTCACATACAATCCATATATCCAGCTGGATATTTTACTGAAGCAATTGAGGTTAAGTACGTTACTCAAGGGCAAAACTGCAGAGCCTCACCTGGGAATTCAGCCCATGACCTCAGAGTTACAAGCCCAGTTCACTAACCATTATGGTCCCCTGGCACTCACGTAAGCACACGTACACACAAAGACACACATACTCACAACATATGTACGTACCAGTGGCGGCTCCTGAGCTGAAAATTGAGGAGGCAGAAAACTTCCATTTAAACTGATTATTGGACCTAATCTTTTTTTCAATCATTTTCCTTGATTAACAAGTGTGCCAATGATCTGAATAATCAATTTGCAGGTGAAGACAACACAGCTTCATTCTTCACATCATGTTAGGGAGATTAAACGGAAAAGTACACTTTACGAAAAAAGCACAACCTGCAATAAAAATAATCTAACAAAAGCTGAGCTTTAAGATTGTTTCATTTCCATGAATATTTTCGGAATTAGAGTGCGGAGAATGAAGAGCAGATGTATCCACAATTATAATGTGCATATAAAATGTGCACAATTTTGCGATGCAAGTTAAAAGAATTTAATTTGCCTAATAGCCTAATTGAGGAGAACTGGCTACATTTGATGGCGATGAGTAATTTGTGAATTAAACGCTGATGTGGCCTATTGTTAATCAAGGAAACTGATTGAAAAATGATTGAGACCAATAATCAGTTCAAGGGGAAGTTTTCTGCCTCCACAATTGCCAGCTCAGGAGCCGCCACTGGTGCATACATACGCTCGCACGCACGCACGCACGCCACTCAACACACGCAAAAATACACTTTTGCCACAATACAGGATATGGACCATTGTAGCATTAAACAAAGGTTCTGTGTAGCTCATGCTAAAGGTGGTGTTCATCACATGGATTCTCATTTATCAGCTGTACCTTAACCCTGGGACTGCCTGAACTTAGCCCACCTGAACTCCACGAATGCGCTAGAATCTCCTCCACATGAGAACTTTCCCAAAAAATTCCCAAGAGCATCAAACTCCACAAGAGCCATTTACGATGAGTTCAATGAGCAAGTTTTCTCGAATCTGACTGCCACTGTCTGCATTTCTGACGTAGTGCTCTTCATAATCATGGGCGGGCCACAACGGATGCACCAGATAGCTAACACGACACACTGCATGGTAATTCCTTCAGAGAGAGACTACATTTTCCCTGATTTCAGTGACTGGCACAAGGGCTCACACTGGGATCGTAAACGCTGAGAGTCCAGACTTCTCTAAACATAAACCCCTGCCTGCGAGGAACACACAAATGGGTAATGAGCCGAAAACCTGCAGATGGAACAAAAACCAGGAATCTCACAGGGGGCTCTCCAGTCTGCGTTGGGTAACCCTGATATAGGCTGTTTAATGCAGGTACTCTGTACGAGAGGAACTCCACTGTGACCCTTTTTTACATGTTGACCTCCCTTGAGCTCGGAGTGAACTGGGGTCCACCTTCTAAGTGTGTTAAAGGAAACAATCTGTACATCCAAATAAAATATCACAAGTAGCCCTATATTGTGCTACAGACTATAAAAATTGCACTCAAAACAGACTGGCTTATGTAAGAAACTAAAAGTGGATCATTAGCTCAATTACACAACACAACAATCCTCACAAAAGTACACTCAGTGCTCAGTGGTATCACTGCAAAAAATGTCTGTCTTAACAAGTGTTTTAGTCTTGTAATGAGACTTAAAATCTTATTTTTTTTCTCTAAAGTGGAAAATATTTGCTTGTTTTAAGTTACTTTTTGGTTTGCAAGTAAAATTATCTTACCCCACTGGCAAACTTTTTGTCTTATTTAGCAAAAAAGTAACGGAAATAAGATTTAAAAAAATAAAAGTCTAAATATAAGATGAAAATGCTTGTTAAGATTTGGTTTTTGCAGTGAAACGCAACGCAACACAGGAAGAGCCATCATTACTGGTGCACCTACCCTGTTGACCCACTTCAGCCCTGGTATCAGGCCATGGTCGATCTGCTCCTCCAACCACGGCCTCATGCGCATCCTCTCCACGGGCATGGTGGCCTAAGCACAGAAACACAGGGTCACTCCTGTGTACAGTGGTGTCTGTAAAAGCACAGGGTCACTCCTGTGTACAGTGGTGTCTGTAAAAGCACAGGGTCACTCCTGTGTACAGCGGTGTCGGTAGAAGCACAGGGTCACTCCTCTGTACAGTGGGGTCTGTAGAAGCACAGGGTCACTCCTCTGTACAGTGGTGTCTGTAGAAGCACAGGGTCACTCCTCTGTACAGTGGTGTCTGTAGAAGCACAGGGTCACTTCTGTACAGTGGTGTCTGTAGAAGCACAGGGTCACTCCTGTGTACAGCGGTGTCTGTAGAAGCACAGGGTCACTCCTCTGTACAGTGGTGTCTGTAAAAGCACAGGGTCACTACTGTGTACAGCGGTGTCTGTAGAAGCACAGGGTCACTCCTCTGTACAGTGGTGTCTGTAGAAGCACAGGGTCACTCCTGTGTACAGCGGTGTCTGTAGAAGCACAGGGTCACTCCTCTGTACAGTGGTGTCTGTAGAAGCACAGGGTCACTACTGTGTACAGCGGTGTCTGTAGAAGCACAGGGTCACTCCTCTGTACAGTGGTGTCTGTAGAAGCACAGGGACACTCCTGTGTACAGCGGTGTCTGTAGCATCTATAGCATTCATTTCACCAGCACTTGTCAATCTACACATGCTAAACCTCCCTCCTCCCCACAGACTGATCAATGCCCTAGACACTTAGCTGTACCAGGTGCACAGGTGGCCTGCTTTCTGGTAAACACTTACATGCCCGTCGATGGTTTCTTCTTAGCGGAAATACACTAGAATATTAACATTAACATAATTAAATAACTATACATCTGTGTGTGTGTGCATATGCATCACATATTTGCAATGAAAGGAATTGTCACATACTGTAAATATTTATTGAAGGATATGGGGTTTGGCAATTCGCTCATAGTAAAAGCTCAAACTGATTAGTATTAAGAAGACCTTCATTTTTCTTACTTATGGTTGTTGTATTGCTTTATTTCCTGCTTATATCTCAGTCTCATGTGTTCAGTCTCATGTGTGCTCTTATGTGCTTGTGATTTCTTCAGGTGGCAGATATTAACAGAAGCCTACACCGCAAAAACTTTTATCCCATTTTAGTCAGCTGGACTTACCTTTTTTTAGTTGATTTGATGAGACAGTTATTGTAAGTTAAGAGAAATTGAAATATTAAGCTTGCACAACTCACATTATTGAAACTTTAACTTTCAAGTTAGTCAAACCCTTTAAGCTGTTAATGTGTGCAGATTGACTGCCCTTTCCCTTGAAATCATTACGCAAAGCAAGTTAGGCAACATGTAGAAATTATATTATTCATTTATAGAATGAGTTCAATAAAAATGAAATAAAAACACCAAGTTGTCTCAGCAGGATGTAGGTCACCTTTTTCAATGAATCTTACTCTCTTTTTCATTTTGAGTTCACCTATTAGAATTTGATCGGTGAACAATAATTTGAACATCAAGTTGTTATGAATAATCTTCCAACACAATTTAGTATAAACCTGTCCATGCCTGGTCCATGAACAGAGAGCATGATTGACAGCCCCTGCTGGTTGAACCCGTGCATGTTGCCCTGTCTTGCGCGCCTCAGGTTCGGCCACAGACTTGGACTTGACACATGAGGTGCTTACTGGCGTTATGACACATTCGGATAAAATATGTATTATAGATTAGAACCAATCAATGCAATTGGTTGGTTTGATCAATCAGTAAATTAGAATACAATCAATTGCCAAATAATTACATTTTTGGCTAGCGATGCATGCCAGCTTGATAGCTACTAGTACTAAGCTAACGTAAGGTGGGTTAGGGTTAAACAGTGAATCTGTAATTTAAAGAAACCATTTTTAATATAGTGAATGGACATTTGAGCAACAAAAAGTTATATATCATACCCTATATACAGTACAGTGCAGTCCAAAGTATTTGGACAGTGACACATTTTTTGTTGTTTTAGCTCTGTACTCCAGCACATTGACTATGAGGTTAAAGCGCAGACTTTCAGCTTTAATTTGAGGGTGTTTACATTCATATCAGCTGAACCGTGTAGCAATTGTAGCCCTTTTTATATTGTCCCTCCATTTTAGAGGACCAAAAGTAATTGGACAAATTAACATAAACTCTAATAAAGTCATCATGATTACTATTTGGTTGCATATCCTTTGCATGCCATGACTTCCTGATGTCTGTGACCAAAAAACATCATAAGACTCTTGATATCTTTTTTTCAGGAACTCTCACAAGCGATACTATAACCTCTCTGCATTTGAATTGATCTCTATGGGAATTTGGGGGGGGGGGGGTCTAGATTAAGCTGTACATTATGCTAGAACAGTATGGAACACATGTTTGGCTAAATGGCTGTAAGTCATCAAGGGTCTGAGGTATCAAACAAGCCTCAAACCATCACTCTGCTGCCAGATATGCAGTAGATGTGGATGGATCACTTTAAGAATTTCTTCTCCTGACTCATTTTCCTCTTGAACTCTATGGAAAAATAAGTCAGAAGAAGAAACCCCAAAGTGATCCATCCATCTGCATATTTTGTTTTAATGTCGTGTCTTACTGATCAACTGTAAATCATATAGCAACCTTCTACAGCAACCTGCTACTAATGCAAATAGTTGACATATGAATTGTAAGTTGAATCAAGCAATATGTGTCAGTTTCAGTAAATTTAAAGAGTTAACTGAATTTAAAGATAAGGTTAACTCCACATGATATTTTGTACAACAGACAACCTGAATTTCTTGGTCATAACAACCAAAAATGTATTTGCAACTAAATTACATGAATAGGAATTGTAAGCATCTACCATATCCTGGCAAGATAAGTTGTGGAACTGAACTATTTCATGCTAAAGTAGTTCAACCGAAAAACAACATTAACCTTATTTAACAGATCAAGGCACAACAAATTAAGTCTCTCTTTGTGGCTGGCCAAAATCATTTCTGTACTGAAATATCCACAGATAAAGATAACATATTGGTAGAGGTATACGTCTATCTTTTCTGCATTTTTGAATAAGTTACATAGACACGTAGGCGGAGCCAGCGAGGCAGAAACCAATGCTGCATCTGTTACTGTCGGGACACATCGTAGATCAAGTTAGCTATCATTGTCATTTTATTATAATGTCAGAAAATTCCATTGGCACGTTGTTTCCTAAAGATATTTTAGCAAAATAAACCAAACATGACTCGAGTGCTCTCCTTATGCGGTTACAAAGTGGACAAATGATTCAACTCAGAGACCTCCGGTATCATTCCCTCATCTGCCTTATTAAATCCCCCGGTAAGGAACCATGTCAACTAACATTACATTATGATCCATGACCATGAAAAGTAGACTACCATTAGCGAGCTGACCAGATCGAACGGTTTCATTTTGAGCATTCGATTACAGAAGCAATGTTAACATCATTTTCTGGACTAGTGCGCTAGCTGTTGTTAGCCACGGCTTCTTGGCATTAAAGAAAGGCGTTAAATCTGTTTGCCATGCAGTAGCTAAGGCACACATCAGCTTTTTGCCATTTTGAAAATTGCAATGTTTTTAATATATTTACTAGATTTTGTCGTAGGTGGAAGGCTTTCTGTTTTGAACCTGAATACACGGCCGGATCCGTAGCTGAATGCACTGCCAATCCGTAGATAAATGAAGGGCTGTTTTCCTAAAGGAATGGCCGTATTTCTCCCGTTTTTTCTAGAGACTCCAGCTAATGGTGGTAGTATTTTTTCAGTAGAACTGTTACATTAGTGACTAACTTGCCAGCGAGTAACGTGGCTTCTCTAGACTCAAAACTAGCCCAAAATATATTTTTAACCGAAACCAACGTATTTTAAATAGAAATAGAAATCATCATATATTTACTTTTTTAAATAAGTGTGTGCTTTGCGCCTTCTCATTTTTACCCGTGACTGCCCCTTGAAAGTAGCCCAATTTAGCTGGAAAACCGTGGACATGCCCAGCCCAGTCCCTCGGCCTCTGCTCCGGTAACGTTATTCAGTGGGTGTGGCAACCTGTTGTCTGACATCGCCCATAAACTATAAGCACTATAAGGCCATTGTAGTTCACAGTAAAGCAGGTACCTGTTACATGCACAGTAGTTTGGGGCTATATCTCTGCTCTCACTACAGGTAGAAAGTTGGCTGAGAGCTCATTTTAATCAGGAGGAGAGCTACTTTTCTACAAACATCATTTTTGGGTGAAACTACCTTTTAAGTGTACTTATTCCATGGTTGTGAGAAATGAAAAAAGTTTTAAAATATTTGTCGTCTAAAATAAATTTTTAAGTCCAAATAATTTGAAATAAACACTTTTGTCGATTAACTGCATGGCTGCCTCGACAAGATAGAATAAACTAAAAGCTATGTATTTAGACAACTTAACTGAGTCAAAGCAACTTGACTAAGTTGGGTCTACAAATAGCCAAATTTTTGCAGTGCATTTAGTGGATGTCAAAAACCCATACATTTCTTTTCATTAACACACCTTTACTGTTTCGTCTTACATAAGAGCTTATCAACTTGCTAGCTGCAATTAAGGCCTGATTACACTGAAAACATGTTATATGTAAAGTACTCTAAAATCTGAAGAGTCACTCCATTGTTTTTTGAGGCGTACGTTTTCAATGATCTGCTAACCTTGATAAACTTGAGCATCATTTTCAGGTTTTTACATTTATTTCAACTTGCATTTTGTTACATGTGCGTTGGCATGAGCGCGTCTGCGTGTGTTTTTTTTTTCTGCAGCTGTCAACCACAACACAAAAAAAACGAATCCCAATTTTCTTCATTCCCCAATCTGGAATACCCAAATCATAACTAGACCCAATCCCAACTTTGTAGCGTCCACCATCTGTTGGTGAGGCGAGGGCACAGAAGAGCGCAGGTAGCCTCCAAAACATGCCTTCCTAGTTCTGCAATAACAAGGCCAATCATGCACTTCCCTAAGGGACTATGGAGTGAGTCACTGCACTGAGAACAAATGTATGATATTTCCAGCACAAAAAAGTTTCTTTAAATTAAAGCAAAAAGAGCACGCGTGTGCCCGTGTATTATGCTGAAAGAGGCACAGAGAGATAAACCGCCGTACATCAGGTGAGGGTCTGTTTAATTCAGGGGGCACTGAGATTCCTTTGCTACAAGGAAAAATATTGTACAACATTTGAAGTTTCGGCTTTTTTGGAAGAGAGATCCTGAGACAGTCTAACTTGGGCAGTCCAAACGTAGGAGTACTCCAACACGGCTTAACTAAATCAATGTAAAGTCTACAATTAACACCATTCAGAGCCAAGTAAACCACTGTCACTTCTCAAAAGAGAACTGCTTTTCCCTCCATTTATGGATGTCTGTGGTAAAGAATCCAAAAAGAAAGTGCATTTCTTTCTCTGCTTGGCAAATTACAAATCTACATTGGCTTTGCTTAGAATGGGAGACATATAATAGTTCCTTTGTCTATACAACAAACATAAACTGATCTTTGTTTTACTGGATTTATTTTAAATAGTTTTAAAATTATTACCTATAACCTTTCAACTGTTTTTTGTGGGAAGAAGACTCGTTTAGAACTAGTTAACAGAACAAACTTATAAACTCAATGTGTGAGTTGTCACAGGCTTAACTTGGGGCGGCCAGCGTAGACTGCGAGCACCATGGAAACGCAGCGTGGTGCTGCACGGGGCAGATATGCAGACAGAACCCAGAGCCTGGATCACGGATCCCCAGCTGACCGCTGCCGTCACGGCTAGCTGAAATACCCCTATTGGGGTGGCGGCTATCAGCAATGTGCTGCCTCTGTTGGATGACCTCCCAGAACTAAGCTGTCTGACAGAGCCCTCTGAAAAGGTCCTTCTAGGACAGCCTGGTGTTCCTCTTTCTCGCGATCCCCTAGGGTCCCGAGAAACCATCGAACAGCACTGTAAATAAGCCTCTTGAATGTATTTTTGCATTTACACATTCCATGAAAATCCATGTGTGATCATTGTTAGTCACCACCAACTCATTAAATACGCTATAATTCAAGCAAATGTTTGTCTGATGGACCTTTGCTTTTGTGCTGTGTAAACTGTGTTTATTGTTATAGGGCTATAGTGTTTGTAGAGGTCACTGTTAGGCTCTAAATGTACTTTTACACAAGTACATTGCCCTATATTTGGTAGGCATTTACCAGTACAATATGCAACCATAACAGAAAGGATCCACACTGCAGATGCTTTGTGTTGTGGTTGCCTTCACACCCTGTACAAGAACATCTTACATTCAAAATGCACATGTGAGGAACATGCTATGGTCTGGCATGCTATGTGTCTTTGATCTGCCGATCTAACTTGCTATACTGCACACTGTATCGTGGGCACAGATAAACAGTGGGACCAAGATATATCACTGCACGCTGAAACCTCTCACCTTTCCTGCCTGCATGGAAACATCAAGCAAGGCCATATGTCTATGTCAGAGCAGTGTCTTAACGGGTGTCATTGGCACAGATTAAAAGATACACGAACAAGATATTACAAATAATTTGAATTATATAGACTACAAGTGCATGTATTTGAACTGAACACTGAGAACAATTTTTCACAACACTAAAGCAATTTACACTCGTGGGATTATTGTAGTAAAATATAAGTGCACTGCAGAATTGGTATGCTATAAAGTATAGTTACATAACAGAATGCTTGAGGGTTGGATTTGGGGTTAGATGAGTTGAGGCTAAAGAAACACTTGGGTTTAGATAACGTGGTTAAACAGAAAACCGCTCTACACCATTAACTAAAAATAAGTGTGTAGGATATATAAACTCTGCACTATTAACATAAAATACAATTTCTTTACGTTGACGAACTTGAAAGGGTCATCCTCTCATTTTCATTTAATCGCTTTTCAATAAAACTCCACGGCTATAGGCTACTGTATATTCCACTGAATATCCAGAGTTGAAATATAACAGTAGTTTTTTTAATCATTATTAAGTAACCAAGAGTATCCGCCAATAGGTTTAATCGTCATTATGAAGGTTTTTACTAAATCAGCACCAGGAACACGAACCTCACTAGTAGCCTACGACTGTAAATTTTTCATGCAGGTTTGCAGACTACATGTAGAAAGAACACGTTCCTGACTGTTCTGGGTTCCGATTGGTTGGTTGCGTGCTTTCGAGCTCAGTCATTGGTCCCGGGAACCGTCATTAATCTAACAGCACGCTTGTGTGTATCACGTATGTGGACTGTGGAGTGTTCGCTGCAGTTGGGGAAAAGGAACCGAGAGCCTACTAGAGTCCTTTCACACCAACAGAAAAGCGAGAAGTTGCCGAGCCATATGCACACTAGTAAAGTCTGAAGTGGCCAAAGAATATCGCAGGACCTTTTTTCAAAATACACCTGCCAGACTTTATTCTGGAACTGGGATACGCGAAAATGTAACGCATAGTATCGGAAAAGATAACGTCATATGTAGGCTACCAGAACATAAAATAGCCTCCATGTAACAAAAGTATCACGCGTGGTTCCGGTAAAGAGACCAATCTCAATATGCAACACATGCTAAAACCATTTTTACAAACGTTAGACTCCCATGTAAACCAAACAAGAAATATAAAATAAAGGTATTCACCTCCTCCCCCACCCTTAACCCATTGCGCTTCATCCTGGCAAATACTGTAATGACGTTTCAGATTACACTCGTTAAGCTACATTACTTATTTAAAAAACACGAATTGAAAGCAACGTAATAGGCTATTTATGTACACACTGTATTGTATTGTATTTAACCTTGTTTCTGTACTTGCAATAAGAAAGTAGGCATATTCCGTTTTAATTCTTCAGGGGGAAAAAAGTCACGCTGTCAAGTGACACAGCTGGCTAAGTTCAGGGAGTAGTAGCTCAATAATTAGCAATGCAACCAATATCTCAATCCAAAAGTGAAATTAAACTCCAGTCTCCCTCCGGCTTCCACATGATCCAAACATTCCTACGGTGTAAATACTCATTTCCAATACCAACTGTACTTCCTGTTCATTTAAACTGAATCGTTATACAAAAAAATACACGAGAAAACGTCGTTACCTGTGATTAAAAAAGATCCAATTCGCCCTCAATAGATAGGCTATCCAAATGTAATGATCCTCTTGCAATTGCTGAAAAGTTAATCGTTGGTCAAATTTGTGGTCGTGCGTAACAAAAACGAAAACTTAACTTACACCCCTCAACTGACCAGATCGAAAGCAAAACAAGAAGAGGAAACGGAGTGGTCCGGAATCCCCCTCCCGATCTGTTTGTTTCGCGACTGCCTGAAACCGGAGGGCGTTGTGCAAGAAACCACGGAAGTGTGCAACTCAATCTCATTGGTCCGCAGCTCTGCATTGGTCCGCAGCCCTGCTCACGTCATTTCTCGAAAACTGAATTTCATTTTCACTTCCCTGTAGTTCGAAGCGTTATTTGGGTCGGGTAGAGGAAACTGAGTTTGGTCCAAAAGCAGGCAATGATTCATATAGTCGATTGTGCAGTCTGTGCCATTTACAACTGTTTGTTCAAGCCACTACCAGTGCCCGTGAGGTGTAAATGAGTTTGTGTAGAAAACCATGTCTAGCCTGTAAGTAATTTTTTAGCTTGTAAGAATTGGGCGGTGGCTATCCTATAGGTTACAATGCAGGCTACAGTAGCCAATTAGGTATAATTTTCTTCAATTAAAATTGTATAATTTATTATTGTATAATTCAATCGCGAGGTGTTTTCATTGTTAAAATTGATGGTTTCCTAATGGTTTATTAGTAGCCTACATGTTATTTTTAGCATTAGGTACTGGGAAATGCAGGTGCTCTAAAAGCCAAGTTACTAGATTAAATAATATATAATCGGAATGAAATTCTTCTTCTTCTTCTTCTTCTTCTTATTATTATTACTACAGTGACTTCTATTCCGAACGATACATGTTCGCTCATGTTCTTTATGGTGTAAGATCACAAAGTGATTCGAATGCAATGTAACACTCACTACTGATAAGTGAAAGCAATGGAGTTATAGAACACTGACTGAAAAAAAAACATTCCAAAAAACATAGACTACTATTCAAATGGTTAAATCGCACAGATAGCCAGATTCCGTCAATAATGGATCAGACCTAGGCCTAATAGCTAGTTGGGCGTTATACACGTTCACTATGGCCTATATGATCAACATCCCGTGTGCTAATTATCTGTTGCTTCGGCTACTGGGCTACTGAAGCAGAAACCGCAGTCGCTATGTTTGCTTTGAATTTAAAGGTGTATAACAAATGTGTTAATTAAGCCTTACCCATAGACCTTTCTCAAGTCTCCAGTTATGGTTATTTACCTGTGTCTACTGTCTAGTAGCCTACGCTTGTGACGTAGGCACATAGCTGAGGGCCTACGTCTCACTTATTAAATCTCTATAGCTAAAATACAGACACATGCCCTTGAGTTTAAAGGCATATATCCACTCTGGATTAATAGAAAACAATAAATTAATGTTGCCAAGAAAACGGATGCAATTCACGCATAGGCTAGCTAAGTGGAGTTCCAAGTAGGCTACTGAAATCACTACATCTGCGTCTCTGTGCGGGTCCCGATCGACCGTGATTCTGCTCTGACGTTTTAAAAACCCAAATGGACAGAACTGTCAGAAGTGCTCCTACGCGAGGACCTTCTTGCCAACCAATTACCCATTAAAAAACAAAAACATCCTGGTGGTCTGGTGCTGAAGGTACTGTAGCCTAGTTTGTTGTTTGATAAATGAGTCAGCGATTTTTAGAACGCAAGCCAAGAGAAAGAGCGACAGATATTTAATTAAAATAGGCTACTTACACTGGAATTAGCCTACACAACATTAGCCTAGGACGCAATCTAACAACCACCAAGTTGCCTTCAGGTAAGGGAATGTTTGACAGCTGCCATTGGAATGTAGGCTAGGCCTACAACACAAATAAGCCACATTATAACTAGTTGGCTTTCATTTTGTTTCGATGCACGTCGTGGTTGCATGTAGGCCTACGACTCACACGGTAGCCTACTTTAAGGGGTAAGGAACATTCTTCTCCGTCATACGATGTGGTGTGGAACAGCTTTTTACATGCCCGAGAACGACGGCAATGTCACAAGAGGGTAAATTGCTTTCACTAGGCTAAAGTATTAACTATGACTTGTTTTAAAACTTTTTATTACGGTTTAAACAACGTATAATTAGACATCATGTTGCCTGATAATATTAGAATAGGTCCTAGTGTGTTCGTGCAAGTTCCATAACTGAAATTAATCCGTAAACCAATTTACAGCACTTTAGAATAGTATTAAAAGGAACATACACCATCTTACAAAGTTACGTCTATTAATTAATGCGCCCATTTAATAATACCATATACCAAATAAACTTATTATCCTTGAAGAATAATAGCAAATTATAGTGCGGACAACAGCGACATCTGCTGGCCAGGATATGTGGCTCCCTGCTTTGCGCTGTGTAAATTTGAAGGCACACTCCTGTACAAACCATAGGTACAAACTCAAGGTCGTCTCAATTAAAAAATATGGATTTAAAGGGCTAGTAGGCTATATAATGTCTATGCATATTAAATATTATCACACAGTTCATGTTACTTATGTCAAGTTAGACCTGTGATCATATAAGGTAACATTAAATGTTTTAGACCAGAATTCCCTAGTGCCATTCTTCGCAAAACCTCTCAGTTGGTTCTCACAAAAATCCAAACTGGTTGACGTTTTCTCAAATGAGGGCCAAAATGTCCTCTGCAATCCCTGGAACGAGACTCACTCTGCAGCAACTCACCATCTAACTGAAATCTGTTGGAATGAATCTAATATAACATTTCAGGTAGTGAACAAAAAAATGGAAGCACCAATGTAAAGTCACTTAACGGGGTCAGCAGGGCCTGTATGCACCACTATCTACGTCTGGAGTCCTGAGGTAGGAAAACCTTCAAAAATCATTGAGGTAAAAAAAAAAAAAGGGTAAAACTATAACAAAAATGAATACAGAAAAACTGGCCAATCGAAGAAGCGTACAAATAACGCAAGATTTCAACAAGCAAAAACACCAGCGCAAATAAACAGCAACATTAGTTATACAGTTGAAGTCGGAAGTTTACATACACTTAGGTCGAAGTCATTAAAACTAATTTTTAACTACTCCACAGATTTCATGTTAGCAAACTAGTGTTGGCAAGTCAGTTAGGACATCTACTTTGTGCATGACACAAGTAATTTTTCCAACAATTGTTTACAGACAGATTATTTCACTTTTAATTCACTATATCACAATTCCAGTGGGTCAGAAGTTTACATACACTAAGTTGACTGTGCCTTTAAACAGCTTGGAAAATTCCAGAAAATTATGTCATGGCTTTAGAAACTTGATAGGCTGATTGACATTATTTGAGTCAATTGGATGTGTACCTGTGGATGCATTTTACGGCCTACCTTTAAACTCAGTGCCTCTTTGCTTGACATCATGGGAAAATCAAAAGAAATCAGCCAAGACCTCAGAAAGAAAATTGTGGACCTCCACAAGTCTGGTTCATTCTTGGGAGCAATTTCCAAACACCTGAAGGTACCACGTTCTTCTGTACAAACAATAGTATGCAAGTATAAACACCATGGGACCACGTAGCCGTCATAGCGCTCAGGAAGGAGACGCGTTCTGTCTCCTAGAGATGAATGTGCTTTGGTGCGAAAAGTGCAAATCAATCCCAGAACAACAGCAAAGGACCTTGTGAAGATGCTGGAGGGAACAGGTGCAAAAGCATCTATATCCACAGTAAAACGAGACCTATATTGACATAACCTGAAAGGCTGCTCAGCAAGGAAGAAGCCACTACTCCAAAACCGCCATAAAAAAGTCAGACTACAGATTGCAACTGCACATGGGGACAAAGATCTTACTTTTTGGAGAAATGCTGTCTGGTCTGATGAAACAAAAATTGAACTGTTTGGCCATAATGACCATCGTTATGTTTGGAGGAAAAAGGGTGAGGCTTGCAAGCCGAAGAACACCATCCCAACCGTGAAGCACGGGGGTGGCAGCGTCATGTTGTGGGGGTGCTTTGCTGCAGGAGAGACTGGTGCACTTCATAAAATAGATGGCATCATGAGGAAGGAAAATTATGTGGATATATTGAAGCAACATCTCAAGACATCAGCCAGGAAGTTAAATCTTGGTCACAAATGGCTCTTCCAAATGGACAATGACCCAAAGCATACTTCCAAAGTTGTGGCAAAATGGCTTAAGGACAATAAAGTCAAGGTATTGGAGTGGCCATCACAAAGTCCTGACCTCAATCCAATCGAAAATTTGAGGGCAGAACTGAAAAAGCGTGTGCGAGCAAGGAGGCCTACAAACCTGATTCAGTTATCCCAGTTCTGTCAGGAGGAATGGGCCAAAATTCCAGCAACTTATTGTGAGAAGCTTGTGGACGGCTACCCGAAACGTTTGACCCAAGTTAAACAATTTAAAGGCAATGCTACAAAATACTAAGAGTGTATGTAAACTTCTGACCCACTGGGAATGTGATGAAAGAAATAAAAGCTGAAATAAATCATTCTCTCTACTATTATTCTGACATTTCACATTCTTGAAATAAAGTTGTGATCCTAACTGACCTAAGACAGGGAATGTTTACTAGGATTAAATGTCGGGAATTGTGAAAAACTGAGTTTAAATGGATTTGGCTAAGGTGTATGTAAACCTTCGATTTCAACTGTAGCTTGTAGAGAGAAATCAACTTGCTATGGAAGTTATGCAGTGGTTCCCTGTAAGAGCTTCACGCAACCAGACCGTCATGATTCTAACAGTAGCCTCTCAGCGCTAGACCATTTTACACACAATGCATCAGAACAGGCACAATTTTTCTAAGCCTTTTTCTCAAGCCATTTATACATCAGACAAAGACAGGGTGTGTGTGCAAGAAGAGACGGAAAGAGGGGAGGCCAGAGAAAGATGGAGGACACTTAGATTAGTCATTTAGACCGCTTTTATTCTTGTCAGGGTATTTAATGTATGGACTTAAGTGGGATACACACGTTGAATGATAATAAAAATGGGTTTCATTGTTCCCTTTGGTGCATGATTGGACACACACACTATATATCTTGCCAATGAAAAAACACTGAAACCAGTCATTTGGGCTATTATTTTAAAATATACAGATACGGTTCTAAAATTTGAACTCATTTGACATTAATCCATTGACTATGACACAAGTAAAATAATCACAAGAAAACGGGATTCCCTACAAAAATGTGTCCATTAAATATTGTTCCCTGCAAATTGTGTGACATCCAATTTTTTAAAATTATGTACGAAAAGTAGAAAAGAAGTGGTCTTTAAGATTGTCTCCCTGGGAAAAAATGTGTAAAATGTCTGAAAAAGTTGTTCTGTTGTGGTAAGAATTCCAGCATTTGTGGTTCAATTTTCACAGGAAAAAATAAATCCTAGGAAAGTCTTTGTGAAAAAGACTCCATGAGAAAATGTGTGACAAACTGGCACCAGAAGATATTAGCCCTGGATATAGTTGAATTATATGACCAACACAGACATCCATATAACCTATTAGCTCAATACTTGAACACTAAGCCCCAACGACCTAGGTTCCAAAGTGTTCAGAGCTAGCTCAGTGTACGTACACATGCAAAACCTAAATTACAATCCATCTCCTCAGAAGTTTAAACATGCCTGCCCCTCTCCCACACACACAAGACCCAGGCATCACCGTTTTTGATTGTTCAAATTTTCTCGAAACAGTAGATGGTACCTGCTGGCGACCAAAAGGCACAATCGGAGGAAGCGATTGCTGTGGTTTTATGACTGACTGAATACGTGCGCTTTATGAAAAGTGGTGGAATGAGGCAAAACTTCGGAACTTTCAGCAAAAAGGGTGGAGCCATCACCTGTGACATCAGAGACTCTGTTCTGAGCCAGTCAGAATGAGCTGCTGTGAAGAGTAAATTATTTTTAATTGCGGCCCTTCAAGCCGTGCCAATTCCGACACTAGTCTTTGCATGCTGTCACTTTGCTAGGTCTAGTCTTTCTGTGTGGGAAAGCAGAGATATTCAAAGCTCTTCTTCCACCCATTCCCTTAGCAGAGCGGACTCAAGAGTTCAGTAAATAATGCTTAGAATTAAAGTAACTGGCGGTCAAAAACTAGAGGCGTGTCAGGGGTGCAATAGACACACTGTGGCTCACCCATACTCAACAGCACAATCCATGCCCTTTGCTTAGTGCTTCAACAGCGAGTTGTGAATGATTGACTACCTGACTGACAGGACGACCAATTGCTCCAGTCCCTGAGACGCATCTAGTGGTGAAACCCCGCCCCCCCCCCCCTTTTTTGTAAACAGGTACTAATCAAGAACGCAAGCAAATTTTTTTTTTTTTTGTTGTTTTTTTTGAATGAAGCAAAAATGGATGCAAAGCCAAGCCAATAACACACAGCTCTAGCTCTGTGAAAGAGTACTCTTTCATTGGCTTGTTCCTTCGATTAAAAACAAAGCGAAAGATTCTCTCACAGCACTTTCTGTTCCATTCTGCACCACTGCTCTCGTTATTAGACCCCTGCTATAGCACTGGTGCAAAGCAGATGTTGACCCTGGGGCACCTTTATGCTGATGCAAATTTATATACATTCTAATGAGCGTGTTGGCGCCATTGCTGTAATAGCGGTACTAGATACGGAGCACGAGCAGTACGGCCTGAAAACACAAGAGCGCAGCCTCTCCCATGTACTGTGTGATAACGGAATCCCCCCAATGAACCCTGCGAGGCTTCATGCTACATTCCCTTTTAGTGCAGACAAGTGTTGGTTGGAGTGTAGAAACTGCACCGTGTTTGTTTCTCCACAGTGCACACGGTCCCGAAGGCGTGCCGGAGAATGACAACGTCCTGCTTTTAGATGCAGACAAACGAAACATCGATCCTACTCCCTTCCCGATACCCACCGATTGCTACAACACTATTTACTACATGAAAATAAAAAAAGTATTCACATTTTTTCATTGCTTTGTGAAATGGGTTTTTCAGCACAATGTAAGACACAGCTAACACAATTCATTCATGACCATGAAAAGAAAAAAAGTATTTTTTTTTGTTTTTTTGTTTTTTTTCCCTCCAACAGCCCCAAAGATTCGCTAACTAAAACCAGCCTTCTCCCCTCGCCATCTAAATAAACAACAAATGGAAAGTTAGTGTGAAAAGAACATCTCTTTGGTGAGCATGGAGACGATGCACGGTATCTGCTTCTTGCAGTCGAAGCCGGGGATGTTGGAGCTGGACTCGAAGTCCAGCGCCACCTTGTGGTTGACGCGCGTCAGGATCTGCATTATCTCCAGCTCGCGGGCGTAGCGGCCCATCATCTCGCACAGGGACTGGATGAACCAGGAACCGGTCATGGTGTTCCTCCAGGAGTAATAACCTGGGACAGGGACAAGTAGAGGGGAAACAGCCGGAGTTACTCTCATATGCACCGTCTCACTTTAAAATACGCTTCTGTGCTGGTACAGGGCTGCTGCCCCACATCCAATTCAAAATCCAAAACTCCAACCATTTTTCCAAGCACCTTCAAGGGCACCCCACCCCACCCCACCCCAACCACACCCCCCCCACCCCACCTCACCTACCCCCCCCCCCCCCCCACCCCAACCACCCCCCCCCCACCCCACCTCACCTACCCACCCCACCTCACCTACCCCCCCCAACTCACCTACCCCCCCCCCCACCCCACCTACCCCCCCCACCCCACCTACCCCCCCCCACCCCACCTACCCCCCCCCACCCCACCTACCCCCCCCCACCCCACCTACCCCCCCCCACCCCACCTACCCCCCCCCCACCCCACCTACCCCCCCCCAACTCACCTACCCCCCCCCCCCCAACTCACCTACCCCCCCCCCCACCCCACCTACCCCCCCCCACCCCACCTACCCCCCCCCCCACCCCACCTACCCCCCCCACCCCACCCCACCTACCCCCCCCACCCCACCTACCCCCCCCCCAACTCACCTACCCCCCCCCCCCCACCCCACCTACCCCCCCCCCCCAACTCACCTACCCCCCCCCCCCCCACCCCACCTACCCCCCCCCCCACCCCACCTACCCCCCCCCCAACTCACCTACCCCCCCCACCCCACCTACCCCCCCCCACCCCACCTACCCCCCCCCCCAACTCACCTACGCCCCCCCAACTCACCTACGCCCCCCCACCCCACCTACCACTTTTTTTCCTCTCGAGGTGCCCTTTAAAAGTGAGGGAGAGACGGCGAGCGTGGGCGTGGCTATGGGCGGAGGTATACCTGGGGCGGTGGAGTAGGCATACAGGAAGTCCGCCTCCACCGGGATCTTGTCCGGAGACCCGTCTCCTATGCTGTCCGCCTCAATGCCGCCGTCCAGATCCGTCCCCCTGCATGCCTGCGCGACACACAGGACACAACCCGTGTCCCTTTCAAATATGACACACAGGACACAACCCGTGTCCCTTTCAAATATGACACACAGGACACAACCCGTGTCCCTTTCAAATATGACACAGTCCCACATTCTACTGAGATACTCTAACGTACCGCAGTCACAAATATGACCCCGTCTCAGATTCCAATTAGATACTCTAACATGCTGCAGTCACAAATATGACCCCGTCTCCGATCTACTGAGATACTCTAACATACTGCAGTCATCACACAGCGCTCCAGAGACCTGTAACATCACATAAACTGTAACCTATTTTTAACAAATAATTTTTCTGCCAATTCATTTTAATCTTCTCCCGGTTCAGAATGCCCAATTGTCTTTACCCTGGCCTCTCTCAACACTGCAACATCCTCCGTGAATCACTTCCTGTCAATCATTCTCTGCAGTCCACCAGCTGAGCTGTGCAGCCTCTGCAGAGAGTACACTTCCCTCAGACTAAATGGTTCCCTCCCAGGGAGACAGCACAGCCAATCACAGGCTGCCAGGTGGCGCTGGCCAGTCAGCAATGGCATGGTCTGCTTTTCGTATCAGACCACAGGGCACATCTACACACTAGAATAGCTTATTAACAAGATGGGCAGCCCAGATAATCCCATATTCTAGTGATTCCATCAGTCTAAACAGAAATGGTTACAAATGAACTCCGGTGAACCTATTCTGTGTCTTTTTTTAACCGTTACGCTGCTTTAGAAACTACAGTTCACAGAAACTGGCTGCGGTCTGTTTGTAGAGCCAATGCTTGTAGAATGTGGCAACAAACCTGGGCAGGAAGAGAACCAGTGCTGCATGGATAAACAGTGCCAAAATAAATAAATCAATAAACAAATGAAGTTATTTAAAACATTAAAAAAACCTGACATACAGTTAACCATGATTGCCTTAATCAGAAACAAACCCAGCAACCACAGCAGCCGGTCAGCAAACTGCACGTGTGTCAACACGGAATTTAAACACCGCTAAAGCCACATTTACGAGTGTTTGCATTTTAACCTGCCTGAGCCAGTGAAACCTGAGAGTGAGGAAACAGGGTGTGCCTGGATATCAGGGGCCCTTGTTTGAATAAAAGATGACCGGGCTCAGGCAGATAGCACCAAACAACAAAACAGACACACACCCTCTGAAAGTATTACACATCGCAGAAAACAGATTCAATACAAACCAAAAAGCGCACTCAGCACCTGGGGGGGGGAAGCCGCTGCGTTTGCTTCGGAGGAAACCGTATCCAATCAAAAGCACTTTGATCCGGGTCTCATTTTTGGCTTAAGCATGAACAAACCCACTTCCTCTGGGGCAAGCACAGTTTGCGGTTATTTCCACGTTTTGGAAGCCGGCGTGCGTGTGGAGAACGTGGGAGGAGGCGGGATGGCGCTCTTCGCGTACCTGGATGAAGAAGAGTTTGGGCTTCCCCACCAACGAGGTGCAGCGGTCCCCCCTGAAGAACCCGGTCAGGGTCTTGAGCTCCACGCAGGCGTCTGTCCCGAAGAGGATCCCCTCGTCCCCGTGACTAAGGAGCACACACACGAACGAGGCTGACCCGCTGTGGTCCTCCTGAGAGGCTAAACACAAACACAAACACACACAAACAAACAAACAAAACACAAAAACAATACACGTCACATGACATGAGCAGTAAGGTTCAGAACTTCCCGGCCCACAGTTGGCACTAGCACAGTCCAGATGCTATCTGGGATGTAGGACACACTCCATGAGAAGCACTAGCGCATGCATTACTCAGGAGCCCACAAAGTAATGAAATCAGGAAAATGTGCTGCGTGGTCCCCATGTGCAAAGCACTTCGCATGGGCTTACCTGCGTGTAACACCCGTTTAATTTGGTCCACGGTCTGGTCATTGTAAACTTTCACTTTGTATCCCAGTTTGGCAAAAGCTTTCATCATGTTTCCGGCGTCTACGTCCGTGCCGTTACGGATATTCATTCCTTACAAAAAATAAAATTGAACTTAACAAAGCAGGAAATGACAAATCACGTTTTAATCTTAATGAGAAGATTAATAATTATTTTCTTAATCACCTTTCGCACCATTTTATACCAGGGTTTTTACAGTAATTTTAATGAGCTCAAGTACTTTTCAAAGACAATTTCCCAAATCATCAAGGTTTTTCCTTGTAAATGATTCATCATATAAGAGACTATCACCTGTTTGAGGAAACTTTGGAAAACAGAATGTTGCAGCTGAGTTTAAATTTCTCATTATTTTGAGTTATGTACAGCCAAAGGAAATTTAATTCTTCATAAAATCCACAAATCTGCAGGAATCCGAGCTCAAGCAACTTAAAAAAAAAAGCACTAAAGGTTTTCGAGGGCCTATGGGAACCTTGATGGATGTTGAGGTTCAGGTGACCGAAAGATGCACATTTTACTGGGTGTTACCTGTGGACCTGTCGAAATTCTTGTTGTTGATGATGACGCACTGTCCGATGCTGGGGTAGTCCAGGCTGTACCTGAAACTGTACGACTGGGGTTTGGCGTCCACCTGTGTGGACTGTGAACCTGCAGAAGCCCCCTCAAATCTACAAATGGAAAAGAAGATAAAACAGCCACTGAGATGGCAGAAAATAACTCGACATTTAGTTCAGCTAAGGAGCAAGATGGGAAATCACCAGGACAAGACACGTGGCTGTACAGCCATGATATACATTCTTGTGCAAGGAGTGCGGTGCTTTTGGAATATGGGAAAACAGTTGGGTATACATCTGCTACTATGGCCTTGACACTGGGGGATTGTGTCTTCCATCCTCTATTTAAACCGTTGAGCTGGAATCAGGTTGACTTGCGTACACAGCTTTATCTGTGTGGAAATGGAACCAGACTGGATCAATTATAAACCTGGGTCTGTGTGGAAATGGAACCAGACTGGATCAATTATAAACCTGGTCTGTGTGGAACTGGACCAGACTATCTTGCTACAGTGGAAAGGGGTACACGGTAATTAACCTGTCTGCATTCAACAGCACTACTGCAGGAAAACTGAATAATGAACCGGCCGAGAAAAACACAACAAGCTTCTCCAATCAGCTTGGGGGGGAAAAGTCAGTCTCTGTGGACAGAAGCGCTAATTCAACACAGGTCCTTTACCACACTCTTACTCTGCAACACTGAGAAAAGCACAGAGAAGAAGCAAGTGTTGTAATAATGCTGAAAGGGTCCTATGTCCATGTCCTAGGCTACTGAATACAGGCGGAGAATGACATGCACGAGCCAGGCCGCTCCGCATTAGGCCATAATTGTGCGTAGAATTTGCACGTGAAGAGACACAAGGGTCCCAGTGTTCTCTGCCAAGCGCATCAGTGACCAGATCTGCACTGCGTCCTTCTTTCTTTCGAGACACAACTCTGAATCGTTGCTTCACGGTCCAGGAGAATGATTGCAATAACACGTTTCAAAATGACGGTGCCACTGATGGTATAATAAAAAAAATTTATTTGGAGAGGGGGCTGTTAAGATTCGTAGTTTTTTGAGTTAGAATAACACCCAAGTGCTGATCGTCACATTTTATTTAATTGGACAGCAAACCAGACGAAACTTATTGTACAGCCACAAATCCTCAGAAATGCAGCTGGACACATGCAATTGCCAAGATTTGTTAATGAAAAGCAAAAAGGTTGGAAAGGTGAGGAAAAAGATGAAAATTCATTAAGTAGGGAGCCCTTGAGGTTCTAACTTCCCACCATAAATTTAGTCAATACTGATTGTTAGGAGAAACTGAAGACACTGGCCTTTTCAAGAAACTGCCATTCAATTTCAGGAAGAAGCCGTCACTCTGGTCACTGTATAGGCAAAGTGCATTAAAAACATTAAATTGTGACTAGGTACAGGTTTTTCTGGCTCAACTGGGAAAAATATGACAACACCATATCTTTGTGAAACATTTTTTGTTCACATTTTACTAGCTTATCGTGATGTCCACAAAACAGGTGCTCTTCCATGTTAGATATGTAATAATAGAGCCTACGTTTTCCTTCAGCGCATTTATTGCTTAAGAAAGGAGAAAGCCTGATGAGACATTTTCCGTAAGGAAAATGTTTAAAATAACAAATGCGTTCACATTTATGTCTGGAGGTGGGAATTACATCAAACCATACAACAATTCAGCATTTTAACAAATGACATAATCACGGGGCTAGTCCTATTAAAACCTACACACCCGCATTCCATAGTTACACATGTAAATTAATCCGCACGCGTTCTGCACTATGAATAGCACTCGCATAGCTTACTTAGAAAATGTAATTCCGGGAGCTAATCTTTCAGTCTAGCAATGTATTTTAATATATTTCATTAAGAGCCATATCTTTCAAAAACGCATCACTCCGACGGTTCGACCTTGTATCTTTTTCCGGTTTCCCCATCCAATTACACATGAATACAGTCAGAAGATGGCTATGCAGCACATTTTTTTGATATAGAATATATAGGACAGGCTCAAGCAAGCAAGTTTGTAAGTTTTTTTTGTGTGCACAAGTAGCAACACGTAAAAACATTCATACCCTTTGCTGTTATCCGGCTTGGCATCCACGCAGTCCCCCTGCGCTGCCGTGTCTTTTTCCTCCGCGGCTGACATTGTGTCTGGAAGCAAATCACCCAACAAACACAGTTAAAATATCTATCGAAACAGCAGACGTCTTCGTGGCGTTTACTGAACCAAATCAATATTCAGTGTAAACCAAAGACCGTATAAAAATAGGTGTAAACACTCAACCGGTCCTTTTCCCAAGCACGCATCTACAGTTGTATGATCTTCTCCCTCCTCAACAGCAGAACACTGTATGTTCAGGTTTGTCTAGTGCAGGGGTAGGGAACCCTGGTCCTGGAGAGCCGCAGGGTCTGCTGGTTTTAGTTGTTACTCCCCACTTAATTGATCAATTAAAGCAGTTGATTACACAGTTAACTCACCTCACCTGTTTTTTTTGGTTTAAGTCGTGGCTGTATTTAAGGTGAAAACAAAAGCCAGAAGACCCTGCGGCTCTTCAGGACTAGGGTTCCCTACCCCTGGTCTAGTGAGTTCCGGCCACTATTTGCTTTCAGGATCAGTAGGAGTTTAGGCGCTCATTGTTTAATCCTAGCAAGATAAACAGACATTGTGCGTGCCATTTCCGTTGCTCTAGTATTTTTAAAAATATCTTTCATCTCAACTACGCTGGCACAGGTCTTTTTTCTGGATCTTTTGTTGCTAGCCCACTGTTGTGTGTGATAAACAGCGTCGGTGATGTCACGGACAGTCAAACTAGTGTTGTATGAATGAGAGATAAAAACGTTAGCTAGGCAACGACAGTCTCTTCACTATACACTGGGGAAAATAAGTTATTAGAAAGTGAGTATTTTAGCGAATATCACTACAAACTTTTACACGTTAAATTTATGCTAATCTACCAAACAATCAACCACTCACAACAATTAGCCTATTAGCCTTTCAAAGACATAACGTTACGCTGCGGGGGAATTCCACAAAGCAGGATAAGCAAGCTAGCCAGATAACTCTGATATAACACCATGAAATAAATGTTATTCAATATCAGCAGCTAACAATATATGACTGTCACACAGCTAGACTAAACCAGATTGATTGATAGATCCCTAATGTGACGATACAGCTTAATTACTGTCCTCATCTGGATAATTTGACATTCCTGTTTTGAGGAATAACGTTAATTTACTCCCCTGATGATAATCACACTTGATATGAAGTTAACTTACATAACGTTAGCTACTGTAAGGTAAGTTACCACACAAAGATAGCCTTAACTTCAGCCAGGTAAATTTAACGTTAGCTATAGGCAACCGCTGAAGTTTCGGTGTTTTAGTGGACCATTGGGTGAATAATGGTGTAGCATTAACATTAGCTAACGATATAAACAAGCAAGGCAGATGACGTAACGTTGATCTATAGGCCTACGTTAACGTTCGATAACTTAGCTACACGTCTAATTTAGCTCGCCAGACAAAGCCATGTCTTTACTCATCGCTCACGACAGCGTGTACAAAAATGTCAATATAGCCTTAAAAAATAAAACTTACAGTATGATGTTTAGCTTCCGGTAGTTCGCTTCAGCTTTAGCTATCAACCTAGCCAAAGTGTACTACAATTAACAAGATACTTCTTGTGGTCTTCCTCGAAACCGCAACAAGGAAGGGGCAACGTAGTGCAAATTTGCCCGCTAGATGAGTTTCCTGTTGACGGAGAGTGCGCGCGCAGCTCGGTGGCAGAACGGGACAAACCCAGGCGTTTTAAAACTCCTCTTTTGCGTGCATTTATAATCAATAAAAGGGCAATAAAATATTTGGTACAATAAAGATTTCTATTAAGCCAGTGTTGTGTTTTTCTTGAAGGGAGAGAAAATAAGTGGTATATGACACCAATTGCAATTATGACTATGTACGAATGCGTTAAATTAAATACATATATCTAATTTAAATAAAAGGATAATTTCAGGATGTAGTCTAGTATAAGATAAAGCACTGGATATTGCCGCAGAAATTACATAACCTCCGTGATAGGTGATATTTTGCCTCCTGTCTGCGCGCATATTCAGTGTAACGTTGAAGAAAACTCAACTATTTTTAAACTACATTACCCACAACGTCCTAGCGCCTTTTTGGCAGCTGCCGCGCTCACACTCAGGGTTGCCAAACTGGGGGCTTTATCCCTAAATGTAAGGGAAATCTCATAGGGGAAGTTTACAGTAAACAATGTAAGGGAGTCAATGGAAGATGGGGGATTTTAAAAGGCGGCATGGGGTGATAAACTGTGAGAAAACTGTATGGGAGTCAATTGAAGATGGGGGGTTTTCAGGAGTTTTTGTAGGGGGAGTTATTCAGGAATCTGGCAACATTGACGCTCTGTCAACGCGAGTCACGAGCACGAGCAGGGTTTCGAGTGGTTCGCGGTAAATCTTGGAAAATGGCTATCTACATATAGATAGTTATCTGGCTATGAACTAAAGCAACGTGAGTAACTTTACAGGCTGTCCAGGTTTATTTAGTTAAGGGGATGCAGTTAACGTCAGCTGAATTTGTCAACTTTATGTCAACATACGTCTTAAGACGCTTAGAACCAGTTTAAGTGCATAACGTTAGGTAGCGTACGTTTAACATTGCTGTTCTGACTGGGTTACTCACCGGCTGCTTCACATAATCTAACGTTAAATTAATTTACACGAGTAGTTAGTTGACTGGCTAAGAAGCTAGTTTAGGTTAAAATGAGCAAAAAAAATAAAATAATCGAATGGTCGTGTGTATCAGGTTTGCTAACTTCTTGCAAAAAGTAAATAACGTCACTGTATGGCATAACGTTAGCAGGTTTTAAGCCAAAGAACGCAAAAACAAATTAACTTATTTCAGCAGAAACCGTACAATATTACTAAAAAGCGTTTTTATCGCTTTAGCAGTTACCCATGTTTCCTCGAAATTGGAGTTTGAGTGCTGGCTACGTAGCTAACTAACTAGCTAGTATAGGTCTTTGTATCTCTTTAAGTAAAGATTAATGTCATCGTGTGCAGTTGGAAGGATGCTCAGACGCAGCAGATGGGGAGACAGGGTGAGAAAAGTGGAGTCCCTGGCACTGTCCTTCCAGCACTGTCCACTGGCATCCCCCTATAAACCACGGTTATCCCAACCATGGCAACCGGAGACACTGTGGAGACTCTTCCCCCGACAAAGTGACGCTCTCGGATTTGCCAAGTGTTGTAAGGAGGCAAGGAATACACATACTAAAAGTTAAAAGTATAGCTAAATTCGGCTTGGCATCGATGCTATTAAAATAAATAGCCGTACGAATTGAATGACATAATTACTTGTGTTTCACACCTCCTCCTTCCTCCTGCCTCCTTGCTCCTTCCTCCTGTCTCCTTGAAGGACGTGCACGTGTTTGCACTAGAGAAGGACCATGCCAAGACGGGCCAAAGAATTTTCCTTGTGACGAGCTACACTGAACTCTGGCATTACTACAAGTGGGTAAAACAACTCCTGTAGGCTACATGTTATTAATGACAATAGGGCCTCTCCTATAAGGCATTTATTTATTTATTTACTTACTTACATGACAGAACAATTGACAGCATACCTTAGGAAGATCTATTAAATGTAACAGGTGCAGCATGAATATATGTAGCTAAAAAAACAGCAACATAGTAAATTAACAGTACTATGAATTATTAGCACACAGCAGTTTAATCATACACATTGAGCCTAACTGGGATTGCTCTGTTTTTTTTAATGGCAGTTTTGCTACTCTCTTTGTTATTTTCTTTTTACAATCAGTCCTTTCCTTTTTATATTTGTTAGTTTTAACAGGAGCACAACTGAACATTTCTGTACATTGTTCCAAATGAAATCCTGCACAGCACCGTCCTTCAATACAAATCTTTTGAGGTGTTTTCTATATTCATGCAGCGCTACGTTTACGTTATCGTGTTGTGTTCCGCAGGACGTACAGAGAGTCCCTAATGCACTGCTATGAGATCATTCCAGAAGGTGCCGTCTGCAAGCTGTACTTTGATTTGGAATTCCACAAGCCTTCAAACGGGGGCCGGAATGGGAGACAGATGGTAGCGACCTTGATTCAGGTATACACACACACACACACACACAGATGTTTACAGTTGCATGCTTTCTGTTATATATATATATATATATATATATATATATATATATATATATATAAATAAAAGAAACATTGTGCTGTAAGTGGAGCCTTGCATAAGCTTGCTAGGCCTCAGTATTATGGATGAAAGCATTTATGCTTAAAATGAGTCGATGTTAGGGGAAAACGTCATCGAAGAAGTAAGGAACTCAGGAAACAAGCTTCGGACTGGTTCACTGCATTTCATGTTAAATTACAAACACATTGCATGTCATTTCACACAAAAAAAGTGGATTTTGTCGCCCGCCATCTCAGATTGTTCTGAAACGTTCCCTGTAGTTAGAAACACACAAGATAAGCATTCATGTACAGTTGAAGTCGGAAGTTTACATACACTTAGGTAGTTTAACCACTCCACACATTTCATGTTAGCAAACTATAGTGTTGGCAAGTCAGTTAGGACATCTACTTTGTGCATGACACAAGTAATTTTTCCAACAATTGATTACAGACAGATTATTTCACTTTTAATTCACTATGTTATGTTTGATCAGTAGCTGAAGATGAACCAACACTCTTGGTTCGGGCACTCAAACCTGTGTGTACAGTGCTTCTGCCATGTACTGGTCCAAGTAAATTAATTCCCATACAATCGTAAGACTTTTCCACCAGATAATAAATAATAATAAATTATAGATAATGGTTATTCCTGACTACTGCCTGCACGCTGTTGTTACAGTTTGTCTGTGGAAAGCTGGAGGAAATCTATGGCGTGAAGTCCTCAGCTAAGGTTGTACTGAATTTGGATTCCAGCACAGAGGAGAAATTTAGCCGGCATCTCATATTCCTTCTCCCCGATGCTGCCTTCAAAGACAACATTCATATTGGTCTGTGTCCTATAATGTTTCCATTTCCATAGTATCCCACACGCAAGACTTGCAATAAATATCACAGGAAATGTCTTTCATTTTTTACCATTACATTGTTAAATAGGCTAAGTCACATGGTAAATGTTGTAAAACTGGTTTTGCTGTGTTAATTTGCTCATAGTGCTGGGAAATATGTGTCAATGTCATATGTTTTTTTATTTTTTATTTTAAGGCCGTTTTATCCATAAAATCCTGCAGCCAGCACTGGACATAGTTCGGAGGAGGAGGAGTGGTGGTCAGGGGTCAGATGTCATGGGCATAACTGATGTCGCCCCAGGAACCACCACTGACCCACTCTTGTCATTGGACCACACACAACAACTGGATGGGGGACCAATGCCTAAGAGACTGAGGCACAGAGAGGACGACCTCCACTTCCTGTTGGTTAAAGACAAAGAGGGCCTTGACCAACTCTTTGTAGACCTTGGTAGGCTGCAGTCACCCTCTGATTCCACTATTTGATGAGGGAGAGTGAGCCTTTGTGAATGACATAATGGCAGAAGACTGCTCCCCACAGATAGTTTAAATTTAATCATTGATTTGCTCACATTGGCTTAATCAATTTGGGATTAATGATGTCTAACTCATGTTTCTACATGCTAAAATTCACAGGGTCACAGGTGCTATGTACCCCGTTATTTTCACAGACATGGCTTGGTAGTCTATAGTAAGCCATTGGTAAATATCCTTTCAGTTTTCTTGTTAATTTTTGTAAGTAGTTTTTCTGTTTTCTTATTTGCAGGCGTGTACACCAAGAACAGAAATTTCCGTCTTTACAAGTCCTCGAAAGCTGGCAAGAATGCTGCGTTCACTGTGGCCGAGGACAACGCGTTTGTCACAAAACCAGACGGACGCATGTCTGCAGAGGAGAGTGTATTTCTGTCCTCCTTAGTCAGCAATGTGAGGTATGGCTCTGCCACACTTCAGTATTTCTCTGTACTAGCCTTCACTTATCTTATATGCGCCCCTGACTGTAATATTACTGTGCTGCTGTTCGTCTTTCACTAGCAGATCCAGAGCATAGTGCGTACGACAGGGTTAGACGGGCACCAGTATGGAAACGACAGTTGACCGTAACCGTAGCTAAGCAATGTGTTTGTCAGAGTGAGGTCTATAGTTACAGCTGTTCTGTAATTATCAAACCTGTATAGTAACAATACGGTGTGTCAAGTGACAACATGTCCATGCTATATTTACCTCTGAGGTCAAGGTCTTTAGTTTTTTTTATACTAGACAGTGCACTTTTAAACATTGGATGTTGTTTGCATGTTATTGGGGTTTTATATTGAGTTTGTAGTCAATGGATGAATTTTTCAGTTAATCGGTTTAATCCCAGTTTCACAGGCCAGAAGATTCTGACGTCAGATGCCCCTGTGACAAATGAGGCCAAACTGATTCTGGGCCCCGTCCCAAACCCCTCCTCTCTCCCCTCAGGTACTAATCTCCACAAAGCTTTCCTCTCGCAGGTCACAAGTTCGATTGGCGGTCGTATCCAATCAAAAGAGATTCTGTATGAAAGGTGACTCTAAGGGGCTCCCTAGTGGCTCTGCCGGTAAAGGCACTCACCATGAGAAGACACTCACGATGGTGCAGGCCCCCGTAGTCGTGCTGTTGGTTTGAGCCTTGGCCATGTCATCAGTTGACTGTGGAGCCGAAAGAGGCAGGACGTAAGCACTCACCATGAGAAGACACTCATGATGGTGCAGGCCCCCGTAGTTGTGCTGTTGGTTTGAGCCTTGGCCATGTCATCAGTTGACTGTGGAGCCGGAAGAGGCAGGACGTAAGCACTCACCATGAGAAGACACTCACGATGGTGCAGGCCCCCGTAGTTGTGCTGTTGGTTTGAGCCTTGGCCATGTCATCAGTTGACTGTGGAGCCGGAAGAGGCAGGACGTAAGCACTCACCATGAGAAGACACTCACGATGGTGCAGGCCCCCGTAGTTGGGCTGTTGGTTTGAGCCTTGGCCATGTCATCAGTTGACTGTGGAGCTGGAAGAGGCAGGACGTAAGCACTCACCATGAGAAGACACTCACGATGGTGCAGGCCCAGTAGTTGTGCTGTTGGTTTGAGCCTTGGCCATGTCATCAGTTGACTGTGGAGCCGAAAGAGGCAGGACGTAAGCACTCACCATGAGAAGACACTCACGATGGTGCAGGCCCCCGTAGTTGTGCTGTTGGTTTGAGCCTTGGCCATGTCATCAGTTGACTGTGGAGCCGAAAGAGGCAGGACGTAAGCACTCACCATGAGAAGACACTCACGATGGTGCAGGCCCCCGTAGTTGTGCTGTTGGTTTGAGCCTTGGCCATGTCATCAGTTGACTGTGGAGCCGGAAGAGGCAGGACGTAAGCACTCACCATGAGAAGACACTCACGATGGTGCAGGCCCCCGTAGTTGTGCTGTTGGTTTGAGCCTTGGCCATGTCATCAGTTGACTGTGGAGCCGAAAGAGGCAGGACGTAAGCACTCACCATGAGAAGACACTCACGATGGTGCAGGCCCAGTAGTTGTGCTGTTGGTTTGAGCCTTGGCCATGTCATCAGTTGACTGTGGAGCCGGAAGAGGCAGGACGTAAGCACTCACCATGATAAGACACTCACGATGGTGCAGGCCCCCGTAGTTGTGCTGTTGGTTTGAGCCTTGGCCATGTCATCAGTTGACTGTGGAGCCGAAAGAGGCAGGACGTAAGCACTCACCATGAGAAGACACTCATGATGGTGCAGGCCCCCGTAGTTGTGCTGTTGGTTTGAGCCTTGGCCATGTCATCAGTTGACTGTGGAGCCGGAAGAGGCAGGACGTAAGCACTCACCATGAGAAGACACTCACGATGGTGCAGGCCCCCGTAGTTGTGCTGTTGGTTTGAGCCTTGGCCATGTCATCAGTTGACTGTGGAGCCGGAAGAGGCAGGACGTAAGCACTCACCATGAGAAGACACTCACGATGGTGCAGGCCCCCGTAGTTGGGCTGTTGGTTTGAGCCTTGGCCATGTCATCAGTTGACTGTGGAGCTGGAAGAGGCAGGACGTAAGCACTCACCATGAGAAGACACTCACGATGGTGCAGGCCCAGTAGTTGTGCTGTTGGTTTGAGCCTTGGCCATGTCATCAGTTGACTGTGGAGCCGAAAGAGGCAGGACGTAAGCACTCACCATGAGAAGACACTCACGATGGTGCAGGCCCCCGTAGTTGTGCTGTTGGTTTGAGCCTTGGCCATGTCATCAGTTGACTGTGGAGCTGGAAGAGGCAGGACGTAAGCGGTCTTTACCCCTGTCCCACCAGGTGTTGGGTGGGTTCAGCGGGCTGGGTTCTTCGGGCTATCTCTACATTTGATCTTCCCAGTGGCGCGCCACGCGCCCACAGGCTCTGGCCGGTCAGAGATGCACCCCCCTCCCCCGTGGAGATACAGATCTCCCCGGTAGGAAAGTGCGGACTGTAGGGTCGAAAATAGTTCCAGGCTCGCAGGGGAGTGCATTCGAGGAATGCAGGCGCTTCAGCTGCTGTGCGGGTGTTGGTGGTGTGGCGGTAACTGGAGAGGCAGTCTTTACCACAGACACGCTCCCTCTCTTGAGTGTCTGGAAAGTCGCGCGTTACTGATTGCAATTTGTGATCCATGCGCTGGCCTTATGCTTGGTTAAGCATAACAGGACATAGATAAAACGGGGGGAAAAAAACATGGAATTTCAAGAAAATTATCTGTAAAGAGCATTTTAAAAGTTCTACCTCATCCTCGGTTTTCCAACCAGTATGACCCAGTCTCCTTTAATTCCCTCTGTAGAATCTGTTGGAGGGTGCCAGCACTCCCCTTACAAAGAAGTAGATGATTTTGTTCTGTCTTTGGTAACCAGAGAAGGTGTTCATGGAGGTAAGAGCATTTCAAAGTCTGGTTGTCAGTTGGATGATGTTACTCTAAGCCCGTTTGAATGACTTCTCCTGTGTCCTTGTTTTACTTGTTTTCCCCTGCGTAGGTATAAGGCGGTGGAGCCTGTTTGTGTCTGAGCAGCTTCTGGTTTACGACATCCTGAGGTACCGCTGGTGTCAGAACGTTGGGAGGCACCACAAGAGCAACAACATCATGTGAGCAGCACTGCCTGAAGATGATTTTTTTACTTTTTTGAAAAAGTGTTTTTCTCACCATGCTAACTTTTGGTCCTGAGGAAAAGACGCCTCAGTTTGTCCAGAACGTGTTTCGTACTTATTTTTGAGAATAGAATAGAATAGAATAACTTTTATTTTCCCGTTTTGGAACTTCAGTTGTAGCCCCAGCAACAACAAAAAGACATAGACAGTGGGACAGACCCACAACAAACAAACAAACATATCAAATAAAGACATTCAATAGAATCATTGCATTACAGTTTTTTTATGATTGCTTTGACTCATTTTGCACAACAGAGTTTCAATGTGCAAAACTCTTAACACAGAATGCTATACTGCTCAGTTTGGGTTCAAAATGTAATATAGCATGCAACATAAAAATACCAGTGTCAAATCCGAGAATATTATGCAAAAGTTTATCACAGCACCAAAACATTAGATATTTCAAACAATGAAGTTAAATCATTGCTGCATTTTCAATATACAACAGTCATCATGAAATAATGCTGCCAAACACAAAATCCTTCTGATAAAAAAAGAGTTTGAAAGTGTTCTTTGGTCATAACGCAAAATGCTATACTCCTAATCTTGGGCTCAAAATCATATATAGCATGCACAATAGAAACAACTGAACCAAATTAGATTGTATTTCATGCTAAAGTTTATCATAGTGTCAGAACAGTGGATATTTTCATCGTTGAAGTTTAATTATTGGTGCATTTTCAAATACAATGGCCATTATCAAATAATGTGGTCAAACACAAAATACTTGTTACCAAGAAAGACTATGCAATGGTCATTTCCTCATAAGTACTTGAAATTATGTACAGCAATCATCCCCTGTGATAGACTGCAGTTTTGCGCTTGTGTTTTTATGAAAGACAAACAAAATATTAGATTATTTGAAGTTTAATCATTAAAGAAAAATCATACAGTAATGCTGTACTGTAAACTCAACTGTATTGTACAGTAAAAACAAAAACAACAGTAAAAGCAAAAACAGTTACAGTAACAACAAACTTTACTGTAAAGTAAAAAAAAAACTGCTTTTCGGTGCTTTAGCAGCATTTTGCCTCTCCGCTGCATTTGGCCACAGAATTTTGTCGACATCGCATCTGATGACAATAGCATCTTGTGTTGCAATGCTATTCACCTCGGCAAGGTTGTTGGAAGTACTGAGATATGACTACAAAGACCTGTTGAATTGATTTAGTCATCTGCATTTGTAGTAATAAGCATTTGAACATTGTTGTAATATTAGGTGGCTGAATGGACCATATGATTTAGAGTTTGGCACTTTGTATTAACAGTTTTGCACTTTGTATGTCAGCATAGGATGTGGTGTCTTAGAGTAAGAATTCTGCAAGTCAGTTTAGCACATTGCGTTAACAGTTTTATACTTTGTATGTCAGCACAGGATGTGGTGTCTTAGAGTATGAATTTTGAAAGTCAGTTTGGCACTTTGCATTTTGAGTTTTGTACATTGCAATTCTGCTGTGCAAAATGAGTCAAAGCAATCGTAAAAAACTGTAATCAAGTGAATAAGATTGAATACGATTGAATTGTTGACATCCCCTATGTTTACACTTCCTCTAAAGATCTTGTTAATCTCTTATTGTTTTTATGCTGCGGTAAGGCAAGGTTTAACTATTCGTGAGGTGTGCAGTTTGCATGCACCTCGCTTGAACTTAGTCGCATGACCTGTATATTGATGTGAGTCATTTTTGCATGTGTTTGAGCTCATCTTTCTAGTGGCTCATGCCTGCAGCTTGATGAAAGCTGTGTGGTGTTAAGATTCGGGATGTGGGGGCGCTGCGGTGGTACAACGGTAAGAGCGCCGACTTTCAGTCGGTGTAGTTGTGCTCCGAGGATCGGGGTTCGCGCCCCGGTCCTGCCAGATCCGAGCATGGCCGGCGCCCTGTGGGAGCAGCAATTGGCGGCTGCTTCCGGGTGGGGGGAGGGGCTCGGAGAGAATCGCTGCACACATAGCGGCCCTGGGCGGGCTGGAATCACGGTCAGGAGCTAGGAGGAGTCGCGCCCTGAAGAGGACGTGGCGCCCTCCTGTCCTACCGCCGGCTGACGGGGTTGCGTTGCGGTGATTCTCTAGCGGTTGCTACACGGGGCAATTGAATTAGAATAGGGTTCAATTGGCTACTAAATTGGGAGAAAATGGGGAAAAATCAGAAACAAAATAAATAAATAAAAAGATTTGGGATGTGGTTTGATAGCAGCTCTGCTCTTAGCTAATGAAACTTCTGCCGTCAGTGTCCACTTCCTGTTCTACTCGGTCTGCTGGGGAAAGTGAAACCCAGTTTTCTACCCGTCACTGTAAGTCACTGTGGTTTTCAGGATCTTGGTGGACATGAAGGAGGAGGTTTGGTACCAGAAGTGTCATGACCCAGTATGCAGAAGTGTGAACTACAGATCCTCAAGTATGTTCTCATCAGTGAACTTTCACTGCTCTGAAAAACGGTGCTTGATTGTGTGTGTGCGTGCGTGCGTGCGTGCGTGCGAATCTTTCCTGAACGGGTGCTTGAATCTTGAATGTTTCTTGAACAGGTGCTTGAATGTTCTTGATTATTTTGTTGATTTGTGCATTTTAAAAAGCTCTTTACACTCAGCTTCCGTACAACAACCAAAGATTCTAACTGTCATGATGCCAGCACTTGCATCTTCCATAATTTGCCCGTGTGTGTGGGTGGGATTTCTAATTGCGTTGTCTTAACTTTTTACCAAAATCCATTATGAGATCCATCATTTACAAATAAGTAGAGAGGTAAATCTGGCCATACACTGCGAAGACCTCAGAGTCTCTGAGATCTAGAGGCTCAAAAATAGTTTTATTTTCAAAATGCTTATAAAACACCAAAAAAGGCAAAGTGTGCAAAAGTATAATATGAAATTCAGCAGTGCTCCCTTTTAAACAGCTGTTTTACCGTGTAAGAGGTCCTTGCAGTGTGTTGCTAGCATTGCTTTTCTCCTTGCTGCTAATATCTAGCTCCATGCACCCACCTGCACGTGTTTTGACGCGGCAATTTTACATTGGGAATACGATAGGAACATCGTGGGCAGTTAAAGTGGGTTACACTGTGTACTGCACCAGTGTACTTAACGGCCTTATGCTCTACTGCCCCAGTGTACTTAACGGCCTTATGCTCTACTGCACCAGTGTACTTAACGGCCTTATGCTCTCCCTCCCTCCCTCCCTCCCCCCCTCCCTCCCTCCCTCAGATCACCCCCTACCAGAGGAGATCTGCATCAGTTACTTCATGAAAGAGGTCAGTGCCCTCTGCCCACTGCACAACATGCAGACGTCCACAAGGGGGCGCCTCCTGGCTTTCTGTCACCTTTTTTTTCTGGCTTTTTGTCACTTCTGCCAAAAGTGCGCTTCACCAGGGGTGTGGCAGACACCTCGGCAGCTCTGCACGTTTAGGCTTGTCTGTGATTTCAGTAGGCGGGGTTCACACGCTTTAACGGGGGTTCACGTAAGTGTGATGTGAACACCCTTCACAAGGTTGCAAGCGTAGAGAGCTGGGTGAGTGGCCGAACGGGACTGGCTCATTCAAAACTACGTAGCCCCATAAAAGGTTCTGCTCACTCCTGCTGAGTGCACGCTTACGACCACCCGTGCTTTATTCAGCCCAAAATGAGGCTCTAATGATGTGATATAAGGTAAAAATACATGAGCAAGAATCTTAAAAGCTACTACGGAGCAGGCTGCCTTTGACTAACCAGTGTCTGTAGTTACATGCAGTAAACAAGTATTAATAATGCTCAAAATTCTAGAATTATCTTTACAGTTTAATCTACCTAATGACAGTTTTTAATGGCTGATAGGCACGTTTTTCAGTACTATATGTATAAATACAGGGCTAACCCTGAACCTCTGTGCTGACAGGATGAGGTAGAGGCGGGGTATGTCATGGATGAAGCGGGAACTATTGAGCCCAGGGAGAGGCCGGCCGCGGCCCGCGACCCCACACAGATACGCGGCCAGGGGGAGGGGCCTGAGCGCGAGGATGATTGGCAGGACGACCACGCCTACCTGCAGGCGCTGGAGGATGCAGAGAGGAGCGTCTTGCTGGACAGTAAGCCTGGCGAGGTCCTTCGTTGTCACGGCGATGACCTTCCAGATGACCTTCTGCTCCAAACACTGGCAGAGTTTGAGACCTCCAGAGACCAGAGGTGTGCTCCCACCGATCTGCCTTAGCTTTAGAGCGGTATACCTGAGACAAGTGCCTTAACTATAGATCACCTATACCTTACACAAGTGCCTTAACTATAGATGACCTATACCTTACACAAGCCAGAGATATATCCACTGACCCACCTCCACTATAGGTCTGCTGTTCTAAACCTTACACAAGCCAGAGCTATATCCACTGACCCACCTCCACTATAGGTCTGCTGTTCTATACCTTGCACAAGCCAGAGCTATATCCACTGACCCACCTCCACTATAGGTCTGCTGTTCTATACCTTGCACTAGCCAGAGATGTATCCACTGACCCACCTTCATTATATTTCAGCTACACCTGAGGAGTTTCCACTGGCCTTAGTTGTAGGTCAGGTATATTTGAGCAGAGCCAGAGGTTATTCCATTGCTGAGTGGCCTGGTCTGACAGTACATAGGTCAGCGTCAGATAACGGGTTGGCCACAGGCCCGGTGGAAAGTATGCATGGTTATCCGGTATCAAATATCAGACAGAATTGTATCTTTATCAGTGCTCACTCCAGACTCGTAAACAAGCGCAGTCTTATGGACATACCATTCATAGTACAGTCTACCTGTGCAATACACCTGACCAACACGGGATCATTCATAGTGCGTTTGGAGGTGCTGTACCCCCAAAATGGGATGGGTGAAAAGGCGTTTCCTCCTGCGTGATCACACACGGGCCAGTGAATGTGCGTACATGGCAGACTATCCCTCTCCTTCACTCAGAAAGGATGTGGGTGCGTGTGAGGTGTCGTAGCTGCGAATGCAAACGGTTCAATTTGGACCGTAAAGATGCTTCTCCGCCTCGGCGGCGCTTGAGCCGAAGCTGAGGCTCATGGGAAAACATTTGGAGTCCTGCAGGTTGAGACCAAGTGAGCGGTGTAGACTTTAGAGCCAAAGTAGGGCGAGCCAGAACTTTTCAAGTGCTCACCTGAATCCCTTACATTCAGCAATGGAAATGTAGTAAATATGTACATAGTATTTAAGTGCGGATACTTAAACTTTACCGTGTTTGCTTTCTATTATTGCTGTGCTATTGTAGATGCAGCTGTTTTTATGGCTAAAAACTAATGGCTACCTTAGTTGTACTGATGTTATATCTACACCAATGTTCCTCAACATTCTCCAGCTTCTGTTGTCAAAAATGAAGAATGGCAAATTTATCAAAGAATGTGTTGAAAATAATTGGTAGGATAACAGATTTTTCAGTACGTCTTTCAAAATCTTTTCACATGTATTGTGTTTTCTGACAAGGGCGTGAATGCAAATCATAATTAAGACGGGACAAAAAGTGAGAAATACACACGCAATAGTGTTTATTTGGTACTGTTGACATTTTTTGAAATATATGCATCTGTTATCTTTACAAAACATGTACAAAGCTAAAAAAAAAACAACAAAAAAAACATTAAAGCAAGCTTTGAAAGGCACGAGGCCATAATTCACTGTTCGGCTTTCCGTCGCAAAAAAGCGTTTAGCGCCACCTCACCAATGCCACCTGTTCTGCTACCGCTACCACACGCAATGGGGCCAAACTGGGAGTGTTGAGACTGGTGTGCTTCATTAAGTGTGCATTCCACTACTGTCTATGTATCTCCTCCACATAACTGAAATCATAAAGGGACCACCATCTTGTGAAAATGAAAATGTATTTCACAGCCAGTGTGTAGGCTTAGCGTCCTCATCTGCGTCTAAGCACAACCGTGTGTCTATCGCTTTGGTCTCGTTTCAAACTGTCTGGAGGACGGGAAGCCTTTATGCTGGTTGTATCCTATGCAAACCTCCCCACCAACTTCCCCCACGAGGGCCCAGGAAATTAATTGGGAGGCAGCATTACTTCTGTCATTGGGCCTCCGGCCCTGGGTTCGAACATGGCGGTAAGGAGGCTTGATTTTTGAAGTGATCGTCTCCGTGGTCGTGCTGCACACGGGTGGGGGGGTTTGCACACATCCGAGGGGAGACCAGAAGAGAAGAAGAGAGACCGTCTGTGCCTCAACCCCCCCCCCCCCCCCCCCCCACCCCCAGCCTGGCAACAGTGCTTGTACAGCGAGTTCCTGTTCCTGTTCCTGCTGCCTTACACAGTACACCTGGATACCATGGTTACGGACAATTGCTCAAGGACACTTTCTGAAAAGAGGGTCTTGAAATACAGATAGACACGGAAAACAAGTTAATCAAGAATGTAGCCCCTCTGTGTCCATGGTAACACTTGCCCCCACCCCCAAAAAAAAAATGCATAAAAGCCATTACTTCCTGGTAACACAGACACAATCACATGGAACACACCCACAAATAAAACCATTCAAACCCAAGCCGAGGTGTTCAGTTTCCTATCATTGACCTCGATATTACTCCATTATAAACAGCAGACAAAGCCTCCTTTCCCTGTGTGAGCGAGTTAGCTCCAAGGTTAGAACAAACGACAAGAAAGCAAGGGAATGCAGAGAGAGGCACAAAACCTTCATCGTTCCTTCCTCAATCACTTTCTCCAGCTCCACAGGTACACCGTGGCATAATTTACATCCTTCAACACATTAAATAATAATAAAAAAAAAGATTTTTAAATAGATATATACATACTGTACTGTGATTACAAACTGAGGAGAGACTGATGCTTATACTGCCCCCCCAACCTCCAAAAATGAATCAACCAACTATGATGCCGAGCCAAGCGCTTACAACACACACAGCATCTACAACAAGTGTCACTATGAAATATGCATGTTAAAAGGCACCTAGGGTGGTCATGTGATACGTTAGAAACTCAAGGAGTGTTTGGTTGGACGTACAAAAGGCCCACTGCGCTTGGCACATCCAGCTACAAGCTTTACATGGGGTATGATTTTGCTTAAAAAATATTTGGACTGTTTCAATACGCGGCATGTTACACTGATATTATTTTGATCAAGTTTTGGCCTGTGAACATATAATCCATGTAAATGGGTGTTTTAGACGGGCACATATTCCCATTGGCTGTTTGTTTTCAGGGCTAATAAATCTGCATTTGAGTACGCTTGCTGCATCATCAGTATGGCAGATTAAAAAGACCAAACGCATACTTGGCTTCTTATTCTTAACGTTGAGTTTTGTCTCTAGCTTCAAGGCTAAAAGGTTCATTTTAAACCCCGCATAGATGTACATGTTTGAAGATAAAAGTAAACTACAGACATATGTATATGTATAATATATACGTACATTTGTCTGTAGTTATATATGTATAATATTCTTGTTAGAAAACAGCCCTAGGTGCCGTTTAAGAGACTGTGAAACCAAACCAAACATTTCCAGAATCCCCAGCAGGGGATGCTCTTGCTCTGTGCTTTAGATGGAGGATGTGAGGTGAGGTCATTCAACCGGACCGAAACAGGGGCTGGAATAAGGCAGGTTCCTCCTATTCCTCCTAGTCTCTCATTCTAATGCACTGACCGTTCTGACCAGGAGCGGTCAGGCTGTGCATCGGAACGTCCAGCAGGTTTAAAAAACAAACAAAAAAAACACGACAAAAAAATAATAACACGGCCTGTGCGATGAGATCATCTCGTCTCCCTGACGGCCGTCGCTGGGGGCGATGGTAGCTATGGCTTCCAGGGCGATTGTCTCCCCTCCTCCCTGTGCGCCTGCTACATCTTGATTCTGGAGTAGAGCTCGTCGATCTGCTGGCGGAAGTAGCTGCGCAGCTCGTTGCGTTTGGCTTTGAGAGTGGGGGTCAGCAGGCCGTTCTGCACAGAGAACATCTCGGGGTGCAGAGTGATGTCCTTTACCTGGTCAGGACAGGGGCACAGGGTGGGGGGGGGTTTGGAGAGTGTGACTCTCCCTTCAAGGCCTAAGACATTCTTAACAAAACTTATGAGACCTTTCCATGAAGTCACTTCCTGTAGTAATGTATCGTTTTTAACAATGATGCCTTCATGCAGTCGTGTTAGTCAGTTTTTGTATCTAAACTGGTATTGCACCATATTGCGCGCAATCAAGTTGCAACATGCTCTGCATATGAGTTCACTAAATAAATACGCCTAAACTTAAAGTACCGCACCCAGTTTTGTGACCAACATTAGTGTGGTGTGCCCGTGCACAGGTTCAGGTGACACCTGTTGACTTGCAGGAAACACAGCTGTGTGGTTACAGTCTACCTCAGTTCTATGCTCCTGTGCTAAATGATGCTTCACCTGCTCAAAGGACTTCAGGCCTCCCTCTTTGCCGAGTCTCACAATGTCTTCCAAGATGGCGTTCTTCAACTCCTGCACAGGCAAACACGGATTGGTTAAGCACTGCACGTTGCTGGGGGAAAAGTACATATTTGACAAAGCAGAGCAAGTTTACCAGCCAGTTAGAATATTACATGGCACCCGAACCGCCATTGGCATGAGGCTGATACACTATATAGCCAAAAGTATGTGGACACCCCTTGGTCTGGGGCTGTTTTTCATGGTTCAGGCTAGGCTCCTTAGTTCCAGTGAAGGCAAATCTTAACATTACAGCATACAATGACATTCTAGACAATTCTGGGTTTCCAACTTTGTAGCAACAGTTTGGGGAAGGCCCTGTTTCAGAATGACAATGCCCCCGTGGACAAATAGGTCCATACAGAAATGGTTTGTCGAGATCGGTGTAGAAGAACTCGACTGGCCTGCACAGAGCCCTGACCTCAACCCCATCAAACCCCTCACAAAGGCTCTTCTGACTGAATGGAAACAAATCCACACAGCAATGTTCCAGCATCTAGTGGAAAGCCTTCCCAGGAGAGTGGAAGCTGTTATAGCAGCAAATGCACAGGTGAGTGCATCGTAGGACTGCACCTGCTTCACCTGCTGTGCTCCTTGTTCAGGTGCGGGTGGCACAGTGGATACTAGAAAGGCACAACCAGTGATTCTTAAATGGGTAGGGCAAAATAGTAAAACAAGTAATAATAAAAAAAACATATTAGCCTCTGTTCTCTGTACAAAAGGGTCCTTTTTTTTTTGTAAAATTCTACAATAAACTCAGGAACACCTAGGAAAAAGAGTTTGGCAGGATCAGATTGGACTGGGCGCAGTGTAGTATAATGGGTAGGGAACTGGGCTTGTAAGGTTGCAGGTTCGATTCACATGTAGGACACTGTCGGCGTACCCTTGAGCAAGGTACTTAACCTGAATTGACTTGAATTGCTTCAGTATATATCCAGCTGTAAAAATGGTATATGATAGTATGGTAAATGATAGTATGTAAAAAAAAAAAATAGATATGTAAGTCGCTCTGGATGAGAGCGTCTGCTAAATGCCTGTACTGTACTGTAATGTAATGACTGGTTGATGTTAACCTTGTCAGCCACTGGGTGGCTTGGTGCATCCACAGAAAACACATTGCCTCTGGCTTTTTTCTTCTTTTTTTATGTACTTTCCTAGCCGACAGTAAAAAGGACTTCGTTGTGTCAGTTAGGCATGTGGCAGTAATGATCAAGCTCTGCCCCTTGGCGATTGTTTAACACAGCCCTGAGACAGCTATACTGATTTGTGGTGGGGTTCCCTCCCTCCCTCCTGACACCCGCTAAGTCAGTGCAAATGAACCGCTGATTTAAAGCCTGTTCTCATGCGTTTCTTTACTGGCTGTGTTCAAAACTGCTAACGTTAGCTGCTAACTGTATTTATCGTACAGTTGATTAAGACTGGCTGGGGTCTGCTAAATAAATGTAATGTAATGTAATGGTTAAGTGTTTTATTTGCGATTGTCTGTGGAAATGACATCATGGTTGCATTCTGGAACAGATTATTTCCCTTATGGGTTGGTTCATGGCACGTTGGCTAGCGTGAGCAAGGATGTTTTCCAGCTACCTTGCACGTTGGTAAGCAACGGTAGACGGGTTTGTTTATGGTGGTTACCTTGCAGGCGAGTCACTGAGTCTGCTGTCAGCAGCAGGAGCGGTTCTGTCATACACCACTATTCATTTGCCTGTGGCTCGCTAGTGCAATCGTTGTATGTTTAAATAATGCCATCTGTGATATGTGTCATTTTAGCAAAGCATGTAATTGTAGTAAACAATTAGTTGTTTCAAATGCAAAACGGCTGTTTTTATTTTTGCTCCCCTCCATAGCAAATCAGTGCCTATGCGCATGGCCCAAGGATAGAACATCCATTGACATCCTTTGTCCATGGCTAAGGTTCATAGCACTGGAGCAGAAACAGAACTTATCGTGAGTATGGAACGGATCATATGGCATTGTCTAGAGGACGCACCTGTGTGCGTACGCGTTTTAACGGTTCAGTGTTTCCTGTGAGAAAACAGTCCTGTGGACTCACCTTGTTCTTGCACATGTCGCTGTACGACCCCTCGATGCCCCTCTTCTTGGCCCACCCGGGCAGGAAGTCGGTGTCAGGCACTATGATGGCCACCAGATACGCCTGTGGAAGGAGGCCCTGGGTCACTCAAGCTCACTGTGTTTCAGCACCAGGCTTTCATTTAAGTCATTCATTGGCTAAAGGATACAAGGCCTTAACTGGCTGCTGATTCAAATGAAACCACAAACACCTGCAGACACTGCGGCCCTCCAGGACTTGAGTTTGACCTCCCCGTTATATGATTTCCTGTCTCCATATAAGGAAATGGGTGGAGTAAATGGTTCTTTAGGAAGAAATCCCACACAGTGCTGGTTTTGGACAGTGCAGAATGTCCACCAGCAGAATGTCCCCCGCCCCTCCCCTCACCTGCAGGCTGTCCCCCACCCCTCCCCTCACCTGCAGGCTGTCCCTCACCCGCCCCTCACCTGCAGACTATCCCCATGAATGAAGGCCTGTGCTACGGGGTCGCTGCGGATGTAGATGTTCTCGATCTTCTCGGGGGCGATGTACTCCCCCTGAGCCAGCTTGAAAATGTGTTTCTTCCTGTCCACGATCTTCAGAGTACCGTTCTGCAGGCAAACAGGGACGTCAACAGGAGAGACAGTCACAATTCTTCCATCTTACCACAAAGATGAGCAAGGGAAGCAATCAAAAGCGTAAACCAAAAAAGGCAATGTGGTTTAAAAACTCATCAGAGCAAAATTGTGGCTAGTGTTGAAAATTAAAAATTGTTGTCCTCACCGGGAGCCATTTCCCGATGTCGCCGGTGTGCAGCCAGCCGTCCTTATCGATGGCTTCCATCGTTTTCTCATCATCTTTTAGGTATCCCTGGAAAACGTTTGGTCCTTTCACACACACCTGCAAGAGGAAACAAAGGAAAAACGTGTGTGTGTACTGGGATACATTCACACAGTGCACACAAGCATAAGCTTCAAACAACATTGTTTGAGCAAGATCTCAGGTCCCACCAGCAGAAACGTATCACCTCTCCCTCCCTATTGGCTGTAAAAACCTTACCTCTCTCCCCATTGGCTGTAAAGTTTCACCTCTTCTTCCCCATTGGCTGTAGAGTCTTACCTCTCCCTCCCCATTGACTGTAAAGTTTCACCTCTTCATCCCCATTGGCTGTAGAGTCTTACCTCTCCCTCCCCATTGGCTGCGAAGTAGTGCATCTCAGATACATCCACCAGCTTCACAAGGTTGCAGGGCAGTGGAGGCCCAACATGACCTGAGGGGGAAGGACCCAGATGAGAACCAATCACAGCAGCACACAACTACTACAGTCTTTCTGTCACTGGGAGCTCTTCAAACCTTAAACTTCATAGTATCAATTTGTGCTGATCGTCAGAATTTAGCCTGGAGGTGCTCAAAAATGGTGTTTGATTTTCAAACACTGTTGAAAATGCAACTGAAAATGTCAACTGTCTGTTGAAAGTGTGAGAACTGCAAATGTCAACTGTGTGTGTGTGTTTGTGTGCATGCGTGCGTGCCAGGGTTAAATGAGCGAGAAAATGCATGTGTGTGTACCGTTTGCATACAAGACTTAATACACGTGTGTCTATACCTTTGCACATGAAAGTAAATGGACATGTGTGTGGGTGGTGTATATATGCATTATGTATGTATATGTGGGTTACCTGCTGTCCAGTCTCCAGGCATGGACATTGTACACCCTGCTGTGCACTCTGTCTGGCCGTACCCTTCATAGAACTGCCGAGAGAAGGAGCAGACGATGGTTGTGAGAACATATACAGCATATAATATAAATAAATAAATAAATGCACTACTGATTGGCTGTATGTAGAACACAAGCCCGAGTTTCACATGTTGAAATCTGGCAACCCACTGAATGGTGTTCTGGCCGAACACATGAAATATCCCGTAAATGTGCAACATGCACTTGAGGAGGACACACACAGGGAAGAGGCTCACCTGGCACCCCAGCGCTGCGCGCAGGAACGTCAGCACGGTGGGGGAGACGGGGGCTGCCCCGGTGATCATGAGCCGCACCCGCCCTCCTAAACTGGACTGCAGGGGGTGACAGAGAGTGAGAAGAAGACGTTGGCGTGTGTGGAAGGATGAGACTGAGACTTGCCAAAATTCACATCTACTCGGCAAAGATTTCCACTTATCTGTAGGATGGTACACATGCAGGCAAGCTGCCTTAGTATTAATAATGGGTGAATATGTACTTGCTTCCACTAGACAAAGGTAGAACAATTAAAAGGGTGATGGGGAAGTCTCTGCACTTGTGGACGCGAGTCAAAGGAAAGGTGGGCCGAAAAGCGGACTCGAGGGCAGAGGGGCGCAGGGCTCTTACCTGCACTTTCCTGAAGATGAGTTTGTCCCACATGCTGTCCGTCCTCACCACCCCGCTCCGGAGCTCCGCCTCCTTCCTCCGGGAGGCAAAGTCCAGGAGCCACCTCTTCAGCGGGGTGTTGGCCTGCCCGAATATCTGAGGACGACAGGGACCGTTAGAGCAGGGCCGCTTCAAAGCTGCACCCCGGAGAGGATACCGTCCGGTAACATGAAGACCGGGGGCGTGGCAGCGATCGGTGAACTCCGCCCTTTGTGGGGCGGGGCTGAGGCTCTCGCTCACCTTGTCGAACATGCGGTTGAGCAGGCGGGGGACCACGGGGAACACAGTGGGGCGCAGCGTCTTCAGGTCGTCCATGAGTAGCCGAATGTCGCCCTGGAAGTACCCGATACGGGCCCCGTGGCACAGGACAACCCCCTGCAACAGCGCACAGGTGCGGTGAGCGGTGACTCCCCAAAATCCCCTTATGCAGCCCGGCTCTGACTCGCTGCTGTCTCCTTATGTGACTCTGCACTGACTCCCCACATGCTCTGTGTTCTGACCCTGATGTGACTCATTTTGTGCTCAATCCCACAATGCAGTTCTGTGGATGGCACCCGTGCCTCACGACTATTTACTACATCAATGATCTGACCACTGCCAAACCACAGCCTGGTAGAAGTAATCTTGTAGCCTGGTTGAATGCATCTGGGTAAAATTAATTTTGGCCTGTCTCGACAAAAAAACAACCCTGTCATCATCTATCGTCACTTCCTGAAAACAATTCTGCTCTTGCCAATTCCCAATTTCTCCACTAGAGGTCTCTTGTGTCATAAAAGCAAGAGCTCAGAACACAATGGGTGCATCCCAATCTTCTTCACTCCTCTTCTCCACTCCTATCCGGTATGGAAGCATATCCGGGCCAAAATGAAAATGCAAATCGGCGTTTGTATTTCATTGTCATTGTGCTCAAAAACCATGACATAAATAATTAAAAATTGACATAATTAAATAATTTTTCTCGTCATCTCCGACACAACCCTGCCATAATTTCAATGAAAATGAAAAACCAATTTGCATTGGCAGTTTCTTATTGTAATCGCATGATCCATGACAAAAAGGAAATGATAATTCAATTCGTCATTTAACATTTCGTTTTTTGTGCCTTTGTGGCACAAGTGTGACATAATTCAAATGCAATGGCATTGCATCCGTTTACATTATCATTTCCGAGGGGTCACGCACATACTCTGCCAAAACTCCAAAATTAACATGCAAAACATCAAACCTGCACATCAAGGTGGGGCCTCGAAGAAAGGGGCGTTACAGGGGTTCAAACCATAGCACCAAAAGCACAAAAACGAAATGTTAAATGACAAATTGAATTGTCATTTCCTTTTTTTGATGGATCATGGGATTACAATAAGAAACTGCTAATGCAAATGTGGTTTTTCATTTTCATTTAAATTATGGCAGGGTTGTGTCATAGAGGACGAGCAAAATTTTGTGTGAAATGGATTGGCATTAACATTTTCAACTGGCAAGTGCGCACATTAACTTGAAAATGAAAACGCAAAATTTAATCGCCACTTTGCATTTTCATTTGAATTTTGGCGTGGATATGCTTCCATAATCCGGAAGTATGCAAAACAGCCTGTACATTAAGGGCCTGATTTACTAAGACCTTTAATAACACAACCAATGATTGGTGCAAAACAAATACCATGACCAATCATTGGTCATGTTACTGGTTTTACGTGTGCTAAAAGGTTTTGCACATGCTAAATGCCTGAGTAAATCAAGCCCTTAAAGTACAAGTGTTTGCATGTACAGTATACAATGTACCTGAAACTGCGGTTTGCATCAAGATATTAATATGTAACCATTAATATGTAATCAGCAACGTTAGATTAAAACACAACGATCAGTTTCCGGGGCACGGAGGAGAGCAGGTGGTCGTGGAGGAAAGGAAATGCATTTTTCGAGTATAGGAACGCACCCATGACAACAGGAGTCAAAATACACAGCAATGAAAAAAAACTCCAAACTACAGTTCTCTTTCATTTCATCCTGAGACTAAAATTAATAATGTATTCTTACACTTAGTACTGTTATTTTATAGCTTTTTTAATTTGTCTGCATTTAACCAGTATTTAATCAGTACAGCTTTCAGTAATGCCTGTAATGTGTTCTTACTGTTGCTTCTGTGGATAATTTTAATGTCTTTGTCGCAATCTGCTGATTGAATACATATTAAATAACAGGCCTTGCCCCTGAGCCTCTCCTCACACTAATATAATGGCAGGGATGTGTTGGAGAGCTCTTAACAGTCCTAGTGAAAGTATGTTTATATTGTGGCGAAAGTCACATGGCGCTTTCTGTACATTGGTGAGTGACGGGCTTCCTTTTATAAACAAAGCAGGCATGCATGAACTGACCTGGCTTTTAACCCCCCGGGGGGGATGGCGGCCTCCCTATAAGCATTCTTTCCGCCCTTATTTTAGGGATACACATTTAACGGACACAGTACCTACCTCCACCACCCTCTCAAACATGTGGGCGAGGGGCAGGTAGGACATGTGAATGTCGTTTCGGGTTAACTCACAGTGCACCTGCGAAAGACACACAGAACAGTCGTAGGAGTGACCCCCCCCCATACCTCCACCACCCTCTCAAACATGTGGGCCAGGGGCAGGAAGGAGATGAGGACGTCGTCGGGGCTGGGCCAGAACCGGCCCTGAAACAACACACGCCCGCGGACAGGAAAGAGCGCAGCGGGCCGCGGGGAAGAGCGAGGGAAGAAGAGAGGAAAAGAGAGGAGAGGGAGGAGTTAACACAGAGACAATGAGGCAGAGACTGCGCAGAAGAGAGTGAAAACAAGTCAAGCGATGGTGGGTGAATTACTGGGGTGAAAAGGTGCAGAATGCAGTGAATACTAAGAAACTGAGAATCCCGTTAAAGTGTGAGGAAGGCAAGCAGCAGAGAAGGACAGAGATTAGGCCCTCCTCCCTGAGCTGGAGTTTACACAGATACAGAGGAGAGTAGAGTTAGGCCCTCCTCCCTGAGCTGGAGTTTACACAGATACAGAGGAGAGCAGAGATTAGGCCCTCCTCCCTGAGCTGGAGTTTACACAGATACAGAGGAGAGCAGAGATTAGGCCCTCCTCCCTGAGCTGGAGTTTACACAAATACAGAGGAGAGCAGAGATTAGGCCCTCCTCCTCCTCCTCCTGAGCTGGAGTTTACACAGATACAGAGGAGAGTAGAGATTAGGCCCTCCTCCCTGAGCTGGAGTTTACACAGATACAGAGGAGAGCAGAGATTAGGCCCTCCTCCCTGAGCTGGAGTTTACACAGATACAGAGGAGAGCAGAGATTAGGCCCTCCTCCCTGAGCTGGAGTTTACACAGATACAGAGGAGAGCAGGGATTAGGCCCTCCTCCCTGAGCTGGAGTTTACACAGATACAGAGGAGAGCAGAGATTAGGCCCTCCTCCCTGAGCTGGAGTTTACACAGATACAGAGGAGAGCAGAGATTAGGCCCTCCTCCCTGAGCTGGAGTTTACACAGATACAGAGGAGAGCAGAGATTAGGCCCTCCTCCCTGAGCTGGAGTTTACACAGATACAGAGGAGAGCAGGGATTAGGCCCTCCTCCCTGAGCTGGAGTTTACACAGATACAGAGGAGAGCAGAGATTAGGCCCTCCTCCCGAGCTGGAGTTTACACAGATACAGAGGAGAGTAGAGATTAGGCCCTCCTCCCTGAGCTGGAGTTTACACAGATACAGAGGAGAGCAGAGATTAGGCCCTCCTCCCTGAGCTGGAGTTTACACAGATACAGAGGAGAGTAGAGTTAGGCCCTCCTCCCTGAGCTGGAGTTTACACAGATACAGAGGAGAGCAGAGATTAGGCCCTCCTCCCTGAGCTGGAGTTTACACAGATACAGAGGAGAGCAGAGATTAGGCCCTCCTCCCTGAGCTGGAGTTTACACAGATACAGAGGAGAGCAGAGATTAGGCCCTCCTCCTCCTCCTGAGCTGGAGTTTACACAGATACAGAGGAGAGTAGAGATTAGGCCCTCCTCCCTGAGCTGGAGTTTACACAGATACAGAGGAGAGCAGAGATTAGGCCCTCCTCCCTGAGCTGGAGTTTACACAGATACAGAGGAGAGCAGAGATTAGGCCCTCCTCCCTGAGCTGGAGTTTACACAGATACAGAGGAGAGCAGAGATTAGGCCCTCCTCCCTGAGCTGGAGTTTACACAGATACAGAGGAGAGCAGAGATTAGGCCCTCCTCCCTGAGCTGGAGTTTACACAGATACAGAGGAGAGCAGAGATTAGGCCCTCCTCCCTGAGCTGGAGTTTACACAGATACAGAGGAGAGTAGAGATTAGGCCCTCCTCCCTGAGCTGGAGTTTACACAGATACAGAGGAGAGTAGAGATTAGACCCTCCTCCCTGAGCTGGAGTTTACACAGATACAGAGGAGAGTAGAGATTAGGCCCTCCTCCCTGAGCTGGAGTTTACACAGATACAGAGGAGAGCAGAGATTAGGCCCTCCTCCCTGAGCTGGAGTTTACACAGATACAGAGGAGAGCAGAGATTAGGCCCTCCTCCCTGAGCTGGAGTTTACACAGATACAGAGGAGAGCAGAGATTAGGCCCTCCTCCCTGAGCTGGAGTTTACACAGATACAGAGGAGAGCAGAGATTAGGCCCTCCTCCCTGAGCTGGAGTTTACACAGATACAGAGGAGAGCAGAGATTAGGCCCTCCTCCCTGAGCTGGAGTTTACACAGATACAGAGGAGAGCAGAGATTAGGCCCTCCTCCCTGAGCTGGAGTTTACACAGATACAGAGGAGAGCAGAGATTAGGCCCTCCTCCTCCTCCTGAGCTGGAGTTTACACAGATACAGAGGAGAGTAGAGATTAGGCCCTCCTCCCTGAGCTGGAGTTTACACAGATACAGAGGAGAGTAGAGATTAGGCCCTCCTCCCTGAGCTGGAGTTTACACAGATACAGAGGAGCGCAGAGATTAGGCCCTCCTCCCTGAGCTGGAGTTTACACAGATACAGAGGAGAGTAGAGATTAGACCCTCCTCCCTGAGCTGGAGTTTACACAGATACAGAGGAGAGCAGAGATTAGGCCCTCCTCCCTGAGCTGGAGTTTACACAGATACAGAGGAGAGCAGAGATTAGGCCCTCCTCCCTGAGCTGGAGTTTACACAGATACAGAGGAGAGCAGGGATTAGGCCCTCCTCCCTGAGCTGGAGTTTACACAGATACAGAGGAGAGCAGAGATTAGGCCCTCCTCCTCCTCCTGAGCTGGAGTTTACACAGATACAGAGGAGAGCAGAGATTAGGCCCTCCTCCCTGAGCTGGAGTTTACACAGATACAGAGGAGAGCAGAGATTAGGCCCTCCTCCTCCTCCTGAGCTGGAGTTTACACAGATACAGAGGAGAGCAGAGATTAGGCCCTCCTCCCTGAGCTGGAGTTTACACAGATACAGAGAAGAGCATGGTTCAGCTCTGACATTTCTCTAATTCAGATCATATCTTATAAAGCCACTTGTGGCCAAACAGTCTGAAGCTGATCCTGCAGGGTTGACAAGGGTCACGTTCTAGCGGACAAGGGTCCAGCTGTTTACTCTGGAAACAGCCGGCCGAGGCGTTATCGCCGGAGCCGTACCAGCCTCTGGCCGTTGTTTTTTGTTTTGGGTCTCTTGGCCGTCCCCCCCCCCCGGCTTAAATGGGGGCATTGTGGGCCGTCTTCGGAAACGGGGGCCGGAGCCGAGGAGCGCGTTTCTGTCGCGGGCTCGCACGGCTCACGCTGTTCCTTCTGACAGAGGGGCCATTCAGAAAACCCCCCCCGCAGCAGTTTACTGCTGCCCGTGGTAGAGGTTTGGAGGGAGAGGAAGAGGAAAACACAAATTCAGAGCCACCCATGACTTTGCAGGCCTCCTTGTCAGAGCCAAAGATTGGCAGCTGACCTTAAACCGTGGAGAATTAGTAGAAAAAATATTCTACTATAATCTGACTGCGTGCCACTATGTTTCTGATAGCCAACCAGCTGTAAAATGACTACCGCTGGTGTTGTTCTTTGGCAAACACACCAAGCTAATTGATCCTCAATGACTGCTGCTTTGTTTGTCTAAGATAGTGGTGGACAGTTCATGTTTAATGAGCTGTGATTGGCTCGCCACTTGCCAGTCAGTCAACCCTACTTGCCCCTGGTGAAGCGATCTGCGCTTAACTTGATCTGTTTGAGAGAAAAGCGCGCAGGAGCTGCCTTTACCTCGGTTATTTTAATGAACGCCGCGCAGTTGGACACCACGTTTCTGTGCGTGAGCATCGCGCCCTTTGGGTTTCCTGCAGGAGAAAGGGTGGGAAAGGGTTAATTTGTTCCATTCCACTGTGGCGGTGCCCACAGCAGGCAGGGCCACTAATCTGACTAATTTCTTGTCATTATTTGCAAAAGACCCCACTGTGTCTGGCCATAAAGGCCGCTGTGCTCAGTAACATTTGATTGACAGACATTAATTTTCTTACAATGAAAGGCTATAAATCTGTGGAAGACTTGACTGAATTAAGCATGCACACCCACACGGGTCTTCAGTTGGTGTAAGTATATTCAGCCCCCAAGCACTGTCCCTGGATAAGCTTAATCCTTTTATCCATAATGTTGGGGCTTGGATTTTGTGTGTGGGGAGCTGAGCTTAGATCAGCTGTTGTGGACTGGAAGTGTGGAAGTGGCAGCCAGTACCTGTAGTTCCACTGGTGAAGCAGACGATAGCCATGTCTTCAGGTGTGGGGGGCTGTGAAGAGGGAACGGAGACCGGTCGGAATGGTTTCATCACACTCAACCTCGGTCGACTACAACACGGTCAGCTCGTGCTCAATTCCGCAGGGACAGAGTTGGCGGAGGTACTCACCACTGGTTTCCTGTGGTTGGCCTTTCCTACTGCCTGAAAAGGGAAGGAAAGATGGCATTGGTCCAAGGCCAGTCACCTGCACTTCATTAATGAGGCAACTCGTGATACTTGAGTGGTACAGCATGGCCTACAGAGCCTCCACTTCTTAAACAGCAAACCTGCGCTCTCCATAGTAAACAGAATGTCCATAGAAACGGAATGTCCATAGATATTATAGTTCTTAATCGGCCATTTTCCTGCCAAATGCCATGTCCTGACTGGACACCCTTGCGAGGGGAATGACGACTTGGAATTCACGATCAAAGCAAATTGCGCAATTATATCGGAGTCCGTTTGAATAGGTCGACCCTGTCAGCAGTCCCTCTTGAAAACGTGCATGTCTGTGGCCAATTCAGTGATGCTATCTGTTTCTATGACAGGAAGTCAGGATTCCAGCCAAGAAGAAAACCGATTTTAAGAATGAAAACCAGCAGCAGGAAACGGCAGCTGTGATGTCACCTTGCTTGCTGGCAGGAAACATTTCTTGGCGAACATTTTGTAACAACTAATTGAACAATGCATTGATGATTATTAGTGGACACTACTTCCTGCTAATGCCCATAAGGAGCTCAGAAGCATAGCTAGAAAGAATCCAACAATCACCCTGAGCTTTGTTTTACTGGTTATTACCAATGCGGTCCATGATTGGCTGGAGCTTGTCTGTGTATTCTACCAGAAATGTGAAGTCACGATTGTCTTGCTCTATTGTAACATCCCTATTGTAAAAGACAGCTTCACTATAAACTTAGCTCACTGTCGTCTCGCTCTGATTCGTCTGTGCCCACGTTTTTTTCCCCACGCGCGGCACTCTGGAGTCTCACCTCCATTTCCTTCATGCTGATGATCTCGATGCCGCACTTCTGCCCTCTGGCCACCAGGTCGGCGTCGAAGGGCTCCATGAGGATGATAATGCGGATGGTGTGCTCCCGGCCCGACACGCAGTCCAGGATCAGCCTGGCTTTGTCAGGGACGTCGCACACTATGGTGGAGATGGCAGCTGTGGACAGACGGATGGACAGGCCGGTCAGAGGAGAGGAGAACTCTTGGTCATCAACCCAAAAAGGCACCACCAAACCACTGGAGTCCATCAACATTTGTCCTAAAACCTTGACCTCAATTAAATGTTAGTTAATTCTTATGGTCATTGAACCTGGCAGCAGAATTTTACTGTGAGGCAAAGTCAAGGACACTTGAGATTGAATCCAAGCTGACGACTCACTGGTCTGTACCGACCATGAAATTCTGTGATGATAAACGGAGGCTTTAGATACAAGTGGTCAGTGATTGAACATGAACAGGTAGGAATGCAGATTGCCCTGATCGTGCTTGGCCCTTGGTACGCCCAACTGAACGCACTCCTTGGGTCCTCCCTCGCCCACCTTTGTCGATGATGTAGCTGATGGCCTCTGTGCCCAGCGTGTCGTACAGGGGGACGCACACCAGGGAGTACGTGTAGCAGGCCAGCTCTGCGACTGTCCACTGCGGAGGGGAAAAGACACGCAGTCAATGCCACGGTTTCAAGATTCATTTGACATGCCTTGTCTTAGTGTATACGGTGATGCATGAAGGGGCAAGGCTCTTCCTCCTTAAGTCAATCATAGGACTTTTAGTCCAATAATTTCCATGTCGTACATTTACACAAACCTATAAGTGAATGAGAGGCATCAGAAAACCGGGAGAAAGGCTAAAGGATAGCGCCAATCTCTGCACGACAGGAGTGGTCATTGTGGAACAGAACTGTTCACTAAGGCAGAGGAGAGAGTTGGGGGAGGAGTCACTTTGAGGCAGGACTGCTCATTATTAAACAGAAGTGGTCACTAACATAGAGGAGTGGTCACTTTGAGGCAGGAGTGGTCATTATTAAACAGAAGTCACTAACATAGAGGAGTGGTCACTTTGAGGCAGGAGTGGTCATTATTAAACAGAAGTGGTCACTAACATAGAGGAGTGGTCACTCCAGGACAGGAGTGGTCATTATTAAACAGAAGTGGTCACTAACATAGAGGAGTGGTCACTCCGGGACAGGAGTGGTCATTATTAAACAGAAGTGGTCACTAACATAGAGGAGTGGTCACTCCGGGACAGGAGTGGTCATTATTAAACAGAAGTGGTCACTAACATAGAGGAGTGGTCACTCTGAGGCAGGGGTCTGCAGTGGTCAGTGTGGAAGAAGCTTGTCACTAAGGGGCAGGCGTGATCGCTGAATGTTAAGGGCGGTCACTGAGAGAGACGGGTCTCTGGAGGACTGGGATGGCAGAGTAAGACTTACCTCAGGCCTGTTCTGTGCGAAGATTCCGATGAATCTGTCGTCGTCTTGGGTGTGACCTCTGTGGAGCAGGGCGGAGCCCAGGTACTCGGCTTTGTCTGCCACCTGTGAGGACCCAACACCACCCAAAGGACACATTCACACGCTGGCATTGTATATCAGAACAATGCTTTGGCAGTATCTGTTCCAGATCAGAAATGCAGTGTGTACCTAGTCTGATATCTGATCCAGATCAGAAATGCAGTGTGTACCTAGTCTGATATCTGATCCAGATCAGAAATGCAGTGTGTACCTAGTCTGATATCTGATCCAGATCAGAAATGCAGTGTTGTTGCAATCTGATCCAATCAGGGTTCCTACGGTATTTCCAATGCAAAGATTCAAAGGATCTTCAAGAGTTTTCCTAAGGTTTTCAAGGATCTTATTTTTAAGCCGCTTCGTGTGACACTTTAAAGGGACTTTAGTAAAACATAACAAGGCATGCATGTCCCCTGAAAGGTGGGCCGCCACGCGTCACCTATTTGTCCATCTACAGTCCACATACTGCATTATCACAGGAGAGATTTGACGCTTGCTAACTTAAAATTAACTGACAAATGCACTTCCTTCTGGGAGGGGCGTGATGGATGACTCACCTCTTTGTAGGACAGCCACTCGTACGGCTGGTTTGGTTTCCGCGATCCAAGGCAGGGCCCGTTATCTGCAAAATTAAAGTCATTTCCTTAATGAGTAATTGCCAGGGGTAGTGGAACGTTTAATCATTTACTACGAGAAACAACACAAGTTATCCAAGTTATCTTACATTATCGGCACATGAGCCACAGACTTGCACTAAAGAATAATCCTACTCTGCTTAGGTAGTAACACCTGAGTGGTGGTTCTCTCTCCAGGAGAGCAGGCCTGAGGTGGAGCAGCAGGAGACGGCTTGTTGGCAAACATGATGGAGTGAGATGAAGGTAAAATGAAAACGCCAAGGCTGTGTCCGAATAGGACCCCTGTTCCCTGTCCCCTGTCCACTCAGACCCCTGTCTACTATGTGCCCTGTCCCCTCACTTTGCAAGCAGTGTGCGAAAGAAATCCCGCAAAATCTTTTCCAAACTAGTGAGGAAGTAGTTCGTAATATTTATCTAATTTTTTTATTTTTTTATTGAGAATATCAATCAGTTAACATATGACGATTGTTACAAAGTGTACATTATGAATGAAGATTTTTAAAAAAGAGTAGTTTGTAATATGAACCTTTTCTTGTGAGAAAAAGTCGCCCACTCAAAAGCTTTTTGATGAACTCAAATATGCGTCCTCAAAAGGGTGTAGGGGTCATATTGGGACACAGCCCATGTAACGTTCCTGCACCATTATTTGCCCTTTCCAGTGGCGTGTCCTGAGGTCAAGGAGCTTTTGGGAGATTACGGTCTAGGATAACTGGTACATGGGTATGGTCTGAATGATGCATTGGTGCTGTTTGACTTGCAGATTGGTGTGGTCCTAATGAAACCAAACTGTGGTTCGGTTGGCACACTGGTCCAGTACGATCCCTCCCAATGGCTTGTGCAAAAGTAGCACTTACTGGACATGTGTAGGCCCCTCTGGAACACCTCATACATGGTCTGGGTGTCGTCATAGAAGTGGGTCATTGGCTTATCTCCCTCCATCAACACTGATTTGCGGGCATACTCGCCTCCCTGTGGGAGGAAGGGAAAACTGCCGTTGAGCGCTAAAAGCAAACCACATCAATCACCACACTATCACTGAGCTGCCATGGACACGCCCTCGTTCAGCTTACGTCTTACACTTTATCCAGAATGCAGTTGGGAGCTTCAGTGGAAAGGTTCTGATTAAAACAGGTTAAAGGTGGTAAAGGTGGCACTGCTGCCAGATTGTGATTTAGAGTCCACTTTTACCTGGGCTTTTTTCAACATGGTTTCCTTAACCAGGGCTGTGAAACTGCATCTACCTTACATTCATGTTTTTAAAAAGAAAACAGTCACTCCTTACTTTTCATACATTTTACTTGAGACCACTCAATCAAAAAAATAAATCATATAAATCCTACCCTGGGTGTCACGTTCAAAATATTTTAAGCCAATGAAAGTATTGTTTTTCTTTGAAAAGTCGCATACATAACGTTCATAGGTTTAATTTTCACGTCAGCCAGTTAATGCCAATGACTAGTCGTTAGGTGCTTGGACCCCAGGGATTGCTGCTTGCAGTAATATTAAACTTTTTTTTTAAACTTTTTTTTTTTTGTGCTTAAATCCTTTCTAAATAAAATCTACTTTATCAAGTACAGCCTATCTTTTGGCTACTTTATACACTACTGTACTAGTCTGGCATACAATCACCTCTTCAATTCAAGCACTGGTGAAATCAAGGTTTCTTGACAATGGATGCTTGTGTCAGACAGCAAGGGAGGTTTATCCTGGTTTGTCTCCAGATTTATGATAATGTAATCTGATTTAGAGGGACTCATTGCTGTCCATCATAATTCAAGCGTATCATTAGCTGTCACCGTTTAGGCGGGATTCATCATCACGTTCATCCTTGAGTAGATTTAGGGCCACGTATCACAGCTTAATAAATAGATTCATTACCGACCGCCCTCTTTAATCGAGTGGAGGGCTAACGCTTTTCCGTCACACTTGAAATTCATATGCAGATACGCGGCCCACTCCAGTTCCACATACATCTCGGATACACGAGGGCCCCATTTATCAAGCACAGAGTACTGATTAACTGAGCAGCCAAGAGAACTATTCCACTGCTATTTATGTCTCAGGAATTCAAGGGATGAATGCACCAAGGGGGCTTTTTCAGGGCTAAAGGAAGACGTTCCTGGCTTGTTTTCGTGGGCATCCTGCGCGGTACGGCTTGCTTTAGCCTGAAGATGTGAGAGGTTTAATCGTTCACATGGCAACCGAGCTAATTATAGAAAATGAAGTATTCCCATTCATAATTTCACAGCACATTGGGAGGGGGCGGGGTGAACATACGAGGACAGATGTTGGTGGTTTGCCTGTCTCTAATTAAGAATCCCCATTCATCGACCATTCCGCAGGATTATGCCCCGCCCCAGTACCCCCAGAACCCGCCCCACCCAGTCTTCTCCTGTCTACAATGAATACATTACAACCTAAAAGGCTGCTGATCACCACAAAGTGGGTTTAAGCAGCTTGTACAGGGCTCTACACTGCCGTGCCAAGGCAAAAGGCCTTAACTTAATTTTTGGTTGAAAATGCGTCATTGTCATTTTTGGAACATTAAATGTCTACTTTATCATGTGGACACATATCTTGAGTCAATTGTGTTGTTTTTTCGAGAAAATAGTGGGTTGTCTTTGCTGTAACTTCCAAAAGAGCTACAGAAACCAAGGCAGAAGGACGTAACATCAGTTTTTCTGGCGAGTTAAGGTCTTTTGCCTTTGTAGGGCAGTACAGTGCTCCCATTTTAGGAGCATTTGCTCCTGAAATTTGATGTGTGCTAACTGAAAAAATAAATTAGGAGCACATCTACTAATTGGTGTGCTCCTAAATTTTTCAACTTAGGATCACATGTGCTCCTTGGAAAGAAATATTAGCGTAGAGCCCTGTTGTAGATGATTTGTAGGTTCAGTCAAGTCCTCCCCCTTAGAAACAGGCTTGAGATCAAAAGCTTAAATGGAAATTCTTGGGCAATAGTATCCCTTGTTAATGAAGCACAGCTTACAGC